>QXEO01000519.1:0-421547 GCA_007115705.1 Dactylis glomerata
AATCTGCTTCAGTACAAGGACACTTGGACGATCTGCGACGCGTCCTGGACCGAACCAGAAAATTCGGACTACGGATGAATCCAAAGAAGTGTGCCTTCGGTGTGACGGCCGGTCAGTTCTTGGGTTTCTTGGTCCATGAACGCGGAATCGAGATCGGCCTGAAAAGTCAGGAGGCAGTGCGAACAATGAAGCCACCTACCACGAAGAAAGAACTGCAGTGTCTCATCGGCAAGATCAACTTCGTCAGAAGGTTCATCTCCAATCTGTCAGGAAGAATAGAGCCGTTCATGGGACTGGTGAAAATTAAATCTGATGAGGAGTTCCGCTGGGGACAGAACAACAACGAGCCTTCGACGAGATCAAAGAATATCTAACGAAGCCGCCAGTGTTGGTTCCACCGCAGCAGGATAGGCCGTTCTACATTTACTTGTCGGTGGCTGACACGTCCATCGCCTCGGTGGTGGTGCAAGTTTATGATGGTCTGGAGCGAGTTGTGTTTTACATCAGCAGAAGGATGCTGGATGCAGAGACGAGATATCCTGAGATCGAGAAGTTATGCCTCTGCCTATTTTTCACCTGCACCAAGCTGCGACACATCTTGCTGTCAGCAGAGATTATCATCATATGCAAATCGGATGTCATAAAACATATGCTGTCGGCTCCTGTGTTGAAAGGCCGACTCGGCAAATGGATGTTTGCATTATCGGAATTTGATATCCGGTATCAACCCGCCAAAGCGGTTAAGGGACAGGCGTTGGCCGATCTTATTGCTGAACGAATCAACACTGATATAGCAGCACTGTCTGTACGTGCATGGGCTATGTTTTTCGATGGATCGGCTTGTGATGATGGTTGCGGCATCGGCATTCTACTCGTGTCGCCCCGGGGGGCAACATATTCCTTCTCCATCAGGCTATCTACCCCTTGCACCAACAATGTCGCTGAGTATGAGGCAATACGCAAGGGAATGGAGTTGCTCATTGAAGCCGGAGCAGAAGCAGTGGAACTTTTTGGAGACTCCAAATTGGTGATTTCCCAACTCACGGACGAATACAAGTGTGAGAGCGAGTCACTCTTCCCATTATGGTTGCAATGCCGTGAGCTGATGGCACAGTTCAGGTATCTAAACTTTAACTGGATCCCGCGGTCGCAGAATACCGAGGCGAATGATCTTGCACAGATGGCTTCAGGCTACAAGGACATAGCAGATGGAACTGATGTTCAGGTACAGTTCCTGGAGGCGGACGACTGGAGAGCCGATATCTTCAATTACTTGAAAGATTCGGCTCGGGGGGCACCTAAACGGATAAGGTATAAGGCCATGAAGTATGTGCTTATTGGGGATGACATGTTCTACAGGACTTTGGAAGGGTTACTGCTCAAATGTCTGGGGCCAGCCGAGGCAATCGGCTTCTACACGAGGTACACGAAGGCGCCTGTGGAACTCACCAATCGGCTCACAAGATGAAATGGTTGATCAGGCGATCAGGGTTTTATTGGCCCACCATGCTTGAGGACTGTTTTAAGTACTATAAAGGGTGTCAAGCATGTCAGAAATTCGGGAAGATTCAGATGGTACCTGCATCAGCGATGAACCCCATCATCAAGCCTTGGCCATTCCGAGGTTGGGGCATGGATATGATTGGCAAGATCAATCCTCCATCAAGCAAAGGCCACATGTGGATTTTGGCCATTACGGATTATTTCACTAAATGGGTGGAAGCCGTCCCTATGAAGTCAGTAAACTCGAAGGATGTTATCAATTTCGTGAAAGAACATGTCATTCATAGATTCGGGATTCCCCAAACTATCACGACCGATGGAGGTTCGGTCTTCATTTCTCACGAGTTTAGAGAGTTCTGCGAGGACACGGGAATTAAGCTGATCCGATCATCTCCATATTATGCTCAAGCAAATGGGCAAGCTGAAGCGTCCAATCAGAGCCTTATCAAGCTGATCAAGAGAAAAATCGACGAGCACCCTAGGCGTTGGCACGAGGTTTTGTCAGAAGCTTTGTGGGCTTATCGCATGTCATGTCATGGAGCGATAAAAACCTCGCCATACCATCTAGTCTATGGACAAGAAGCCGTATTGCCATGGGAGATTACGGCTGGATCGAGACATGTCACTTTTCAGAACGATCTAACAACTGAAGAATATGCAGCCCTGATGAGTGACAGTGTTGAGGATTTAACTGAACTTAGGCTGTGGTCGCTTGAGAAAATTAAAGAGAACAAAGCCAAGGTAGCTCGTGCATATAATAAGAAGGTGAGACCAAAGGAGTTCCACGTTGGTGATCTGGTATGGGAAGCTGTATTGCCATTGGGAACTAAGGATGCAGCATACGGTAAATGGTCTCCAAATTGGCACGGGCCATACAGGGTCGACCAAGTTTTAAGGGGCAACGCGTACATGCTTGAGGAGCTGGACGGTGTGAAATTCCCAGTGGCTGTTAACGGTCAGCATCTCAAGAAATATTTCCCAAGCATGTCGGATGATGGACAGTGAAATATGGGGGCCGATACATGAAATCGGCCAGTAAAAAAATATATCCAGTGAAACATGGGGGCCGATACATGAAATCGGCCAAATAAAAAAAAAACAGTGCACAGCCATCGACTCTCGAGGTTCAGACTGTTACGAGCAGGTGTCAGGTTACATGAATAAGCTACTGAAGGAATGCCTCGAAGGCATGAAGGGCGTCAGCACGGACACGATCCACCTCGGCGATCTCGGCTTCGTCATCATCGTCCTTGCCCGTCACTAGCTGCTTGCTCAGGGCACGTATTTCTGCCAGATCAGTCTTCAGTTGAGCTTTGAGGCCTTCTGCTTCGTCTTGGGAGTGGGCGATGAATGCTTCCTTGTCATGAATGAGCTTTTTAGTCGCTCGGACCTTCTCTTCGAGATCTTCCAATTCCTTTTTTAAGGATGCAAGCTTGGCGGTGCTGACAGAGGTGTCAGTTTTGGCATCCAGAGACGCCTTTTTCTCATTGAGCCGCTGACATTTGGCTGCAATATCGGCCTTCAGTGGGAGTTGGGCGTGGCGTAGATTGATCCTCTCACGAGCCAACTTCACCCTTGACCCGTAGAAAGACAGAGTCACAACTGGCCAAAGCTTCACTTGCAATGCTACCGGGAGTTGGTCCTTGATTTCGTCAAGAACACTCTTCACCTCTTCAGAACCCTCGACCAACCTCTCGATTGGGGAGGACAGCAAGGCTTTGAGACGCTGGAATTGAGGTAGAACAGCGCTTGCTCGTGGTTCATCGTTGGCGGCAGAGGGAGCTGGTTCGATGGATTCAGGGTCGAACGTCAGCAAGCCTGAGATATCACAACCCTGGCAGGCAGAAGTGGCGTCAGTATGCGTCAAACAGGGAAGGATGAGTCGAAAGAAGCGAACATACCTCTCCTGAGATCAGGGGGAAAGCCGACGGCGAGACAATCGGCTCGTGTGTTGTTGCTGAGGGCTTGGCCAGATTGGCAACCATTTCATCTACACCTTCAGGGATTACTAGATCCAGGCTTGCGGAAGGCATCGGCACTTCCCCGACTTTCCCACTAGAAGTGTCATTCGTCTGCATGAAAGGTGCTTAGCCGATGTGAATAGCAATGAATCGGCATAAAAAAGGAGTGGTAAGAGTATGGAGGATAATTACTTTCGAAGCCTCCTGGCTCGAAGAAGAAGTTTGCAGTCCCTTGCGAGCCCTCTTGGGGCTCACAGCTTGCCCCACCTCGACTGCTGCTCGGGGGGCAACAGGTTCAGGAACAGGCCTTTTCCTGGAAGCCGATGGTGGCACATCTGGCTGGCTCGGTGTGGTGGTTCTCTCAGAGTCTGCTGAGCTCGAATCTCCTCGATTGGATTGTCTTTCCTCGCTGGAGGTGTCTTCAATGGAGACCTGTAAGAAAGGGAGAGTTGGTAAGCACGAGCATGTTTACAAAGATAAATGAGATCAACCAAGGCATGAATCAGCGTACGTGCGAGCTCTCTGGAGAAGGGCTCCGGCGCCTCAAAGTTTTCTTGGCCACTATCTTCCTCACCGCCGTTCTTGTTTTAGTTGGAACTCGGGGGGCAGCTGACCCGGAAGTTGCTTGGCTCTTGGAAGCCGATTTTGGTGATATCGGCTGGTTCTGCATCACGACCTGTTTCAAAGGTGGCGAGTTTTTGCAGAAAAGGACCACAGGAGCTGGTGGGAGGAATTCGAAGGGGGAGCCATCCTCGTTGGTAGGTTCTGGACCATCTTGTTGCTGCAAGGAGACAGAGCAGGATATTAAAAGAATCGTCGTGAGCTGCATCAAGAAAATTTACAAGTAGCAGTACCTGTTCTGCGGGGATGTCATATTCAGCATCGAGCTGTTCCAGCAATGGTCCCAGAGCTCTCCTGAAGGCATGAGTCTTCCACATCGACCACCAGTTCTCAAAACCATCGGTTGATGAAGCGAAAATGAGGTTGTTAGGAATTGGGATGGTCAGAGCATCGAAGAAAGAATAACACCTCTGACTGGTGACAGGATCGGGCAGGTCAGCTCTGCTCTCTGTGAGGTGGTGGAGAAAGAAATGAGGAGGTACTTTCCCAAGGCCAAATTGCCGAGCTGCTACGACCGGCTGGTAGAACTCGTATCCAGGCTTGATTATTCTGTTGGATGTGCTCATGCCAACTGGGAGGAAACAGGGACGGATCACGGTGGAGAATAGCTGCCGAGTGCTAGTGTCATCGGCAAAGTTGTCCAGCCTGAAGGAGATTGGATTTTCAAAATTTTCCGATTCCTCCGTGTAAGGAAAGAAGATAGGATTGTCCAGGCCTTGGAAGAAAATGCTGAACCACTTGGATGCTTCATGAGGGATCAGTTTACTACCTGGCAGGCTATACAGAGCTTGGCCGTAGCTGGTGCATCGGATCTGCTTCCCTTTGGCATCTGGAAAGGTGCAACTTGCCAAAAGGGGGAAGTTTGGGATATGGTTTTGGAAGTACAGCTGAGCCCATAGTTGAATAAACCACCAAGGACCTCCTGTTTTGACTGCTATGTGGGAGGATAGTTTGACAGACATCAACTGGAGATATCGATAGACTTCTCCAAGGAACAGTTTGCCGATGCCAAGTTGAGTGCCTCTGGCAAGTTCGTAGGCCAAGGGAAGATAATTCTTGGTTGGAGCAAGGGAAGGGCCACAGAATATGAAATGTTCCAGCCAGAAATTGAGGAAGGCCGTGTGTTCTTTCTCTGTGACAGGGCCCTTAGTTTTCATGTGGCTTCGAAGATAAGCACCCCAGTTCGTGCAATCTGTTTTGGAAGAAAGCTTGAAGGGGACTTTTAGCAGCATAAAAGCAGAGGGACTGGGTGATGTGATGTCCAGACCAGTAATCATCACCATGTCTAACAGAGTTGGTGTCATGGGGCCATGGCCGAACATGAAGCAGTTCAGAGCATCAGACCAGAAATAGCCAATGGTTTTTAGAAGATTTTCATGTTTCTCAAGGGGAGACAATGACAAAGACAAGGCATCGGCTATTCCCGTGGTTTCCCATTGGGTTTGGTAAGTTTTGGCTACCCTAATGTACCAAGAAACCCAATATTCGGGAGGATTAGGCCAGGCTCGTAAGCAGTCGGCCCAAGAATCCAAATCTAAGTTTTGGCTTACGAAGGGGATTCTGTTTGCCTCGCAAGAGATCGGATGGGCAGGACTAGATTCTGTACGGGGGCCAAGGCAGAGAGAATTTGGGAGAGAAGGATGCGGTAGCAGAATGTCTGAAACCTAAAATTTCAATGATGGGATAAAGCATTAATTCAGGTGTTTGCTATTAATTCTAGCACCGTGCTCGGGTTGCGAGGAACAGTTAAGGATTACCTTCAGACCGGAGACCGCTGTGTTGGCGCTGGTCGATTCCGCCATCTAATTTGCCGGCGGAGATGGATCTATGCGATGGGGAATCTAGGGTTCGTGTCGCCGTGAGCCCGATTTGTTCAATGAGGCAATTGGAGATCTGAGTTAGCCTTTTTTGAAGATGGTTGCAGGTTACCGTTGAAATTGGAAAGTGACCGCTCAGACTTGTCTAAATAAGCGACCGAGTTTGACCTTGCCAACGTTTGTGGGAAAAGCCGATGTGTTGCCATCGGCTCTTTGGGCTTTTGACTTGGTTGACCATATCAAGCGTGGTATGGTGAAAGCCGATTCGTTACTATCGGCTTTTGGAACGTTGACCTATTTGACTATCGGCAAAATCAAATTGAGAAAAGCAAGCTTTGTTGATTCCAAAGACGGTTGTTTACAATGAAGCCGATTGCTTACAAAATGGAGATCTACTACTAGTACTACTACTACTAGTTCCTAATCTAGAAGGCGGCGTCGTCGTCGTCGCCGTTGCCATTGCCGCCGCCGTCTTCGCTGTCATCGGCGCTGCTGCCGGCGTAGTCCTCACCGCTGCTGCTGAAGTTGTCAGCGGGGGCCTCCTCGTCCTCGTCGTCGTCGTCGGTGTCCTCGCTGGACCCGGCGCGGAAGCGCTTCGCCGGCAGGTATTCGTCGGAGGAGGTGTCCTCCTCTGCTTCTTCCTCCTCATCGGAAGAGCCGATGTCCTCGCCCTAGGACACGGCGTCGTTGGCGCTCTCCGCCTCCAGTTCCCCGTCGACGAGGAGTTGGAGGTCCTCCTCGCCGTCGGTCAGGGACTCGTCGTCCTCTGACTGGGCGGCGAAGTCCCAGTCTCTCTCGTCCCACCATTGTGGGGCGAGAGCTTCGTACGCCGCCATTGGCGGGTGCTCCGGCGTCGGCTCCCGGTTGACGGAGTCGGAGGATTGGAAGGAAAGGCCGGATGTGTTGGAGGAAGAAGAGGAGGCCATGGCGGAGGAAGAGGGTTTTTTGGCTATTGGAGAAGAATGAGGATGCAAATGGTTTGGATGGATTTAAATAAGGGGAATAGTGGAAGGTGGTTCAATGCCATAGCGGTTTTCGAGGATGTGGTGCCAGAGTTGTCAAATCGTGTACTGCGGAGAAGTTGAGAAGGCGAGGCATCATGATGAGGAGGCGATATGACGGTTCTGCTCTGCAACGCGTGACCCGATGAAGAAAAAAACAGAGTGGTTTTGGAATTATTATTGCCAAAACCAGGGGGGCATGTGTTATCGCCACATTTTGGCCAAATGAGGAGATGGGCCGTAATCAAGATGGGCTTGGTGGCTGGATCGGCCTTGCGCGTGGATTTGGGCTAAATTGCCCGTGTATCTGTATTATGATAGATTACGTCTAGGTTTATTCCAAAGATAGAAAGTCTCCGGACTATAAATATGTACCTAGGGTTATTGAGAAAGGAGGACGATCACGTTCACAACAAACACAATCTCGGCGCATCGCCACCCCTTGTTTCGAGGGTTTCTTTCAGGTAAGCGTCGTGCTGCCTAGATCGCATCTCGCGATCTAGGCAGCATCTGCTTATGTGTTATTTGGTGTTGCTCGTACTGAAGCCTTGTTGATGGCGAGTAATACTGTTATCATAGATCTGTTTGGGCTAGCACCGGTGCTTTTTGGTTATGTTTGCTTAGTCTTGCTGCCCCTATAGATCTCGCTGCCTTTGCACCTATCTTGGGTGTAAGGGCAGCATCTTGCTTGATCTTTATTCAGTCGATTCAATCTGTCATAGTTGTTCCTTGTTCTCCAAGGATTAGTTTGATATCCGCATGGTCAGGCCTCACAAACGGGTTGAACGATCCAGTAGTACGTAAGGATACGGTTTGCCAATTCGAGAGGAGTTGTTCCGGGAATTGACTCTACGTTGGTTTTTTGGCCTCCTCTAGGGTTAGTTTTCTGTTATCTTTCGTATCTACCAGGCTCAATTACGTGTGGGATGTTCCAATTATGTGGTGAAAGCGTTAAACTGTCGTAGATCGATTTGACTTGTATTGATAAAGCAAAACCCCATGTTATCGTAGATCCAATGCAGATCCATGGGACAATCGGCTACATGAGCCGATTCACAGGGAAACCTGAGAGCCGATCGAGGCTCGTATTTAATGTTTACATGTCTGCCATGCAGGAAATTAATCGAAGCAATCCATCACCTTCCTGATCAGGTATAGGTCAGGTGGCACGCCCTTGCATCAGCCAGGACGTGTGCCGGAGTTTTGCGGGCCGTTGCCCGAGGGACCAGGGCCCACCAGCAGTTCTGGGAGCCTCCCGGCTCTTCGTGTTGCTCGTCGCTGCTCGCCGGTGGGTTTTGACAGGCAACAACCACCCACTATCTTGCTGGAGCAGTGAGAGCTTGGTGGGATAGCACCCGTGCAATGCAAGCCCCAGGGTATGTGATGCCTTGGGAGGAGTTCAAGAGCAAGTTCAGCAAAGCCCATGTTCCTATGGGATTGGTTAAAAGGATGAGAGATGAGTTCAGAAATCTGAAGCAAGGTTCCCTATCTGTGGTGGATTACCGTGACAAGTTCCTTACCTTGTCTAGGTATGCCGCAGATGACACCAACACCACTGAGAAGAAGCAAGAAAGGTTTCTGGATGGACTTCACGAAGAGATGCAATGTGTCTTGGTCAGCATTCACTTTGCCGACCTGGAGTCATTGGTTGACTCTGCCATTCAGATGGAAGGCAAACTCAAGCAAGCTACCGAGAACCGCAAGCGCCGTATGATGTATCAAGGCAACTCGAGCAACTCGCAGAAGCCAAGGGGAAATGCACCGATGGGTTTCGCCCCTAGACCAATGAGGCCGTCTGCACCTGCTCCACGTCCCAACTACCCCAGCCGTCCACCCGGCAACAACTTCTACCGTGCACCTCCAAGACCTAGTGGCAACAACTTCAACACCAATACTCCAAGGCCAAATGGTGCCCCTGTGTTACCCAAGCCTGGTGACAAGTCTGGTATTACCTGTTATGAGTGTGGACTTAAAGGGCACTACTCCAATGAGTGCCCCAAGAAGCTGAATGATGCATCCAAGACAACTGCTCCTGTTCAGCAACAGCGCCGTGTGGGAAACGGTAAGAACTATCCCCCAAGGAACCAGCCCCGCTCTCAAGGCCGTCTGAATCACATGAATGTTGAAGAAGCTCAGGAAGCAACCGACGTTGTGCTGGGTATGTTCCCTGTTAACTCAGTTCTTGCAAGAGTTCTGTTTGATTCTGGAGCTTCACACTCATTTGTTACCCAATTATTCGTTGATAAAAGTGGACTTCAACCTACACCCTTGAAAGATGTCATGTCTGTGCAAATTCCCGGGTCAGTAACCAAAGCCAGTTGTACCTGTTTGGCAGTGCCCATAGAAATCCATGGGATCTCATTCCTAGCCAGTTTGATTGTGTTAGGAACCAAGGGATTGGAAGTAGTGTTAGGTATGGATTGGATGTCCCAACACCAAGGAATCATAGATTGTGCCAAAAAGACCATCACCATGAGGAGTAGCCATGGAGTTTTCGTGAAGCATGTGTCCGTCAAACCCATTCCAATCCCCAGATGTCATAAGAGTATCTCAGGACCAACTTTAGAGCAAGTCCCCATCGTCTATGAATACCCGGATGTCTTTCCCGATGAGCTACCCGGAATGCCACCGGATCGGGATATTGAGTTTATCATTGAGCTTATCCCCGGAACTGGATCAATAGCCCAACGACCCTATCGTATGAACCCAGCTGAATTAGTTGAGTTGAAAAAGCAATTGGATGACCTTTTGAGCAAAGGATTGATTCAGCCAAGTTCTTCCGCTTGGAGATCACCCGTTCTGTTTGTGGATAAAAGTGACGGTTCTAGCCGACTGTGCACTCATTATCGCAAGCTTAACGATGTGACCATCAAGAACAAGTATCCTCTTCCAAAGATTGAAGATTTGTTTGACCAACTGACTGGAGCTAGAGTGTTCTCTAAGATAGATCTTCGAACTGGATACCACCAACTGAAGATCCGTGCAACGGATATCCCCAAGACAGCCTTCACTACCCGATACGGATTGTACGAGTACATCGTAATGTCATTTGGATTAACCAATGCCCCTGCTTATTTCATGAATCTCATGAATAAGGTTTTTATGGAGTTCTTGGATAAGTTTGTTGTTGTCTTCATTGATGACATTCTTATCTACTCCAAGTCCGAAGAAGAGCATGCAAACCATTTAAGATTAATCTTAGAAACCTTAAGAGAGCATCAGCTGTATGCCAAGTTCAGTAAATGTGAGTTCTGGTTGAAGGAGGTTGGATTCTTAGGCCATGTACTATCAGCAGGAGGAATATCGGTAGACCCCAAGAAGATCAAATCAGTCATGGAATGGGAAGCCCCTACCACTCAGACTGAAGTTAGAGGTTTTCTCGGATTAGCGGGATATTACCGCAAATTTGTTGAAGGATTTTCCAGCATTGCCCGGCCAATGACCCAACTGTTGAAGAAGGACAAGAAGTTTGAATGGACCCCTAAGTGTGAAGAGAGTTTTCAAGAGCTCAAGAAGCGATTGGTGACCGCCCCCATCCTAACCATGCCCGATATCACCAAAAACTTTGATGTCTATTGCGACGCTTCCAAACTTGGACTTGGTTGTGTATTGATGCAAGAAGGCAAGGTCATAGCTTACCTCTCTCGGCAGCTTCGACCTCATGAAGAAAATTATCCAACCCATGATCTAGAATTAGCAGCCGTGGTTCTAGCTTTGAAGACTTGGAGGCACTATCTGATGGGCAATCGTTGTGAGATCTACTCTGATCACAAGAGTTTGAAGTATATATTCACCCAGAAGGAGTTGAACATGAGGCAAAGGAGATGGATAGAGTTGATCAAGGATTATGATCTAGAAATTCATTATCACCCCGGTAAGGCCAATGTAGTGGCCGATGCGTTGAGTAGGAAGCCATGCTCATTGAATATGAGAATCAAAGAAGAGCAACCTATGTTGCACCAAGAGTTTGAAAAATTTGGATTGGAACTAGTCAGTCAAGGATTCTTAGCCAACCTTGAGTTTCAGCCCACCTTGATGAGCCAAATCAAAGAAGCCTAGAAGGGAAATGAGAGTATTGAAGGAATCAAGCGCAGAATTAGTTCCGGTAAGGTGCCAGGATTTGAAGAAGATGATCAAGGAGTTCTTTGGTATAAAGGACGTATTTGTGTGCCTGCGGATTCAGAATTGAAGGAAGTGATTATGAAGGAAGCCCATGAGACACCTTACTCCATTCACCCCGGTGGAACTAAGATGTATCAAGATCTGAAGGAACAATTCTGGTGGCATGGAATGAAGCGTGAGATTGCATTGTTCATCTCTAAGTGTGATATTTGTCAAAGAGTCAAGGCTGAACATCAACGTCCTGCTGGATTGCTTTAACCTTTGCAAGTTCCGGAATGGAAGTGGGATTCTGTTGGAATGGATTTCATCACTGGATTTCCAAGGTCTAGCCGTGGCAATGACTCTATTTGGGTCATTGTGGATAGACTAACCAAAGTAGCCCACTTTATTCCTGTCAAGACCACTTACAACTTGGGACAGCTAGCAGATCTGTATTTATCCAGAATTGTCAGTTTGCATGGAGTCCCTAAAACCATAGTTTCCGATCGAGGAACCCAATTCACCTCGAGATTTTGGAAAAGTTTGCATCAAGCCTTGGGAACCAAATTAGCTTTCAGCACCGCTTACCACCCTCAGACTGATGGACAGACTGAAAGAGTAAACCAAATACTTGAAGATATGTTGAGAGCCTGTGTTCTAGCTTATGGAGCTAAGTGGGAAGATTGTCTGCCTTTCGCGGAGTTTTCCTACAACAACAGTTATCAAGCCAGTTTGCAAATGGCCCCATTTGAAGCTTTGTATGGAAGAAAGTGCCGTACCCCTTTGAATTGGTCCGAAACCGGAGACAGTCAGATTTTTGGACCAGATATTCTGCAAGAAGCCGAGGAGAAAGTTCGCATGATTCGTGACTATCTCAAGGCCGCCCAGTCAAGACAAAAGAGTTATGTCGACAAGAGACGGAGATAATTAACTTTCAAAAGTGGAGACTTTGTTTACCTCAGAGTATCACCCCTCAAGGGAATGCAAAGATTCCAAGTAAAAGGAAAGCTTGCCCCAAGATATATTGGACCCTTCAAGATACTAGACCGTAGAGGAGAAGTGTCTTATCAGTTAGAAATGCCCCCGGAATTGTCCGAAGTACACGATGTCTTTCACGTGTCTTTACTTCGGAAATGTCTTGAAGTGCCGGAGAAGCCAGAAATTTTCAAGAACATTGATCATCATTCTGTGGACATCAACAAGGATTTGACCTATCGTGAAATGCCTATTCGTATCCTCGAGGAAGCATATCGAACCACTCGAACCCGAAGTATCAAGTTTATGAAAGTTCAGTGGAGTAATCACACCGAAGAGGAAGCCACTTGGGAACGAGAAGATTACCTTCAGAAAGAGTTTCCCAATCTTTTCAGTTCTTAATTAGTGAATCTCGGGGACGAGATTCTTTTTAAGGGGGGAAGATTGTAACAACTCAGAAATTGTAATCCACTTCTTAATAAATAAAGTGCCAAATTTTGGACCCAAATAAAACTTTTTATCTATTATTGTATGCATACATGCATTTTCTTTTATTTGTATTCTATGATTTTATGTGTGTGATTTTTGATTGAGCATTGGTTAGATAATTCTAAGTGAACCAACAGAATCAATTGAGAAGCTTTTTAGGAAGCAGAGAGACCAGAAGTAAAAATAAGAAAGAAAGAGATAAAGTTAATATGATCTAGAAACTGTTAGTGACTACACCACTTTGAGCCCTTAGATTAAGCAATCTACAGCTCACCTTCATGTTTGACCTATTAGTTGAGCTTAACCAAGTTATGGACAAACTCAACCAACAAGCATTGACACAAATTTCAAACTGGAACATCACTCAAACTTGAGCCAAAGTTTGAATCTGAAACAGGAACTATACCAAATTTGAAATATAAATTTCTGCAAAACTCAACCTTTCTTCATAACAAAAATATGACTGGGTACCTTGGCCAATATGTTGAGCACCCAAAGTGGAAAATTTTGAAAATTCAAATTTTGAGTTCTTGCGGGCATTTCGTCGAACACTGGCAGAAGCAAATCAAATCAAATCAAGTTTTACTGGTGCTGCACTGTTCTAGCTCGCTCCTGTGCTGTAGCCATGCGGCTGGACGACGCCACGGTCGAGCCCAGCTTCCCCATCCCCGACCCAAGCCGTGAGAAGAGGAGGGAGGAGGAGAAACGCACCCAGGGCCCCCTCCCAGCAACCCTCTTCCCTGCATGATGCCGACCATCTTGGAGGCGCCAGAGGAGACCCACAGCACTCTGCGGCCGAGCCATAACCCTCCCAGCACGCCCCCGTGACCGCCGTGACCGGAGCAAGCTTCACACGCCGCCAGGGCCCCCGCACCGTCGAGCTTCTGGCCGCGCTTGCCCTCGTCGCTCCGGCCTATAAAAAGCCCCTCCGATCAAACGGAGCAACTCACCCAGTCCCCAGCTATCTCCCAGACATAGTCGCTTAGCCCCGCTTGCCCTAGCTCGCCGTCGCCAGCCTCGCCGGAGTGGTACTGGACAAGCGGAGCGCCGCCGCGTTCGACCACCTGGAGGCAAGTTGCTGCTGGGAATCGGAGGAGGAGACGAACCGCCGCCGATCCCGCATGTCGCCGACGAGTTCTGCATCCCCTACGCCTCGCCCTCGCCGTCGAACATTCGTCACTGCTCGCAGGTGAGCTCCCGCCCGTGCTGAGGAAGACGATGAACGCGAGCCGTCCGATTCTAATCCAACGATAGCTTACCGATTCGGGAATCGTTAAGTGAGCTGACATCGCGACCCCACCTGTCAGCTCCCATTTTATTTCTTTTTCCCCCGCGCGAAACGGTATGGGCCGGCCCGTTCGGGTTTGTTCTGAATTGGGCCCAGCTCGTTTCGAATTCGGTCCGTTCGTTTTTATTCTTTTTCCCGCCCGTTTTATTTATTTCAAATAACTTTCAGATGCTATTTTCAAACTTTAATTCCTAGAGTTTTACAAATCCAAATCTAGCAAATGAATATGCATTGGAAAGCTTATGAAATACTCTACACAATAGTACTGGTTAGAATTCAAAATAAGTTAAGAAATAATTCAGATATGAATAGTGTGACCATAGCTTGTTTAATAATGAAAGATTTCTAGAAAATTATTTAAGCCATCAAAAATCATAAAAATTAAAATGTGAACTTACTAATGACCCCTCTTACTGTTAGTCAACACTAATCTACCCCAAACCCTATTAGTATGATCAATTAGACCCTAATCCAATCCTATTTGTGTAACATAAAATGATAGAGCACTATTGCCCACTTAGAATTAATTGCCCTCAATGCCAATTCACTTAGTGGATCCATCCCACTTAAGCTTGTCTTAGTAACCCTAAATCAACATCATTGCTGCACAAGTGAACCACCTATGCCTCTTAGTAAAGAATCTAGCTTGCACACTTGAAGAAAAACTTAGAAGAAAGACTTACAATCCAACCCATAAAAATGCAACATGAATGCTTTGGGTAGCAAACAAAGATGTGTGCTTGGTGTGTTGATAGCTTGGTGAAGTGATGGTGTGCTTTGTGTTTATTCGTTATTAGACGCTAGTGTTGCCGAGGAGGATATTGGAGGGGATTATTATTATCAAGAAGAAGAAGAAAACCCCGGACACTTTGCCAACCAAGGCAAGCCCTCTTTTGATTCATACTCCCCCTACCTAGTTTTAATATTGCATTCTACTTGTTTTAAGTAAATTGCATGATTGAATTGCTAGAGTAGAATGATAGAAGTGTAGTGATGTCTTGATTATCAAGAGCATCAAGCTGAGTTTATCCAACCCTATTTAGTAGTACTATCACTCAATGTAGTTGCTTAGTCGCTAATAAAAGTTGATGCTATCTCTGGAGGAACCCCATTTGAAAGGTGGTGACTTGAACTTGAAACTTGAAATGGGAGATTGCTCCTACCTAATGGCTTTATCAAAGAAACTAATCTTGACTAAGAACTATCAAATATATTTCTCAAATGACAACGAGTGATGTACTATGGGAGCCAATTATACCGTACGACCACATTACCCCTATATGGGAAGGGGCTTAATCCGTAGCTTGTTTATCTTAGTATGGGAGGCCTTGTATCAAAGATTCATGGAAGGACACCGCGAAACGGTTACTTCTGGACCAGGTGGATTCCACTAACCCGGTACCTGGGATGGGCAGAACTAGAGGCGCCGGAGCGGGGTTCCGTATCCCGGGCTCTAGGGAAGGATCCTATACTAGGATGAGCAAGTGAAAGAGTTTGTTTGATTATCTGAACCTCGCATACTTTGTGTATGTTGAACCGTGGATTTCTCCCAGCAGATGTATCGAATCTTGTGGGTAAAGTGTACCCCTCTGCAGAGGTTTTGAAACTATTCGAATAGCCGCGTCCGCGGTCATGGACGGTTGGCGAGCTGTACTTGACTTTTGTCAGGCCTAAAAGTGACAATGGTGACTTGGTGAATGACTTGACTTGAAATGTTGTTGACACACTTGAAGTCCTCTTTAGATAGAACTTAGAGAACTAAATCTTTTTCCTATAAACGAACATTCTTGGGAAATAAAACTAGCTTTTGGCAAATCAACTTAGTGCTTAGTCCACAATATCAACCTTGCATATCTACTTCATCTTTTCATTTATAAGATGGTTTGCGAGTGCATCCAATGTACTCACGGCTGTGTCCCTGGCTATCAACTTGGCCAGACTATGGGGAGGAATACCAGGAGGAAGGGTATGAAGAAGAATACCAGAACTAAGCTCGTCTCCGTGAGTCGCCATTGCCTGTAGGGAGAAGGCATGGGCCGAAGACGTTATTTCCGCTGCTATATTGTGTTGTAATATGACTTGGTCTATATGACCATTGTATTTGAACCATCGTATTGTAATGACTATGGAACTGAGTACCAACTACGTTATGTATATCGCAACAATGGTTCTGGGATTGCGGTGGAATACATAACGGGCACTTCGAATTTGTATCAAATTTGAGGTCGTCACAGTTGGGGCTCACCGAGAACGACGAGTTCTGCCGGCAGCAGTGGTGGCACGGCGTGGCTTGGATTGCGCAGCCTGGCGGCGAAGGAAGGGGAGAAACGGGGGAGGTGAAAGAGGAGATTGGCGTGGGTTTTATAGGCGTGTAGACGTGGAGGAGGGGGCAAGGGTTTCGGGACGGATTGTGATCGGATGGCCGGGGTGAACACCGTGCACGCCCAGGTCTCCTGGCCGGAGCGAGAAGAATGTGCTGATGAGTGGGGTTACCCCATCAGCGAGAGGAGAGAGGACAGTGGCGTATCCCTTCAGGGCTTCGCCTGGCTGGGCCGTGGGCTCTTCTTAGTCAGGGCCAGAACGGCGGCCCTAGCCCTTTTATCTTTTTTTTGTTCTTTTGTTTTCCTTTACTGTTTTCCTAATTCTTTCAAAACTTTTTCAAAACAGATTCAAATCCATTCAAAGCAAGGCAGATAATTTTGTAAATTTCAAAACAATCTTTTAAAACAATAAACAACAAGTTTTCAAAACAAAACAGGAATTTTGAATAAAACTTTATAAATTGAACAAAAGGTTTTACTTGCATAATGGAAATAGAGTTTGCAAATCATCCTTTTTAAATTCAGAGAGAAATGCTTTATGAAATAATATTTGAAAATTGTTTTAAAACACATTTTCAGTAATGCAAGCTTTAACAAAAATCATTTTGCAAACATTCCTTTGCAATAGGCTTGCATAGGTTTGAATAAAAGAAGGAAAATAATATTTTGATATTTTGTTTTCTCAAAGGAGTTCTTCAAGAAATACTAGAAAGTTTGAAATAGTTTTCTAGTAAAGCTTTTAAAAAACTTAAAAAGTTTTAAATCCCTGTGAAATTTCAATCAATACATACAAAACAAAAACAAAAAATTTACCCCAAAAATTTGATAAAATCTTGGGATGTTACAATTTGTTGTTTATGGAGCTTGGGATGGCTGACATGAAACTGACTTACCATCAGAACTATGGAGAAGATTCCTTACTATATTTTCAGTAAATGCTTGCTTATTTTTTAGCTCATCTATCTCTTGGCGTGACATAGTGAAAAATTCATCTGTTTCCTTGGTTTCCTGACCAATTATGTCCATGGCATCCTTCATTGCAGCCTTAATATCACTTTCTGCTACCATAAAAGGAATGTGAGATGATCCGGGTCGATCAGAGTAATAAGCACTATAACTGCTGCTATGTGAGACATCTACACTTGAGGGGGTTGCCGCTTCTTGCAAGGCTTTTTTGGGAACCTGAACAAAGACAAAACAACTTAGAATACCATTCAAAGTAACAACATATTTTCATCAAACAATTTTAAATGCATCATTCGCCAGATGTAGCAAAGGGAGCGATCAAAATTAGAGCCTCATACATATCTTTCTTCTGGAATAACTACAACTATTGAGTCTGGAATAGCTTGAACAGAAGATGAAGGGGAGTGATGTGAGCATGAAGATGAAGGGGAGTGATGGAAGCATGTGTCCCTGCTACTCTATGAAATAACCAATCTACTTGATGAACAGGTCCTCCGTACTACCTTCGTAGATTTGTTTGTAGGCTGAAACAAAGACAAAACAAGTGACTACAGCAAACCACAATCAAATCACAATGTCTAATTCTGTGCAATTTTAGACAAAATATGCATAAGCTGGACAGGGTCCGAAACTAAAAAAGTTATGGCATTTTAATCATTGGCCATCTAAGAGTGCCTTAGAGGCCTACACAAAGAAGCGACTAAAACATCATATCCCGCCAATGGACAACCTAAAGGGTTAATGAAGAAATTGCCAGATCATTCAAATTAAGCAGAATGAGGCATTGTTTAGTAAAGACGTCACATGAGAACATTAAAAAGGACATACAAACAAAAGAACCATGTTGAGCATCATACGGAATAAATAGCTAGAAAATGAAGGAAGCTATTGAACGCTGGGTGCATAATATAAATGTAATAATAATAAAGGGCTTACAGCAGCTCTTTGTCAAACCTTACTACGACTCATCCGGATATTGGTGCAATTATTGAAGATGCCTTCTGCACCCAGCACTTGCATGGAAGATCTTGGTAGTTCAACATTTCTCCTCTGCATAAACATTCAATCAATCATAAACTGGAAAGATGTAATACCGCGATACCAAAAACAATAGGTACTTACAAGATTGTAGGGCGGCCTGACTTTGGCTGGTACATGTGAAATTATAGCAATAAGTTAAGTCACAGCATAACGAGAACCACAACGACACAAATAGTACAAGCAGTATGACGCACAAAAACATGTACTCCACAGGATAGCAGAACTAGAGAAGGTAGGTGTTGTATTCTACGACCGACAAGACATACGGGCGTCATTCGTGGACTCCACAATGGCACAACATATCATAATATGCTGGCCCAAACTTTTTTGAGGTAGCGGTGAATCAACTAAAATTCTGCTAAGCCTAGCATCTAGCTCCCCCGATGCCCCAACTCACCTTTTTTCTATAAAAAAGTGCAATAGTGTGTATTAGGTAGAGAACGAAATCACATAAAGAGCCAGTTAGTGTTTAAGTTAGATACACAAGAAAAATGATGAAAAACAATTATGATTGAAAGGGCTAGGCAGTACACTTATACTGTGGTGACCCAGCATACCACTGCATGTGTAGTATGCAAGTCGTTGACATAACACTAATGAAACACCGTCTCACTAGTATTACATCCATCAGAGTGGTACAACAGAAACATCGCAGGTCCATGGTATGTCTATAGGATTACAATTTTTAGCATACAGAAGATCTTCAGAACCTCCTCAACAGGTAGAGGTTTAGTCCTTGGCGACTACAAACGAGAAAGAAACAAGGTAGACTAAACTAAACTACAACTAATGCATTTGGCTTACTACTCAAATATAGAGTTACTCTAACTACTTAGGTTCTAGGATTAGGAAACTTGTTCCTTTCTAACCCTATTCTAGTTTCCTCCAAGCTTCGCACAATTGTAGTCTCCGCTGATAATCGTGACGTTGGTAGAATGCTTCATCTTTAATGTCTTGAGGTTGCATACTTGGTTTGCCTTCAATCTAATTCTTCATAGTCTAGCAAGGGTTTAAGAGATTGGGGTGAGTAACGAGCGTTACCCAGCTAGTTTCTTTAGAAAGAAGTTGTGTCATATGCACTAACTAAAGCCATGGACCCAAAAGAGTCGTAGGCCAATGCAAGGTTTTATCAAAGTTTCTTGAAAGATTGCTTTTACTTATGAAAACTATGCCCAACAGCCAACACAGGGTATTAGTGCCTTGAGAGCACCTTTCCTGCCGCGTTCGCAGCTCCTTCCCGGAACAAGGGGTAACATGTCACATCATTTTACACTCTGCAGAGGTGTGTCCTTCCAAAAGAGATCAAAGCGTTGCTGCACAACCGGGCGATCTTTCCCGTCCACACTTCCTTGGTGTGGGGCCCAGTCATTGATCCAAGCCATTCACTGCCTTCTCCGCACAACACATGCCCACCCAATTCACGCAAGCAGGTTGTGCCCCTGATATTCACCCCCAATGATGAAGTACCTAGGCGTCCCTCGCGGACCATCATAGACACCAGTGCCGTGAGAACTTAGGTGTCCCACCCATGTGCAAGTAGTCTTGCAAGATCTACCGCGACCGGCAGCTGGCTGTCCGTTGACATGCGAACGAGAGAAGATACAGCTGACTTTCCCGTCCCATTCCAAGTCTCTTGGACGACACGGTTTTTACGGCACAAGAATAACTGTGGCATTGGTAGTTAGTCCTAGGTTTACTTTCCCGTGCAAGTGGAACCTCCACCACCACAATCTTACCATGGTTCCACCTGCCAGCCTTCCTAGGTTATCACCACTGGTCGATAACCACTAGTCATATTACTTATGAAAATAGATTTTCCATCCTTTTTGGAAATGTTAGAGTTTGAAGTCAACACTTTGCAAGTAGTTTCAAAACCAGTGTAACCAAGAGATATGAGCAAGATAAACTTGCCTTTTTGACTGCAAGATTATGCAAGTCAGGGTCTTCGATACGTAGGAAATCCAAATATTGAAATAGCACCATCATCTGGTAAAGATGATGTTAAAAGAACTACAACATGATATGCAAATTATATGCTATGCATCGCTCTAAGCGTATCTTAGCCCCCAATGGTTTAGTATAAAAGGTTGTGATGACTTCTTTATACCGAGTTGTACTTTTAGATTCACTCCACAACAAGGTTGATAAGGATTTTAGATTGACTGACAAACTATTAAAGTAATAGAATAAAGCTTCATACAAGAGTTATTGCAAAAGACTATTATAGCAATGAGCGAAAACTTGAAAGTAACACTTTCAAGTGGTATCATATTTTTAGCAAACAAGTAGTTGGTTAGGGACAAGCAAAGTGGACGTAATTCTTATTTGATAAGAATACCTAGTTGATCTTAGGGTTGACAACAATCTTAACACAAAATAGAGTTATTTATGTTCAAGCTTAATGGAATGATTTGTTACTTTAAATGTCTCTTGAAAGAATAACATTTGAAGAACATGTTTATTATTGATTAGAAGCACTACACCTAAGGTTTAGTGTTCTAGGGTTTAGCAAAGCTCTATTATAATCAAAGAGTAGTTAATGGATGAGCATACCAGGGGAACAAGCTAGGTTTCATTCAATGTTGAAAGGGTTTTAGTAAAGCATGGACATTCAAGGTAGTTTAGACTATTGTTACCAAAAATAGTTGTTTCTATAGTTGACCACAATCTAAACTAGCATAAGCACTCAAATAGTTAGTCATAAGTAAGTAATACTAAGTAAACAATTCATGGTTGATTCTAGGGTTGTTAATACTCTTAACATGCATAGGTCATTGCTAGATTTAGGGCATAGAAATTGGTGTGATGCTTATCTGGTATGTTCTTAAAAAGAATTACTTTTGAAGAACACAAGTCTTAATGGACATATTTTTATTACTTAAAGGAATGATGATTAGGTGATGTCAAAAAAGTAACAGTTTTGAGTTGCAACAAAGGTTTTGCAAATAGCTAGTTGATTAAAGTATACTATGTTGAAATAGAGTATCAAACTAACCAATTATGGTTGAATAAGGAAGTACCGTTAGAATAGCACACTAAGGTAGTTATTAGTTTTAGTATAGAAGAAATGGTAGAACTTAAGTTATATGTAATTCAAAAGAATAACTTTTGAAGAACATGAACCTTAGTGAGTTTTAGTATTAGCATTTCTTTTTCAGTTTCAATTCTTATTCAGAACTAATTAAGAAAGCCTAGTTATTTATGTTCCTAGGTTTTCAGATTTGGAATCCAAATTTTAAGTCATTGAAGATTTTAAAATGGGTTTTTGATTTCTCTCTTAATGAAACAATTGTTTAAATAGCAATATTAAAGTTAGGAAATAATTCTTATTCAATTTTATAATTTTTCCCAAATTTACAATTTTAAATTTGTTTTTAGGAAAATCATTTTAGGGATTAAAATCCTAATAATAAAGTTTTAGGGTTAATATATAATAATAACAAAATATTAATTGGAATAACATTATATAAGTTGTCACCTTTTTATTTAGTATTTGAAAACTTGGTTTGAATTATTTTAGTTGGATTTAAATTCAAAGTTCAAATACTACTTAATCAAGTTTTTAAATTTAGTTCAAAATTATTTCATATAAGCACATCAGATTATAATACAAATAGAAAGATTAAGTTTTTGTGATCATTTTGATATATTATTTGTATTTTTCTGAATTAATATGAATTAGAAATAAATTTTCTAAGATTCAAACATTTTCTGGAATTTAATTAATAGAGGAAAACTTTAGGAACCGGTCAAAACCTAGCTAAAGAGGCTGACCTACGGGTCCAAGCCACGTCAACTGCCATGCTGGCGGTTGACCAGGTCAAAATCTTTCACCGGCCTCCGGAGCTCACCGCCGGCAGTGCAGTCATCGACGGAGGCGATGATCTACAGCTCCTGGAGATGCGCGAATAGGCTCGTTCGAACCGGGCGTGGATGGCTATTCGACTGGTGGCGGCGTCGCCCAGGAATGGTCACCGGAGGGACGCCGGTGACCATGGTCTGCGGCGGTGCATGGTGACCGACTACCAGATCGAGCCATGGGCTACGAGATGAAGTAATAAACGGTGCTGTGGATTTGCATATACTCACTGATGCTCTCCAGATGATTGAAGACGACGATGGTGAGCGGAGCTGAGCGGATTGTACCGAATTCCGGCGGTGACAGCGCAAAGGGAACGATGAAATTCTGGGGTTTGCAACCACTTCGGCTGGATTCCTTTCTCCAGCATGACCTACAAGCTCTGGCGCTGCTCCCAGTATACTCCACGGACTCTGGCATGGCTTGAATCAACAACGGTGACGAGAAATCCGGCGAGCTATTCTTAGTGAACAGAAAGGATGGAGAGTAATGGGGACTCCCACTTAAACTTGTCTTAGTAACCCTAAATCAACATCATTGCTGCACAAGTGAACCACCTATGCCTCTTAGTAAAGAATCTAGCTTGCACACTTGAAGAAAAACTTAGAAGAAAGACTTACAATCCAACCCATAAAAATGCAACATGAATGCTTTGGGTAGCAAACAAAGATGTGTGCTTGGTGTGTTGATAGCTTGGTGAAGTGATGGTGTGCTTTGTGTTTATTCGTTATTAGACGCTAGTGTTGCCGAGGAGGATATTGGAGGGGATTATTATTATCAAGAAGAAGAAGAAAACCCCGGACACTTTGCCAACCAAGGCAAGCCCTCTTTTGATTCATACTCCCCCTACCTAGTTTTAATATTGCATTCTACTTGTTTTAAGTAAATTGCATGATTGAATTGCTAGAGTAGAATGATAGAAGTGTAGTGATGTCTTGATTATCAAGAGCATCAAGCTGAGTTTATCCAACCCTATTTAGTAGTACTATCACTCAATGTAGTTGCTTAGTCGCTAATAAAAGTTGATGCTATCTCTGGAGGAACCCCATTTGAAAGGTGGTGACTTGAACTTGAAACTTGAAATGGGAGATTGCTCCTACCTAATGGCTTTATCAAAGAAACTAATCTTGACTAAGAACTATGAAATATATTTCTCAAATGACAACGAGTGATGTACTATGGGAGCCAATTATACCGTACGACCACATTACCCCTATATGGGAAGGGGCTTAATCCGTAGCTTGTTTATCTTAGTATGGGAGGCCTTGTATCAAAGATTCATGGAAGGACACCGCGAAACGGTTACTTCTGGACCAGGTGGATTCCACTAACCCGGTACCTGGGATGGGAAGAACTAGAGGCGCCGGAGCGGGGTTCCGTATCCCGGGCTCTAGGGAAGGATCCTATACTAGGATGAGCAAGTGAAAGAGTTTGTTTGATTATCTGAACCTCGCATACTTTGTGTATGTTGAACCGTGGATTTCTCCCGACAGATGTATCGAATCTTGTGGGTAAAGTGTACCCCTCTGCAGAGGTTTTGAAACTATTCGAATAGCCGCGTCCGCGGTCATGGACGGTTGGCGAGCTGTACTTGACTTTTGTCAGGCCTAAAAGTGACAATGGTGACTTGGTGAATGACTTGACTTGAAATGTTGTTGACACACTTGAAGTCCTCTTTAGATAGAACTTAGAGAACTAAATCTCTTTCCTATAAACGAACATTCTTGGGAAATAAAACTAGCTTTTGGCAAATCAACTTAGTGCTTAGTCCACAATATCAACCTTGCATATCTACTTCATCTTTTCATTTATAAGATGGTTTGCGAGTGCATCCAATGTACTCACGGCTGTGTCCCTGGCTATCAACTTGGCCAGACTATGGGGAGGAATACCAGGAGGAAGGGTATGAAGAAAAATTCCAGAACTAAGCTCGTCTCCGTGAGTCGCCATTGCCTGTAGGGAGAAGGCATGGGCCGAAGACGTTATTTCCGCTGCTATATTGTGTTGTAATATGACTTGGTCTATATGACCATTGTATTTGAACCATCGTATTGTAATGACTATGGAACTGAGTACCAACTACGTTATGTATATCGCAACAATGGTTCTGGGATTGCGGTGGAATACATAACGGGCACTTCGAATTTGTATCAAATTTGAGGTCGTCACAGTTAGGGCTCACCGAGAACGACGAGTTCTGCCGGCAGCAGTGGTGGCACGGCATGGCTTGGATTGCGCAGCCTGGCGGCGAAGGAAGGGGAGAAACGGGGGAGGTGAAAGAGGAGATTGGCGTGGGTTTTATAGGCGTGTAGACGTGGAGGAGGGGGCAAGGGTTTCGGGACGGATTGTGATCGGATGGCCGGGGTGAACACCGTGCACGCCCAGGTCTCCTGGCCGGAGCGAGAAGAATGTGCTGACGAGTGGGGTTACCCCATCAGCGAGAGGAGAGAGGACAGTGGCGTATCCCTTCAGGGCTTCGCCTGGCTGGGCCGTGGGCTCTTCTTAGTCAGGGCCAGAACGGCGGCCCTAGCCCTTTTATCTTTTTTTTGTTCTTTTGTTTTCCTTTTCTGTTTTCCTAATTCTTTCAAAACTTTTTCAAAACAGATTCAAATCCATTCAAAGCAAGGCAGATAATTTTGTAAATTTCAAAACAATCTTTTAAAACAATAAACAACAAGTTTTCAAAACAAAACAGGAATTTTGAATAAAACTTTATAAATTGAACAAAAGGTTTTACTTGCATAATGGAAATAGAGTTTGCAAATCATCCTTTTTAAATTCAGAGAGAAATGCTTTATGAAATAATATTTGAAAATTGTTTTAAAACACATTTTCAGTAATGCAAGCTTTAACAAAAATCATTTTGGAAACATTCCTTTGCAATAGGCTTGCATAGGTTTGAATAAAAGAAGGAAAATAATATTTTGATATTTTGTTTTCTCAAAGGAGTTCTTCAAGAAATACTAGAAAGTTTGAAATAGTTTTCTAGTAAAGCTTTTAAAAAACTTAAAAAGTTTTAAATCCCTGTGAAATTTCAATCAATACATACAAAACAAAAACAAAAAATTTACCCCAAAAATTTGATAAAATCTTGGGATGTTACAATTTGTTGTTTATGGAGCTTGGGATGGCTGACATGAAACTGACTTACCATCAGAACTATGGAGAAGATTCCTTACTATATTTTCAGTAAATGCTTGCTTATTTTTTAGCTCATCTATCTCTTGGCGTGACATAGTGAAAAATTCATCTGTTTCCTTGGTTTCCTGACCAATTATGTCCATGGCATCCTTCATTGCAGCCTTAATATCACTTTCTGCTACCATAAAAGGAATGTGAGATGATCCGGGTCGATCAGAGTAATAAGCACTATAACTGCTGCTATGTGAGACATCTACACTTGAGGGGGTTGCCGCTTCTTGCAAGGCTTTTTTGGGAACCTGAACAAAGACAAAACAACTTAGAATACCATTCAAAGTAACAACATATTTTCATCAAACAATTTTAAATGCATCATTCGCCAGATGTAGCAAAGGGAGCGATCAAAATTAGAGCCTCATACATATCTTTCTTCTGGAATAACTACAACTATTGAGTCTGGAATAGCTTGAACAGAAGATGAAGGGGAGTGATGTGAGCATGAAGATGAAGGGGAGTGATGGAAGCATGTGTCCCTGCTACTCTATGAAATAACCAATCTACTTGATAAACAGGTCCTCCGTACTACCTTCGTAGATTTGTTTGTAGGCTGAAACAAAGATAAAACAAGTGACTACAGCAAACCACAATCAAATCACAATGTCTAATTCTGTGCAATTTTAGACAAAATATGCATAAGCTGGACAGGGTCCGAAACTAAAAAAGTTATGGCATTTTAATCATTGGCCATCTAAGAGTGCCTTAGAGGCCTACACAAAGAAGCGACTAAAACATCATATCCCGCCAATGGACAACCTAAAGGGTTAATGAAGAAATTGCCAGATCATTCAAATTAAGCAGAATGAGGCATTGTTTAGTAAAGACGTCACATGAGAACATTAAAAAGGACATACAAACAAAAGAACCATGTTGAGCATCATACGGAATAAATAGCTAGAAAATGAAGGAAGCTATTGAACGCTGGGTGCATAATATAAATGTAATAATAATAAAGGGCTTACAGCAGCTCTTTGTCAAACCTTACTACGACTCATCCGGATATTGGTGCAATTATTGAAGATGCCTTCTGCACCCAGCACTTGCATGGAAGATCTTGGTAGTTCAACATTTCTCCTCTGCATAAACATTCAATCAATCATAAACTGGAAAGATGTAATACCGCGATACCAAAAACAATAGGTACTTACAAGATTGTAGGGCAGCCTGACTTTGGCTGGTACATGTGAAATTATAGCAATAAGTTAAGTCACAGCATAACGAGAACCACAACGACACAAATAGTACAAGCAGTATGACGCACAAAAACATGTACTCCACAGGATAGCAGAACTAGAGAAGGTAGGTGTTGTATTCTACGACCGACAAGACATACGGGCGTCATTCGTGGACTCCACAATGGCACAAC
The DNA here is from genome assembly GCA_007115705.1 of Dactylis glomerata. Taxonomy (NCBI): domain Eukaryota; kingdom Viridiplantae; phylum Streptophyta; class Magnoliopsida; order Poales; family Poaceae; genus Dactylis; species Dactylis glomerata. Next base: position 26,508 of record QXEO01000519.1, read on the forward strand.
ATATCATAATATGCTGGCCCAAACTTTTTTGAGGTAGCGGTGAATCAACTAAAATTCTGCTAAGCCTAGCATCTAGCTCCCCCGATGCCCCAACTCACCTTTTTTCTATAAAAAAGTGCAATAGTGTGTATTAGGTAGAGAACGAAATCACATAAAGAGCCAGTTAGTGTTTAAGTTAGATACACAAGAAAAATGATGAAAAACAATTATGATTGAAAGGGCTAGGCAGTACACTTATACTGTGGTGACCCAGCATACCACTGCATGTGTAGTATGCAAGTCGTTGACATAACACTAATGAAACACCGTCTCACTAGTATTACATCCATCAGAGTGGTACAACAGAAACATCGCAGGTCCATGGTATGTCTATAGGATTACAATTTTTAGCATACAGAAGATCTTCAGAACCTCCTCAACAGGTAGAGGTTTAGTCCTGGCGACTACAAACGAGAAAGAAACAAGGTAGACTAAACTAAACTACAACTAATGCATTTGGCTTACTACTCAAATATAGAGTTACTCTAACTACTTAGGTTCTAGGATTAGGAAACTTGTTCCTTTCTAACCCTATTCTAGTTTCCTCCAAGCTTCGCACAATTGTAGTCTCCGCTGATAATCGTGACGTTGGTAGAATGCTTCATCTTTAATGTCTTGAGGTTGCATACTTGGTTTGCCTTCAATCTAATTCTTCATAGTCTAGCAAGGGTTTAAGAGATTGGGGTGAGTAACGAGCGTTACCCAGCTAGTTTCTTTAGAAAGAAGTTGTGTCATATGCACTAACTAAAGCCATGGACCCAAAAGAGTCGTAGGCCAATGCAAGGTTTTATCAAAGTTTCTTGAAAGATTGCTTTTACTTATGAAAACTATGCCCAACAGCCAACACAGGGTATTAGTGCCTTGAGAGCACCTTTCCTGCCGCGTTCGCAGCTCCTTCCCGGAACAAGGGGTAACATGTCACATCATTTTACACTCTGCAGAGGTGTGTCCTTCCAAAAGAGATCAAAGCGTTGCTGCACAACCGGGCGATCTTTCCCGTCCACACTTCCTTGGTGTGGGGCCCAGTCATTGATCCAAGCCATTCACTGCCTTCTCCGCACAACACATGCCCACCCAATTCACGCAAGCAGGTTGTGCCCCTGATATTCACCCCCAATGATGAAGTACCTAGGCGTCCCTCGCGGACCATCATAGACACCAGTGCCGTGAGAACTTAGGTGTCCCACCCATGTGCAAGTAGTCTTGCAAGATCTACCGTGACCGGCAGCTGGCTGTCCGTTGACATGCGAACGAGAGAAGATACAACTGACTTTCCCGTCCCATTCCAAGTCTCTTGGACGACACGGTTTTTACGGCACAAGAATAACTGTGGCATTGGTAGTTAGTCCTAGGTTTACTTTCCCGTGCAAGTGGAACCTCCACCACCACAATCTTACCATGGTTCCACCTGCCAGCCTTCCTAGGTTATCACCACTGGTCGATAACCACTAGTCATATTACTTATGAAAATAGATTTTGCATCCTTTTTGGAAATGTTAGAGTTTGAAGTCAACACTTTGCAAGTAGTTTCAAAACCAGTGTAACCAAGAGATATGAGCAAGATAAACTTGCCTTTTTGACTGCAAGATTATGCAAGTCAGGGTCTTCGATACGTAGGAAATCCAAATATTGAAATAGCACCATCATCTGGTAAAGATGATGTTAAAAGAACTACAACATGATATGCAAATTATATGCTATGCATCGCTCTAAGCGTATCTTAGCCCCCAATGGTTTAGTATAAAAGGTTGTGATGACTTCTTTATACCGAGTTGTACTTTTAGATTCACTCCACAACAAGGTTGATAAGGATTTTAGATTGACTGACAAACTATTAAAGTAATAGAATAAAGCTTCATACAAGAGTTATTGCAAAAGACTATTATAGCAATGAGCGAAAACTTGAAAGTAACACTTTCAAGTGGTATCATATTTTTAGCAAACAAGTAGTTGGTTAGGGACAAGCAAAGTGGACGTAATTCTTATTTGATAAGAATACCTAGTTGATCTTAGGGTTGACAACAATCTTAACACAAAATAGAGTTATTTATGTTCAAGCTTAATGGAATGATTTGTTACTTTAAATGTCTCTTGAAAGAATAACATTTGAAGAACATGTTTATTATTGATTAGAAGCACTACACCTAAGGTTTAGTGTTCTAGGGTTTAGCAAAGCTCTATTATAATCAAAGAGTAGTTAATGGATGAGCATACCAGGGGAACAAGCTAGGTTTCATTCAATGTTGAAAGGGTTTTAGTAAAGCATGGACATTCAAGGTAGTTTAGACTGTTGTTACCAAAAATAGTTGTTTCTATAGTTGACCACAATCTAAACTAGCATAAGCACTCAAATAGTTAGTCATAAGTAAGTAATACTAAGTAAACAATTCATGGTTGATTCTAGGGTTGTTAATACTCTTAACATGCATAGGTCATTGCTAGATTTAGGGCATAGAAATTGGTGTGATGCTTATCTGGTATGTTCTTAAAAAGAATTACTTTTGAAGAACACAAGTCTTAATGGACATATTTTTATTACTTAAAGGAATGATGATTAGGTGATGTCAAAAAAGTAACAGTTTTGAGTTGCAACAAAGGTTTTGCAAATAGCTAGTTGATTAAAGTATACTATGTTGAAATAGAGTATCAAACTAACCAATTATGGTTGAATAAGGAAGTACCGTTAGAATAGCACACTAAGGTAGTTATTAGTTTTAGTATAGAAGAAATGGTAGAACTTAAGTTATATGTAATTCAAAAGAATAACTTTTGAAGAACATGAACCTTAGTGAGTTTTAGTATTAGCATTTCTTTTTCAGTTTCAATTCTTATTCAGAACTAATTAAGAAAGCCTAGTTATTTATGTTCCTAGGTTTTCAGATTTGGAATCCAAATTTTAAGTGATTGAAGATTTTAAAATGGGTTTTTGATTTCTCTCTTAATGAAACAATTGTTTAAATAGCAATATTAAAGTTAGGAAATAATTCTTATTCAATTTTATAATTTTTCCCAAATTTACAATTTTAAATTTGTTTTTAGGAAAATCATTTTAGGGATTAAAATCCTAATAATAAAGTTTTAGGGTTAATATATAATAATAACAAAATATTAATTGGAATAACATTATATAAGTTGTCACCTTTTTATTTGGTATTTGAAAACTTGGTTTGAATTATTTTAGTTGGATTTAAATTCAAAGTTCAAATACTACTTAATCAAGTTTTTAAATTTAGTTCAAAATTATTTCATATAAGCACATCAGATTATAATACAAATAGAAAGATTAAGTTTTTGTGATCATTTTGATATATTATTTGTATTTTTCTGAATTAATATGAATTAGAAATAAATTTTCTAAGATTCAAACATTTTCTGGAATTTAATTAATAGAGGAAAACTTTAGGAACCGGTCAAAACCTAGCTAAAGAGGCTGACCTACGGGTCCAAGCCACGTCAACTGCCATGCTGGCGGTTGACCAGGTCAAAATCTTTCACCGGCCTCCGGAGCTCACCGCCGGCAGTGCAGTCATCGACGGAGGCGATGATCTACAGCTCCTGGAGATGCGCGAATAGGCTCGTTCGAACCGGGCGTGGATGGCTATTCGACTGGTGGCGGCGTCGCCCAGGAATGGTCACCGGAGGGACACCGGTGACCATGGTCTGCGGCGGTGCATGGTGACCGACTACCAGATCGAGCCATGGGCTACGAGATGAAGTAATAAACGGTGCTGTGGATTTGCATATACTCACTGATGCTCTCCAGATGATTGAAGACGACGATGGTGAGCGGAGCTGAGCGGATTGTACCGAATTCCGGCGGTGACAGCGCAAAGGGAACGATGAAATTCTGGGGTTTGCAACCACTTCGGCTGGATTCCTTTCTCCAGCATGACCTACAAGCTCTGGCGCTGCTCCCAGTATACTCCACGAACTCTGGCATGGCTTGAATCAACAACGGTGACGAGAAATCCGGCGAGCTATTCTCAGTGAACAGAAAGGATGGAGAGTAATGGGGATCGCTGGGAGGATGAGAATGAAAAAAATGGTGAACGGCGGTCATCCCGGGGTTTTTATAGGGCACAGCAGGGCTTCGGTGCTCAACTCACCATCGGTGACGGCCGAGATGCGTCGGAGATGGATGCACTCCAATGGGGCACGAATCTCTTTGAGGCAGCTGCCAATAGGCGTGAGAGGATAAGTTTGACGATGTGGCAGTCAACCGAAACTCGACGGTGGTCGTCATTGGCAGCCAGCGATGTGGAGTTCGCCGGTGTGCTGGCGTCCATGTGGAGGAAGAAGAAGGCTTCGTCCTTCTCCTCACGTGGACCCCAACTGCTAGTCACATACCGAATCGGTATGCGGCTTGGGCTAGCTGCTGGGCCGGCTCGACGGGCTTCGGTCTGGTAAGTCCTCTTCCCTAATTTTTTTCTCTTCTAATTCCTTTTGTTTTTATTTACTTGTTTTCGGTTTTGAATTCTAACTCGAATTTGCTATTTTATTTTGCAGGTTTGAACTAGTTACTTGTTTGCAGGATTTTGAGTTTGGAAATTCTTCTCAAATATGAATATGACACTACTGATCCAACACACAATATTAGATAAATTTTATATGTGCACTTGCGCATAAGACATTATACACATGGGGAGGCCAGAAGTTATCCGCTCGGACGATGGGGAGGCCAGAATCGTAGAGGACGCGCCCGATGGCGATGGTGTCGCCGATGCCTGCGAAGGCGGATCCCGCCTGGATCCGCGCTCCAGACGCGCTATGCCCCACGGTGGGCGCCAACTGCTGTGGTTTCGTTAACAGATCTGCCATAGAGGTAGGGGTATGGCGGTTTGTGGAAGGGGGTGAACACAGAGGAGCGATCCGGGACGGTGGTAGCACGAGTTTACCCAGCTTCAGATCCCGCGACGGTGGCGAGATCCTACGTGCTGCTATAATTCACTATATGGCAACAAGTGCTCGATTACAATGATGAGGTTGGCTGTTTCGCTATGCGATTGGCCGTATATCTCGAACGTGCCTCAAGGGCTGCTCCACGCTGGGCTTATAAAGGCGCCTGGCGTGGGCTACACGTTGGTACCGGAGCGGATACAACTTGGAGTCCTAGACTAAGTCCTATGCGTGTACTACAAGGTAACCCGCCATGGGCCGTCTCCAGACCCGCCATGGGCCTGTCGTCAGTGGTCCGCCATGGGCCTGTTTCCGGATCCGCCATGGGCCTGTTTCCGGATCCGCCATGGACCTGTCTAAGGATCCGCCATAAGCGCATGTGTCCAGTACCGCCGTGGCAACTTCATCAACTGGGCTGCCCGGTATGGCGAATCCGCCATACCACCCTTGATGGGCCACCCTGGCTTGCTGATTTAGGACTACGTCGCTGGTATACCTATTTGGTATATCCCCAACATTATAAGAAAACAAAGAAATGGTGTTTAACCACAACTTGTCTTCCTATTAAAGAAATGGTGAGAGGTATGATTATATGCTTAACCCAATTTTGATATTGGCATGGGAATGCCCCAAATATCGCAACATCATTAATAGTTTCATGCTACTTTATTTGAAGATATTTGATACCTCTCTCTTACAAATAAGAACTATCCAACTAAGGGCAAGACATGAAGTAAGATGTGAGTTGTTCACTAAAGCAAGATTTTGGTTGATCTTAGAAGGACTATGGTTTGTACATACTTACTTGGTTTAGAGATAATACATAATTCTAGGGTTTCACTCATGATCACAATGTGATGAACAAGTTGAATGATACTTGGGAATGAATCCCCAAGTAAATGAATAAGAGGTTATGAAATTGGATATAATGCTATCACACTCACTAAGGAAATAGTGTTCCCTCTAAGATGTGATCAATGCAACAAAGTCTCTATAGACTAACCAAGTTTCTAGGTCAAGGCTTAGGATCTGCTCAACCTAAATCCAGATGATTAGTCAATGGGATCTTATACATAGATCAAAGTTTCTCTTCTAACTTTAACAAGATGGTTATCTCCTAATTGAGATGTGCTTAAGTTGGACTTCTACTCCACACTTGGTTTTAGGATGATATCTGCTTATCAGACTAGGTTTCATAACTAACCTAATTATCTTCTTCACCAAGCACAATCATGTACTTGACATGATCATACTATTTCCTTCATCAACTCCCATAACAATTCCATTTTATTTCCTTCATCAACTCCCTCTACCAAGGTTTTATTCTAGGTTGTACCAACCTTCTGAGATTAAGGATATAATCTCCTCTTTGTGTGATTCATATTAGATACTCCACTACATAACTCCATAAGTCTAGGTATTGGTTACTTCCTAATGATGTGATATTCCCTGTATCAAATGACTTGTCCTAATTAGAATTTGAATAATGTCTAAAGTCTCCTAGTTGGCCTTTAAAGGAATGGCTCTAATATTCTTAAGTTATCTCACCTAGAGTTAAGGCAAAAATTATAATCAAACTGGCATTGAGTTAACCTCTCCACTTCTCATATTTGGACTCACTAGATTAGGACATAAGAATAAAGAATAGATCATGATTTAAGAATAAGACTTGTGTTGGCTTCTTTAGCATGAAAGAAGTGGGGTTTAAAGAATACCATGATAATCTTGGTGTGAATAAATATTTGGTTCTAAAATGGTGTGTCAAGCATTTGAGTTTTACCTCACTTAACTCTTTTTTAGTTGTTGTGACTATCACTACCCAAAACAAGGATTTTAGCAAAGGTCATGTTGAAGTTTATCGCGCTCTAGTTGATGAGCTACTTCAATTCCATCAACTCAAGTGAAACTCCAATCACTTTGACATATTTTATTTAAATGCGCAAAAATTACCCGGATTTTCTATGCATGAAATGCAATGCACACATCTGTTGCCTCTATTTTATAACCTCTAATCCTGGGATATTACAGTCTCCCCCCCTTAAACTAAACTTTGTCCCAAAGTTTTCGCTCTCGTATGTTGTTGAACGAACTTGTTGTTGGTATCATATGTCTTGAAGTTCCTTCACCAACGAAGTTGGAATATAGATGGTATCCTTTGTCCAGAGTGTTCCTCGAATCTTCAGTCGTCTAACTCCGAACAATAGTCACTTGAATTCCATCCATCTTGGTCTCTTCTTGGTCATTCTCTTGGATTACCCCTGTTTGCAATACTTTCTATGGCTTATAGGGTCCTACAAGTTGTTCCAATGAATCATCCTAATTGGCTCTTGGTTTTACCACCTAAGAATGAATTAAACACGTGTAGTGTGTCCATTCAAGTTTTCTGATCCATCTCTATAGATTGTATTTGGTCTTCTAGGTTCAAGATTATGGTTAACTCTAAACTCAATCTTCTCCAGCTGAGGTTCATGATACCAGCTGTGGTTCATACTTGGTGTGATTAGGGTCAAAATCATCTCACTCCTTTGTCGAACTCCATAAGGTTACGACAAATCTTGGAAAGAATTTACTTCCGACATACTTCATCCAACTTTCAACATGTTTGGCTTTCCTGAACTCTTCCCCTTAGGTTTTGTAATGGTCTTTGAACATATTGATCTCTAACCATTTGAACTCCATGGTTAGACTATAAGTTTTGGTCAATCTTACTACAACATCTTCCTGATGGTTTCTTGAAGACATCTGTGGTGTATCCACACAATTGTGGATAACCGGTACGAATTCTTCGATTGTGTATTTAGGTAGGTCTTCTGTTCCACTTTTGGATGCATGTACTTACCCAAAAGTTCTCAAGGTTTATGAGAATTGGGTTTTCCCATCGATATCTACCCTAATTCAGAGGGTAGGTTAGATACAAAGCCACGGGAGGAATCCGGCAGAGTTTCTCTTGTACCGGAGGACATCCACGACAGGCATTTGTATAAGTTGAACAAAATAAGAACTAATAGGGATATAAATGAACCAATGGCTTCAAGCGATCATTGCTAACACGAAATCTCACAAGTCTTGGTCCGTAGACAAAGACTACAACTCTAAGATAAGGAAAGGTATTGCTAAAGTCTTAACCACCAATCAACAATTCAAGATTTCAGGACTAGGGATCAATGTTATACAGAAATGTTATGTGTCTTAGTCACGCTATCAACGAGGGTTACTAGGGTTACCACTCCCAGGCTGAATAAAGCAGCAGGCAATACCGGAATGGATCATCGGTATCACAACACCTCAATCAACCCGTGATGTACTAAGCATAACCAAGGCTGCATAACAACGAGCTCAAATATCTTAAACTCAATTGTGGTTACCTAATTAGTGGTTCTACTTAATAACCTAGAGTTATCTCTAGTGTTTTAAGACTTAGAGTACTACTACTAAGTTCCAATACTTCATCTTACTACCACTTCATGATGCTTCCATGAAGATTAGTTGATAGCTTCCTTTTTTGGCTTCCATTATCTGGTGATTCTTCATCTTCTGACTTGATTTCCTTAGGAATTTGTCTCTCCCTCACACGAATCCCTTAACCATCTAGAACTATAACATCAAGTAAGAACTCAATGATGCAACATGCACTTGCACATCAAAGTCCAACTTCATGCATAGATCTAGTCACACAACAAAATCCAAGAAAATCTAAATTTGTGCTGGCAACATACATCATCATAAGCCTGTGAGATAGTAATGAGTAAAACATCTCTAGAATTCAAGCTTACATGTGTACCTTATAGCACCAAATAATATAGGTTTATAATGTGCTATATTGCACGTAGTGGTGGACTACTACTCTTTGTCTCAATACTTACCTCAATTGCCCAAATGCAATCGAATAAATTTGAGCAAAGGGGTTTGGAAATCATTCTAACGGATCCAGATTCCTTTAAGACTAGTAGTTCTAGCTAACCTTTCATCCTATTGAGGTGAATCTCACACGATCTCTCCAAACTTATGGCATTCCTATACATCGTACATACTAAACTAAGCATGGTTCACTCATATTCATGACTTCCATAGAGCTCCTCCATTGTGCTTTGGTCAAACTTCTCCGACTAAAAACTATGGTCTTTTCATACTTGACCTAGTTGCCATGGGTTGGAACACTTCATTCACCATTCTTCTTGAGCATCTTCCTCCTCAGCTTGAAATTGCTGGTCCACTAGAAAGTTCTACTCCTTCATGTGAAGATTCTCAGGTGAATCTAACATGATTAAAGTGTTTAAACTGTCGGTACATCGTACTTGTATATGACATTCTTGAGTATCCATATACAGGACTAAAACCTGAGGTCCTAATACCTCATACAGACTCACTTCACCACTTAACATGACCCTACTACAGTTTCGGATGACTTAAGTTTAACAAATTGCCCTTGGTATACTTCTTCCAATAGGATAGTTCCCATTCCGGTTATATCCTCTCTTTGTATTACCATGTATTGTATACCAAATATAATCTACTTCCATCCTTTATATAAGGCTCTAATGATGTCATACTACTAGGTAAGGAACAAGATATCTAACTTCACTTAAGAAAACAGGTAAGAACATTTGACTCAAGGGTGTCAGGATTATTCTTCTGTTGAATATCCATCCCAAGTCATAAGAAGAATTGGTTTAGATAAGATGGCTTCCTATAATCACTACCAAACCTACAGGTCTCCTATTAAAGGGTTTTAATCCTAGGGTCAAAGCGTTTGCTCTGATACCAGCTGTGGTGACCCGGCATACCACTGCATGTGTAGTATGCAATTCATTGACATAACACTAATAAAACACTGTCTCACTAGTATTACATCCATCAGAGTGGTACAATAGAAACATCGCAGGTCCACGGTATGTCTATAGGATTACAATTTTCAGCATAAAGAAGATCTTTAGAACCTCCTCAATAGGTAGAGGTTTAGTGCTGGCGACTACAAACGAGAAAGAAACAAGGTAGACCAAACTAAACTACAACTAATGCATTTGGCTTACTACTCAAATATAGAGTTACTCTAACTACTTAGGTTCTAGGATTAGGAAACTGGTTCCTTTCTAACCCTATTCTAGTTTCCTCCAAGCTTCGCACAATTGTAGTCTCCGCTGATAATCGTGACATTGGTAGAATGCTTCATCTTTAATGTCTTGAGGTTGCATCCTTGGGTTGCCTTCAATCTAATCTTCATAGTCTAGCAAGGGTTTAAGAGATTGGGGTTAGTAAGGAGCGTTACCCAGCAAGTTTCTTTAGAAAGAAGTTGTGTGATATGCACTAACTAAAGCCATGGACCCAAAAGAGTCATAGGCCAATGCAAGGTTTTATCAAAGTTTCTTGAAAGATTGCTTTTACTTATGAAAACTATGCCCAACAGCCAACACAGGGTATTAGTGCCTTGAGGGCACCTTTCCTGCCGCGTTCGCAGCTCCTTCCCAGAACAAGGGGTAACATGTCACATCATTTTACACTCTGCAGAGGTGTGTCCTTCCAAAAGAGATTAAAGCCTTGCTGCACAACCGGGCGATCTTTCCCGTCCACACTTCCTTGGTGTGGGGCCCAGTGATACGTCTCAAACGTATCTATAATTTTTGATGCTCCATGCTTATTTTTACACCATTTGCCTTGTGTTTCGTTACACTTCGTGGCGTTTTTTATGCGATTTCCGGAACTAACCTATTGACAAGATGCCACAGTGCCAGTTCCCTGTTTTCTGCTGTTTTTGTGTTTCAGAAAAGCTACACAGGAAATATTCTCGGAATTGGACGAAACAAAAGCCAAAAGTCTTATTTTTCCCGGAAGCTTCCCGAAGACCGAAAGAGAGCCGAAGGGGGGCCAAAGGCCGCCCTCACACATAGGTGGCGCGGCCCAGGCCCTGGCCGCGCCACCCTGGTGTGAGGAGCCCCTGGCTGCCCCCTGACGATGCCCCTTCGCCTATAAGAAGTCTCGGGACGGAAAACCCTAGGGGAGTCGACGTTTTTCCCAGAACAGTTCCGCAGCTCTGCCGCCGTCGAAGACAAATTTTGGGGGACAGAAGTCTCTGTTCCGGCAACCTGCCGGGACGGGGAAGTGCCCCCGGAGCCATCTCCATCGGTCTCCATTGCCATCTCCACCGTCTCCATCGACCTCACCGCCATCTCCATCAACCTTGCTGTCTCCTATGATGAGGAGGGAGTAGTTCATCCCCGGGGCTGAGGGCTCTACCGGTAGCTATCTGGTTCACCTCTCTCTCCCATGATGTGATCTTTATGTGATCGTGAGCTTTGTACCTAGTTGAATTGGTAGATGTTATTATTCAGATGTTATGCAACTCCTATGCTTTATTATTGTACTCTCCGGAGATACCTCGTATCATGGTGTAAAGGTGACTAGTGTGTGCATCATGTGTATCTTTTTGGTTAATGTCTCTATGAATGTGGTGTTTGTTGGAACCATCTAGTGCATTCACGGTGATAGTGTGGGACAATCTAGTTTGGGTACATACGGACTTTGAGGAGTGCTTCGTAGCCCTACGCATGATTATTGTATGTTTTCCATTGGAGAATTGTTTGAGTTGCATATTGATGATAGCATCTATTGGTTCAATTATGTTATATTTGTTGGGAGTGTGTCCACTAGTGAAAGTATGATCCCTAGGCCTTGTTTCCAAGCTTTGCACACCGTTTACTTGTTGTTTTATTACTTGTTTGCTCGCAGCGATTTTTATTCCAGATTGCATTTACAACTTATAATCATCTATACCACTTGTATTTCACTATCTCTTCACCAAACTAGTGCACCTATACATCTGACAAGTGTATTGGGTGTGTTGGGGACACAAGAGACTTTCTGTATCGTAATTGCAGGGTTTCTTGAGAGGGATAGCTTTGACCTCTTCCTCCCTGAGTTCGATAAACCTTGGGTGATCCACTTAAGGGAAACTTGCTGCTGCTCTACAAACCTCTGCACTTGGAGGCCCAACACTGTCTACAAGAACAGAAGCGTGTGTAGACATCAAGCTCTTTTCTAGCGCCGTTGCCGGGGAGGTAAGGTAAAAGGTACTCGCATCCTCCTGTGTGAGTGCTTGGAGTTATTTCCTTTAGATTCTGCAATTACATCTTTTTGTTTCTTGTTTTTATTTTCACTAGTTAGGCTTAATGGAAAATAAAGAGTTCTTTAGTCTTTTTCCTGAGTTTAGATTTGATGAGAAAATTGAAAATCCTTTGGAGCTTATTTCGCATAGCAATGTTATTATTACGAATGCTTTGAATCCCGTTATTGCTAATGCTATGGAAAAGTCTAAGCTTGGGGAAGCTGGTTTTGTTAAGTATGATATTTTTAGTTCCCCAGCTTTAGTGGAGAAAGTTTGCTCTGATGATATTTTATCTCCCATATGTGATGTTTCTAACGATGCTTGTGCTCCTCATCCTTTTAAAATACCTACGAAGATTGTTGAATGTGTTAGGGATAACTGCTATTTAGGAGATGGAACTGTCCATCCTGGTGATCATTTGCTTTTTATACATGAATTATGCGAGTTGTTCTAGTGTGCAGGTATTTCAATGAACCAAGTTAAGAAGAAGCTATTCTCTTTATCACTGAAAGGTAGAGCTGCGAAATGGTATAAAACACTAAAGGATGGCCGACCTATTGATTGGGAGGAAATTGTACCTCTCTTTTATTCTAAATTCTATCCTTCTAGTCAGGTTTATAAAGATAGGAATTACATTTATAATTTTCATCCGCATGAGGGAGAAAGCATTGCCCAAGCGTGGGGAAGATTAAAGTTACTAATGCACAAATGTCCTATTCATGATCTTCCCCATAATATTGTTATTAATAATTTTTATGCAAGGCTTTCAAGATATTACAAGGATTATTTAGATGCATGTTTTGATGGGTCTTTCACAAGCAAGGATGCTGACACCAAGTGGGATGTGCTTGAAACAATTCAAAACAATATTGAAGGTTGGGATAGCGACAAAGGTAAAGGATCAGGTATGAATTACGAGTTTGATTGCATTAAGTCTTTCGCTGAAACTGCTGATTTTCAAGAGCTTAGTGCTAAATATGGTCTTGATCCTCAAATTATGGTTGATTGCTTTAAAGCCTTTGCTTCCCATATGAATGTTCCTAAAGGAAATGGGGACGTGTATCATGAACCTTTTAAGGACACTTGCATAGAAAGTGATATTGTTATTGATGATTGCAATAAACATGCTCAAACTTCTAAAAGTACTATTTCTTATAAGCATGTTAATTTTTGTGGAATACATAGACCTTGTGAACAGAGTTACGACAAGGAAGATTATTGCATCACCCACGCAAATGAAGAAACCAGTATGTGGCTCAAGGATCTAGATGTCCTTGGTGAAAAGGTTTATGAGCTTTATCCTTTTTTTTGTGAATTTTGCGGTGAAAAGGGTCACTTTAATTTTCAATGCCCAATTAATCGAACGAGTACCGCAAATTTGTATTGTGATGATAAGATTACTCTCAATCAGTATGATGATCTTACTTTGTTTTTGAATTGTGAAGAGATATCTAGAAAGATTTCTTTGGTTGATATGAGAGATGTTGACATTAATAGCACCCTTCGTGGTTGTCGTCTCTATTGTGCTAAAGATTGCCTCGCAAATACTTACTTGCAAGATCTTATAAAACATGATGTTTTGCCAAGCTATGACAGGACTAATAGATGTTTTGATCTTATTAATAGAGAGGAGGAATCCTCCAAAGTTTCTTCTGTTGTTCCTGTCAGCAAACCAGATTATGTGGAGAAGATGCCTTTCCCTCCTAGAGAATATGTGGAGAAGATGCCCTTCAAGTCTCTCCCTCCTAAAGGAGAGAGTAAGAAGAGTATGAAGAAGAAGAAGAGAGGAGTAAGAGGAGAGACACGGTATCTTTCCCTAAGCGTTATGATCCTGCTATAGATTATGATAATTCTGATTGGGATGATGTTCCTATGCCTATTACTTATGTTAGTGATCATGATTGGGAAAAGCACTCTACTTTTGATATTGAAAATCTTTTTGGTACCAATTCTAAGGTTAATAATTGTTGTACCATTAGTGCTATCCATGTTCCTTCTTATGATGATATGTTTGATGAATATGCTTTGCGACATAGTAGTTCTCTATCTTGTGATGATACTAAGCCTCTAGTTTATGATGATGATTATAATGTTTTCAATTCACCTACTTTTGGGTAGAAAAATAGTTATGATTAAAATATGCCTCCTATCTTTGATGATTATGGTGATGAGAATAATTATTCTGTTGAATCTGCTACTACTACTATTGTTCATGTGGGGAGTATTAATCCTTTTATGCATGTGGCTCATGATAGGGATGCTTTACGTGATAGTTATATTGTTAATTCTATTCATGATGCTACTAAAAGTTATTATGAGAGAGGGAAACATGGTTTGATGGATCTCAACAATATTGAGTTTCCCCTCTTTATGTTTTAATTCTTGAAGTTGAACTTGTTTTGCCTTCCTATGCTTTTTGCTTTGCGCTTTTATGACTTGTCTCTTTACAAGACTATTTTCATAGGAAGTGGTTTAGATTTAAATGTGTTCCATACTTGCTTTTTGATGCTCTCTATTGCTTTAAGTTCCTATATGGTGCCTTTGCCTCAAGCTCTTATATGGCGCCCACATGAGCATCTTTGCAAATTACTGCGCCTAGCTCAAAGGCGTTAAAGAAAAGCACTCTTGGGAGATAACCCATTGTTTATTTTTCAGTACTTTTTCTTGAGTCTTGGAAGTTATTACTACTATAATGACCGCTCCTTATCCTTTTTATTTCGTTTTTGGGCCAAGAGAAGCCTCTAATTTGAGTGAGGTAAGATTTCGGGATGTTGCTGTCCTAAAACAGTTTTCGGTGCTGCACCGTAAACATTCGTGAAAATTCTCTGTATATCTTATGGAGCTGCGATTTCTTGTGCATATGCCCCAGGTTATATCCAAACTTTCATTAGTTGAACACTTTTTTATTTGAGCAATAGAAAACCCCTCAAAAATTCGACCTTTGTCAGCTGTTCTGTTTTGACAGATTTCTGCCAATATTTGTGTTTGCCGCTTTATCGCTTTCTTTTGAGTTCTTTTGATCACGGAACTTTTGGGGAAGTTGATACAGTAGTATATGCTATATATGTGGTGGTTTTGGGTTGAAACCTGAAGCAAAAAGAGGTTGATTATATGTTATGCCTGCACTAATGTTGCTAATAGAATTGTGTTTAGTTTTGTATGAAGAAAGTTTTCAAGTGTAAGGATTGGAGAATGATGAGATGAGTTGAAGAATGGACAAAAGCTCAAGCTTGGGGATGCCCATGCATAACCCCAAGAAATATCCAAGAAGTACAAGCGTCAAAGCTTGGGGATGCCCCCGAGGCACCCCTTCTTCATCGGCAAAAATTAGGTCACCTTTCAAAACACTATATTTTTATTGCTTCATGCATTATGCGTTTTTCTTGGAGCGTCAGTTGTTTTTGTTTTCAGTATTAGTTTAGTTTAGTTTGCTGCAATAAATGTTTAGATCACATCATGTTTCTTTTGGAGGAGATGAACTCGTTTTTCATTGCCAAGAACACTCTAGTTTTCACTCTTATCGTTCAACGAGTGTTCTCTTTTTCTGCTACTGCATTTAGCCTTTGTTTTTTGCCTTGATTTTTGTTCAGATCTTATTTTATCCTTGCATCAAGGTGTATTTGGGCCTCTGGTATATGCTTCTTTTAATGTTGCTTTGTCGCTTTGCATGATTATGGCCATTATTGCTCTCTTAGTTGGTCGCTCCCAGTCTTTTGCTAGCCCTTGCCTTGTACTGAGTATGAGCTCTACTCGTGCATCCAACTCCTAAAAACCAAGTTTGCCATTGTGTCCACTATAAATTCCTATGCATGGTATTTGCAAGCCATTCCAAGTAAATTTTCATGTGCTACCTTTCAAAAAACCTTCAAAATACTTCTCATTTTGTGACACTGTTTTCAGCTCCTGGGGACGTAGTGGTCGGATTTGCTATCTTCCATATTGTCTTATTCCAAAAAGAAAAAAAAGATAAAAAAAGAGAAAAAAAGGCACTCCTCCATGGTATGTGAATGTTGGTGGGCACCCGATGAATCGGTTAGCCATGGTTTGAGAAAGAAAAAAAGGTGGGGAGGAGTGCCAAGCTTTATAAAAGAGCACAAAAGTGCCAATCTCTCTCTCAAAAACTTGCTTCATTTTTGTATGGAAGATAGTAAGAACCCCATTGCCAGTCGTTGACATGAAACAACCACCTCTCAAAATAAATTTTTATCTCTCTGTTTTACAAATGAAAATCTCTAGCACATGTTTAATCACTGCTTCCCTCTGCGAAGGGCCTTTCTTTTACTTTTATGTTGAGTCTCCACCTTCTACCTTTATGCACCGTCTAAGAGAGCATAGTTGTCATTCGGAGTATAATGTGCATTGTCCCAAAGTTTATCATTGATTGATTCATGACTATGGTTTCACTTGTTCTTAAATTATTTGTATCTAGTCGCCCTCTTAAACTTGAAGGTGTCCTATGCATTTATGTTTTGCTCTCTATGAAGGACAAGCTGAAAACCATTTGTATGTTTTCCCTTATGATTTGAACACACGTTTGACTTTCATTGTTCCATTTTCATGATCTTTTGTTTGTGTTCATTTGCATGTTATAACATGGTTGCTAAGTTTCTATTATCAAGATTATGTCTTTCATGTCCATGTTTTAAGTTCTTTGATCTCAGCACTCAATGCTTTACCTATATGATCAAGATTGTGATGGTGCATGTCACCTCAAAAATTATTTCTTTTGTTATCACTTACCTACTCGA
The DNA here is from genome assembly GCA_007115705.1 of Dactylis glomerata. Classification (NCBI taxonomy): domain Eukaryota; kingdom Viridiplantae; phylum Streptophyta; class Magnoliopsida; order Poales; family Poaceae; genus Dactylis; species Dactylis glomerata. Next base: position 43,290 of record QXEO01000519.1, read on the forward strand.
GGACGAGCAGGAGTTAAGCTTGGGGATGCTGATACGTCTCAAACGTATCTATAATTTTTGATGCTCCATGCTTGTTTTTACACCATTTGCCTTGTGTTTCGTTACACTTCGTGGCGTTTTTTATGCGATTTCCGGAACTAACCTATTGACAAGATGCCACAGTGCCAGTTCCCTGTTTTCTGCTGTTTTTGTGTTTCAGAAAAGCTACACAGGAAATATTCTCGGAATTGGACGAAACAAAAGCCAAAAGTCTTATTTTTCCCGGAAGCTTCCCGAAGACCAAAAGAGAGCCGGAGGGGGGCCAAAGGCCGCCCTCACACATAGGTGGCGCGGCCCAGGCCCTGGCCACGCCACCCTGGTGTGAGGAGCCCCTGGCTGCCCCCTGACGATGCCCCTTCGCCTATAAGAAGTCTCGGGACGGAAAACCCTAGGGGAGTCGACGTTTTTCCCAGAACAGTTCCGCAGCTCTGCCGCCGTCGAAGACAAATTTTGGGGGACAGAAGTCTCTATTCCGGCAACCTGCCGGGACGGGGAAGTGCCCCCGGAGCCATCTCCATCGGTCTCCATTGCCATCTCCACCGTCTCCATCGACCTCACCGCCATCTCCATCAACCTTGCTGTCTCCTATGATGAGGAGGGAGTAGTTCATCCCCGGGGCTGAGGGCTCTACCGGTAGCTATCTGGTTCACCTCTCTCTCCCATGATGTGATCTTTATGTGATCGTGAGCTTTGTACCTAGTTGAATTGGTAGATGTTATTATTCAGATGTTATGCAACTCCTATGCTTTATTATTGTACTCTCCGGAGATACCTCGTATCATGGTGTAAAGGTGACTAGTGTGTGCATCATGTGTATCTTTTTGGTTAATGTCTCTATGAATGTGGTGTTTGTTGGAACCATCTAGTGCATTCACGGTGATAGTGTGGGACAATCTAGTTTGGGTACATACGGACTTTGAGGAGTGCTTCGTAGCCCTACGCATGATTATTGTATGTTTTCCATTGGAGAATTGTTTGAGTTGCATATTGATGATAGCATCTATTGGTTCAATTATGTTATATTTGTTGGGAGTGTGTCCACTAGTGAAAGTATGATCCCTAGGCCTTGTTTCCAAGCTTTGCACACCGTTTACTTGCTTTTTTGTTACTTGTTTGCTCGCAGCGATTTTTATTCCAGATTGCATTTACAACTTATAATCATCTATACCACTTGTATTTCACTATCTCTTCGCCGAACTAGTGCACCTATACATCTGACAAGTGTATTGGGTGTGTTGGGGACACAAGAGACTTTCTGTATCGTAATTGTAGGGTTGCTTGAGAGGGATAGCTTTGACCTCTTCCTCCCTGAGTTCGATAAACCTTGGGTGATCCACTTAAGGGAAACTTGCTGCTGCTCTACAAACCTGTGCACTTGGAGGCCCAACACTGCCTACAAGAACAGAAGCGTGTGTAGACATCACCCAGTCATTGATCCAAGCCATTCACTGCCTTCTCCGCACAACGCATGCAAACCCAATTCACGCAAGCAGATTGTGCCCCTGATATTCACCCCCAACGATGAAGTACCTAGGCGTCCCTTGCGGACCATCATAGACACCAGTGCCATGAGAACTTAGGTGTTCCACCCATGTGCAAGTAGTCTCGCAAGATCTACCGCGACCGGCAGCTGGCTGTTCGTTGACGTGCGAACGAGAGAAGATACAGCTGACTTTCCCGTCCCATTCCAAGTCTCTTAGACAACACGGTTTTTACGGCACAAGAATAACTGTGGCATTGGTAGTTAGTCCTAGGTTTACTTTCCCGTGCAAGTGGAACCTCCACCACCACAATCTTACCGTCGTTCCACCTGCCAGCCTTCCTAGGTTATCACCACTGGTCGATAACCACTAGTCATATTACTTATGAAAATAGATTTTCCATCCTTTTTGGAAATGTTAGCATTTGAAGTCAACACTTTGCAAGTAGTTTCAAAACCAGTGCAACCAAGAGATATGAGCAAGATAAACTTGCCTTTTTGACTGCAAGATTATGCAAGTCAGGGTCCTCAATACGTAGGAAATCCAAATATTGAAATAGCACCATCATCTGGTAAAGATGATGTTAAAAGAACTGCAACATGATATGCAAATTATATGCTATGCATCGCTCTAAGCGTATCCTAGCCCCCAATAGTTTAGTATAAAAGGTTGTGATGACTTCTTTATACTGAGTTGTACTTTTAGATTCACTCCACAACAAGGTTGTTAAGGATTTTATATTGACTGACAAACTATTAAAGTAATATAATAAAGCTTCATACAAGAGTTATTGCAAAAGACTATTATAGCAATGAGTGAAAACTTGAAAGTAACACTTTTAAGTGGTATCATATTTTTAGCAAACAAGTAGTTGGTTAGGGACAAGCAAAGTGGAAGTAATTCTTATTTGATAAGAATACCTAGTTGATCTTAGGGTTGACAACAATCTTAACACAAAATAGAGTTATTTATGTTCAAGCTTAATGGAATGATTTGTTACTTTAAATGTCTCTTGAAAGAATAACATTTGAAGAACATGTTTATTATTGATTAGAAGCACTACACCTAAGGTTTAGTGTTCTAGGGTTTAGCAAAGCTCTATTATAATCAAAGAGTAGTTAATAGATGAGCATACCAGGGGAACAAGCTAGGTTTCTTTCAATGTTAAAAGGGTTTTAGTAAAGCATGAACATTCAAGGTAGTTTAGACTGTTGTTACCAAAAATAGTTGTTTCTATAGTTGACCACAATCTAAACTAGCATAAGCACTCAAATAGTTAGTCATAAGTAAGTAATGCAAAGTAAACAATTCATGGTTGATGCTAGGGTTGTTAATACTCTTAACATGCATAGGTCATTGCTAGATTTAGGGCATAGAAATTGGTGTGATGCTTATCTGGTATGTTCTTAAAAAAGAATTACTTTTGAAGGACAGAAGTCTTAATGGACATATTTTTATTACTTAAAGGAATAATGATTAGGTGATGTCAGAAAAGTAACAGTTTTGAGTTGCAACAAAGGTTTTGCAAATAGCTAGTTGATTAAAGTATACTATGTTGAAATAGAGTATCAAACTAACCAATTATGGTTGAATAAGGAAGTATGGTTAGACTAGCACACTAAGGTAGTTATTAGTTTTAGTATTAGAAGAAATGGTAGAACTTAAGTTATATGTACTTCAAAAGAATAACTTTTGAAGAACATGAACCTTAATGAGTTTTAGTATTAGCATTTCTTTTTCAGTTTCAATTCTTATTCAGAACTAATTAAGAAAGCCTAGTTATTTATGTTCCTAGGTTTTCAGATTTGGAATCCAAATTTTAAGTGATTGAAGATTTTAAAATGGGTTTTTGATTTCTCTCTTAATGAAAGAATTGTTGAAATAGCAATATTAAAGTTAGGAAATAATTCTTATTCAATTTTATAATTTTCCCAAATTTACAATTTTAAATTTGTTTTTAGGAAAATCATTTTAGGGATTAAAATCCTAATAATAAAGTTTTAGGGTTAATATGTAATAATAACAAAATATTAATTGGAATAACATTATATAAGTTGTCACCTTTTTATTTGGTATTTGAAAACTTGGTTTGAATTATTTTAGTTGGATTTAAATTCAAAGTTCAAATACTACTTAATCAAGTTTTTAAATTTAGTTCAAAATTATTTCATACAAGCACATCAGATTATAGTACAAATAGAAAGATTAATTTTTTGTGATCATTTTGATATATTATTTGTATTTTTCTAAATGAATATGAATTAGAAATAAATTTTCTAAGATTCAAACATTTTCTGGAATTTAATTAACAGAGGAAAACTTTAGGAACCGGTCAAAACCTAGCTAAAGAGGCTGACCTGCAGGTCCAAGCCACGTCAATTGCCACGCTGGCGATTGACCAGGTCAAAATCTTTGACCAGCCTCCGGAGCTCACCGCTGGCAGTGCAGTCATCGACGGAGCTCACTTGGAGGCCCAACACTGCCTACAAGAACAGAAGCGTGTGTAGACATCACCCAGTCATTGATCCAAGCCATTCACTGCCTTCTCCGCACAACGCATGCAAACCCAATTCACGCAAGCAGATTGTGCCCCTGATATTCACCCCCAACGATGAAGTACCTAGGCGTCCCTTGCGGACCATCATAGACACCAGTGCCATGAGAACTTAGGTGTTCCACCCATGTGCAAGTAGTCTCGCAAGATCTACCGCGACCGGCAGCTGGCTGTTCGTTGACGTGCGAACGAGAGAAGATACAGCTGACTTTCCCGTCCCATTCCAAGTCTCTTAGACAACATGGTTTTTACGGCACAAGAATAACTGTGGCATTGGTAGTTAGTCCTAGGTTTACTTTCCCGTGCAAGTGGAACCTCCACCACCACAATCTTACCGTCGTTCCACCTGCCAGCCTTCCTAGGTTATCACCACTGGTCGATAACCACTAGTCATATTACTTATGAAAATAGATTTTCCATCCTTTTTGGAAATGTTAGCATTTGAAGTCAACACTTTGCAAGTAGTTTCAAAACCAGTGCAACCAAGAGATATGAGCAAGATAAACTTGCCTTTTTGACTGCAAGATTATGCAAGTCAGGGTCCTCAATACGTAGGAAATCCAAATATTGAAATAGCACCATCATCTGGTAAAGATGATGTTAAAAGAACTGCAACATGATATGCAAATTATATGCTATGCATCGCTCTAAGCGTATCCTAGCCCCCAATAGTTTAGTATAAAAGGTTGTGATGACTTCTTTATACTGAGTTGTACTTTTAGATTCACTCCACAACAAGGTTGTTAAGGATTTTATATTGACTGACAAACTATTAAAGTAATATAATAAAGCTTCATACAAGAGTTATTGCAAAAGACTATTATAGCAATGAGTGAAAACTTGAAAGTAACACTTTTAAGTGGTATCATATTTTTAGCAAACAAGTAGTTGGTTAGGGACAAGCAAAGTGGAAGTAATTCTTATTTGATAAGAATACCTAGTTGATCTTAGGGTTGACAACAATCTTAACACAAAATAGAGTTATTTATGTTCAAGCTTAATGGAATGATTTGTTACTTTAAATGTCTCTTGAAAGAATAACATTTGAAGAACATGTTTATTATTGATTAGAAGCACTACACCTAAGGTTTAGTGTTCTAGGGTTTAGCAAAGCTCTATTATAATCAAAGAGTAGTTAATAGATGAGCATACCAGGGGAACAAGCTAGGTTTCTTTCAATGTTAAAAGGGTTTTAGTAAAGCATGAACATTCAAGGTAGTTTAGACTGTTGTTACCAAAAATAGTTGTTTCTATAGTTGACCACAATCTAAACTAGCATAAGCACTCAAATAGTTAGTCATAAGTAAGTAATGCAAAGTAAACAATTCATGGTTGATGCTAGGGTTGTTAATACTCTTAACATGCATAGGTCATTGCTAGATTTAGGGCATAGAAATTGGTGTGATGCTTATCTGGTATGTTCTTAAAAAAGAATTACTTTTGAAGGACAGAAGTCTTAATGGACATATTTTTATTACTTAAAGGAATAATGATTAGGTGATGTCAGAAAAGTAACAGTTTTGAGTTGCAACAAAGGTTTTGCAAATAGCTAGTTGATTAAAGTATACTATGTTGAAATAGAGTATCAAACTAACCAATTATGGTTGAATAAGGAAGTATGGTTAGACTAGCACACTAAGGTAGTTATTAGTTTTAGTATTAGAAGAAATGGTAGAACTTAAGTTATATGTACTTCAAAAGAATAACTTTTGAAGAACATGAACCTTAATGAGTTTTAGTATTAGCATTTCTTTTTCAGTTTCAATTCTTATTCAGAACTAATTAAGAAAGCCTAGTTATTTATGTTCCTAGGTTTTCAGATTTGGAATCCAAATTTTAAGTGATTGAAGATTTTAAAATGGGTTTTTGATTTCTCTCTTAATGAAAGAATTGTTGAAATAGCAATATTAAAGTTAGGAAATAATTCTTATTCAATTTTATAATTTTCCCAAATTTACAATTTTAAATTTGTTTTTAGGAAAATCATTTTAGGGATTAAAATCCTAATAATAAAGTTTTAGGGTTAATACGTAATAATAACAAAATATTAATTGGAATAACATTATATAAGTTGTCACCTTTTTATTTGGTATTTGAAAACTTGGTTTGAATTATTTTAGTTGGATTTAAATTCAAAGTTCAAATACTACTTAATCAAGTTTTTAAATTTAGTTCAAAATTATTTCATACAAGCACATCAGATTATAGTACAAATAGAAAGATTAATTTTTTGTGATCATTTTGATATATTATTTGTATTTTTCTAAATTAATATGAATTAGAAATAAATTTTCTAAGATTCAAACATTTTCTGGAATTTAATTAACAGAGGAAAACTTTAGGAACCGGTCAAAACCTAGCTAAAGAGGCTGACCTGCAGGTCCAAGCCACGTCAACTGCCACGCTGGCGGTTGACCAGGTCAAAATCTTTGACCGGCCTCCGGAGCTCACCGCTGGCAGTGCAGTCATCGACGGAGGTGATGATCTACAGCTCCTAGAGATGCGCGAATAGGCTCGTTCAAACCGGGCGTGGATGGCTATTCGACTGGTGGCGGCGCCACCCGGGAATGGTCACCGGAGTGACGCCGGTGACCATGGTCTGCGGCGATGCATGGTGACCGACTACCAGATCGAGCCATGGGCTACGAGATGAAGTAATAAACGGTGCTGTGGATTTGCATATACTCACTGATGCTCTCCAGATGATTGAAGACGACGATGGTGAGCGGAGCTGAGCAGATTGTACCGAATTCCGGCGGTGACAGCGCAAAGGGAACGATGAAATTCCGGGTTTGCAACCACTTCGGCTCGATTCCTTTCTCCAGCATGACCTACAAGCTCCAGCGCTGCTCCCAGTATACTCCACGGACTCTGGCATGGCTTCAATCAACGATGGCGACGAGAACTCCGGCGAGCTATTCTCAGTGAACAGAGAGGATGGAGAATAATGGGGATCGCTGGGAGGATGAGAACGAAAAAAATGGTGAACGGCGGTCATCCTAGGGTTTTTATAGGGCACAGTAGGGCTTCGGTGCTCAACTCACCGTCGGCGATGGCCGAGATGCGTCGGAGATGGATGCACTCCTATGGGGCGCGAATCTCTTTGAGGCAGCTGCCAATAGGCGCAGGAGGATAAGTTCGACGATGTGGCAGTCAACCGAAACTCAATGGTGGTCGTCGTTGGCAGCGGGCGACATGGAGTTCGCCGGTGTGCTGGCGTCCATGCGGAGGAAGAAGAAGGCTTCGTCCTTCTCCTCACGTGGACCCCAACTGCCAGTCACATACCGAATCGGTATGCGGCTTGGGCTAGCTGCTGGGCCGGCTCGACGGGCTTCGGTCTGGTAAGTCCTCTTCCCTAAATTTTTTCTCTTCTAATTCCTTTTGTTTTTATTTACTTGTTTTCTGTTTTGAATTCTAACTCGAATTTGCTATTTTATTTTGCAGGTTTGAACTAGTTACTTGTTTGCAGGATTTTGAGTTTGGAAATTCTTCTCAAATATGAATATGACACTACTGATCCAACACACAATCTTATATTTACTAATTGGAGGCACCATACGAGCCTCCACGTTAATCCTAGAGGTTAATTTTTTTTGTCCATCCCAATTAACTGATAAGCTATCTGAAGCCGTTAGATCAAATAGTATGCTCGGACGATTTCCTCCGCAAGTTGGGCGGACGTCGTGGCGCATGACTCTTTGTTTCGTATCTTTTCAGGTTAAAATTGGCGAGGGTAATCTGGCTGTCTTCTACTAATTTTCCAATCTCGCCGGACGACGGCCGCCGGGTTAAATCCACCGAAGGTGCAAGATGCGTGACCTCGGGTACGACAATAGTTGACCTCGGGCTAAATCCGGCCGCTGCGTCTACTAAACTGGATCGATCTGACAATAGTTGACCTCGGGTAAGTATGCATCTCTCCTTTTAATCAAACTAGTCATCAACCCGTGCAGCTGCATGGGCTAGTTGCTCTATTCTGTAGATAATATTATATATTGATGAATGTATTACATGCATGCTAAATATTTATAATAAAACAAATAATAGTTTATGTTGATTTTTGGATGAATATCATCGAATATGAGGATGAATAGAGTGACATCACATTAGAAAATGATCAGATCTCTAATTTATTATAATCCAACTTTGTAAATATTCAGTAAACCTAGTGATATCATTTCAAGCTAAGTTGTTATTTTATATTTTGTAAAAAACACATGCATAATCCTTTTATGAAGCGAGTAACAACATAACGAAGATAGGATATAAGTGGAAACATCAAATCTCTACTATATTTTATTAATATGGTTAAAAGTAGACACCTCAAAATTCATGCGAGAAACACTATCTCAGTGTAGCTTCCTTGTGTAACTTATCTTACAATAAGTACAATGGAAGATATTTCTATTTGCGAACGCAAATTTGGAGTTTTCAATGAAATATATATTTAACTGGATGACATACCAAGAATACGGCCAGCGAACCCATATTGGATACACCTAAGAGGACGTGGTATTATGAGACTATGGCAGTGACTTTAGATAAATATAGAAAATAACTCAATACATCATCAATGGTCTCCCTACCATGATAGAGCCTGAAAGGGGTAGCCATTTCCTCCAGTAACAACAAAACTGCTTCAGTTGCTTATTATTACTGTATGGACCTTCTAGTACATGGGAAAATTAGATAAAGCCAATTTAAACACTGATAAGTGACAATGCACGAAAAGTAAAACCTGGAAAGAAACTCAATTATAAGCCTCTGCTAAAATATTCTGCCCATTTTACTACTTCAATTTATCCTATTATATACAAAATTTCTCACAATTTCTTATGAAAATCAAAGCAGTTTTTGTCTTGTTTTTTCTAGGTTTCAGTTTGTTTGCTATTTCCTAGATTCCATGTCTGAAAGGTAGCTAAAGCTCTTTAATAATTACTCCCTCTGATCAGAAATAAGTGTCGGTGACTTAGTACAAACTTTATACTAAGCTAGTACAAAATCCCTAACACTTATTTCCGATCGGAGGGAGTAGGATTTATAACCATATACGTGTATGGATAAATGGCAGGAAAAAATACTGTGTTATGCAATCTCTGTAAATTAACATCGAAGCAAACCATGACATGAACATGAATACATGCGTCTTCTATAACTGAAACACATCCGCCTAGCAAACTGTAAAACAAAGTAGCTTACTTAGATTCAGGTTAGGCTTATATAGAAAATTCAGATATAAAACAAAGAGAACCCTGCTCCAGCAACACAAACCTCAGGCAACCTTCCCAGCGTATGCATCTCTTGAAGCGATAGTCCCCTTATGACACCTCTACACTTCTGAGCTAATCGGTAAATAATGTCAGCAACAATTAATTAAATCTAAATGATATTTGAGGCAGAAAGTGTAATCTTAACCTCAATAGTTGCATGCGTTTGTGATTTTTTTGGCTAGAAACCAAACTATGACAGCTAAATTAGGGCAACCTTATCTAAAATATACTTTTTTTTGACTCCATCATAGTATAACATATAATGTCAGAGGTAGATTTAGGAGTACATAAACTCTGAAGTTAATTCCTGTATTCTAAAAATGATTCAACTATTATTTTGGTGAGATGAGCTGAGTAATTTCGTCTAAAAAAATTCAACATATGATACGATTAAAGAAAACATACCTTCAATGGCCATTGTTGTAGGACTGTTTGTTGGGCGGTGGCATCGGCCACCATGGTCTTCTATATCTGCACCGCAGCTTATATATGACAGCCACCATGAACGTTGCAGGTATCAATCTTCGGTCGTCGCTTTATCGAAAAAATATATATCTTCGGTCGTCGTATTGGCTAGCATGCCTCGATTGCTAGACTGCACGATACAGTCATCTGGAGGCCTGCCGCCATGAACGCCATCTAGACAAATTGATTTGCACGTCACTATGGTCAGTAGGACACTCACCGCAAAGTCCAGATCTCCAATACCTACTCTTGTGAACCCATGATCACGTCAGCCACTTAGACAACAGGACATGGACTTGCTCAGTAGCCTAATCGGAATCGATCGTCTTGGAGGCTTGCAGGTTGCTGCAGAATTGGCGGCCATCTAGGAATTTAATTAGGTATTAGGTACCATGCAGTTTACTTAGGCGTTACCGGCAGCTGTGTCGAGCGAGATTGGTGAGGGAGAATGATGGTGCTGATGATGACAGGAGGAGGCGGCGAGATCTCCGGGAGATGATCATGGCGGCGGCACATCGGGCAAACTGCATGCGAGGAAGGAGATCGAGAAGCCTATCTAGGAAACGTGTTGGACTGACAGGGTGATCGCACACGTTGAACGAACGGACTCTCCGTATATCTATCGGGGTGATCCAACGGTTAGGACATCAGGAAGACAAATCGTACGGACGTGGCCACTTGGATATTTCTTTTACCTCTAGGATTAACGTGGAGGCTCGTACGGTGCCTCCAATTAGTAAATATAAGATTTACAAGCTGCTATGCTGATTACCTCAGCGTCACCAGCTACATCCGCCCTTGTGATGTGATCTTGGACGATTCAATTGCATGTACGTAGCTGATGTCACACATGTTCCACTGATCGATTTTCCAACCTATGCTGATTTGCGGCAACTTGGACACAACGGCCTGTGATATTAAGTATGGCCTCTCATGTTTCTTGCTAATCAGATTTGCTCCTAGAGTATACTGACAGATCACATCACCAACTATCTCCAGGCTCGAGGGTCCACCAAATAGAACGCGAGTCTCTCTAGGGCGATCGTGTGTTGCTAGGGTTTCGCGTTTGAGGGTGGTGTTGTCGGCGGCGGCGATCGATCTCGACAGCGAGACCGTTCCCGTGCATCGATTGGTGTGTGCCCGCGCCTCAGCGCTCGCTGTGGTGCGGAGGAGGGTTTTTGGATGGAGTCTCCGGCTCGGGCGATGGAAAGGAGCGGCGGTTCCAGGAGGACGCCGTCCCGATCTCCTGCAAAATCGGGTGCGGACGATCTGGCTGCTGGTCTGTCTGCGAGGATGGGCGATCTCCTGCTTACGGACAAGGAAGCGATAGGCCTGGTGATCGGAGGCTTGGGGCCGAATGTCCCTCGTCCCCGATGGGCGGCAGTAGGCAAGGTATGCTCCCCGAGAAAGTTGATCATTGGAGCTTTAGAGCGTGCTTTGGAGAGGGCGTGGGGTTTACATGGTCCTGCACAATTTAAGGACATTGGGGACAATCGTTTTGTTGTCCGTTTCAATTCGGAGGGGGATTGGAAGCACGCAATGTTCAATGGTCCTTGGCAGTTTGATTTCAATGCTGTTTTGGTCAAGGAGTTCAATGGATCAATTCGCCCTTCTGATATGGTGTTCGACACAATGGACATATGGGTAAGAGTTCTGGACATCCCGATGGATATGATGAATGGAGCGTATGGGAAGCTATTTGGTGGCTGGATTGGTAAGTTTATCTCTGTGGATGTGGATGATGATGGGATGGCTTGGGGTGAAGATTTGCGAATTAGGGTGGCTATCCGTGTTGATCAACCCCTTCTGCGTGGAATTAGTGTGAGAGAATCTGAAAATGATGAGGCGGGCACTTGGTTTGATTTGAGATATGAGAAGGTCCCCCACTTTTGCTTTGACTGTGGTCGCGTGGTGCATCCTGAAAATTGTTGCACTGCTGAAGTGGAGGAAGGGAAACAGTGGGGTGAGTGGCTGCGTGCTGAACCAAAGAAACAGAAGAAACCGGGACAGGTTAGTCGACCTTCGGGGACTTCAGGAAGTTTCTGTAGCCGGTCCTTTGAAACTGAGCCTAGCTTTAAGGGTCATGGGGTCTCGATCAGAGATATTCCTCCCCGGAGAAGCTGCCGGAGAGATTTCTCTTATTCTAGCTCATCACGCACTGGTGGGGATGAGGCTAGAGTTGTAGATGGTGATACTTCTAACTCTGCTAAGCGTCACCAGGAAAGGGACACTGGCCCTACTATGGTGGACAGGGATGCACGCTCTTCCCAAAAGAAGAACAATGGTCGAGGTGGTACCTATGTCAGGAGGCCAAGAGCTACTGGGGGGAGTGTAAATCTCCAAGTGCCACCGGGCATACAGAGTAGGAAAAGAGGGACGAGGCAAGTGTGGCTGCCAGTACCGGTGAGAGTGCTAGAAGAAGAAACAACAGAATCAACCGGCAAGAGACAGAAAACAAACTCTGTGTTTGACAGACTAGAGGATCCTAACAATGTGTCGGCGGTTCCTGCGAGGCGGGGCCGCCGGGACCAATGAATATCCTAAGCCAAAACTGTCGCGGATTGGGGTTGGACGCGGCAGTTGGCGAATTAAGAGACCTAGTGAGGTCGTACAACCCAGCGGTGGTGTTCTTATGTGAGACAAAACAAAAAAAGAAAGCTATGGAGCGGTTACAGTGGAGTTTGGGCTTTCGACATGGTGTGTGTGTGGAAAGTAAGGGAAAAGGAGGGGGTTTAGCTCTGTGGTGGCGAGATGGGGTGGATGTTTCATTGATGCACAAATCACGACTACTGAGGGTTCGTGGAGATTCACTGGAATCTACGGCGAGCCAAAGACCGAGCTAAGAGAGAAGACATGGGAAGCTCTGAGATATCTATATGGCCAAGATGATCTTCCATGGATCTGTGCGGGAGATTTTAATGAGGTATTGCTACAAGCAGAACACATAGGACAAAATGATAGAAGCGATCGACAAATGACAAAGTTTAGGGATTGCTTGACGGACTGCCGTCTGGTGGATTTGGGCTACTCTGGATATCCCTTTACGTGGGATAACAAAAGGGAGGGTCAAGCCAATGTTCAGGCAAGGCTGGACAGGGCTGTGACGAATGATTCGTTCCTTGCTATGTTCCCACAATCTCATGTCCAACATATAGTAACAGAGGAATCGGATCATATGGCTCTGGTTATCAGGGTAGCAGCTGTGTCCGACTGCCGACAGGGACGATCAGAGAGAGGTTTTATGTATGAAGAGATGTGGTCGAGGCATGAAACCTATGATGAGATGGTAAAGAATGCTTGGCAGGCTAGTGCAGGCTTCGGGGGAGGGGTGGATGGTTTGTGGAGCCGACTAAAAGAGGTGTCGAAGGAAATGAAAATCTGGAGCTCCAACACTTTTGGTTCGGTGCACAAAGAAATAAAGAAACTGAAGTCTGCACTAGATGAAGCCAAAGTTCAGGCCTTGGTCTCGGATAACTCACGGGAGATGCGAGACATTGAAAGGAGATTACACGAGGTGTATGAGACAGAAGAGATTATGTATAAACAAAGGTCACGTCAGGATTGGTTAAAAGCGGGGGACCGTAATACTAGATATTTCCAGAATTGTGCTACGCATAGAAAAAGGAAAAATACAATTCGGTTTCTGAAGCAAGCTGACGGCAGCCGCTGTGATACTGATGAAGGAATGCGGGAGATGGCGCAGACATTTTATGCCAGCTTATACTGTTCGGAGGGGTCAACAAATATGGATAGGATTCTGGATTGTATAGAGGAATTCGTGACTGATGAAATGAACCTGAAGCTGACAGCTGCGGTTTCTGATGATGAAATTGAGGCGGCACTGTTTGCTATGGGGCCGACGAAGTCCCCTAGACCGGATGGGCTGCCAGCTTTATTTTTTCAGCGCCACTGGGCCGAGCTGAAGCAGGCTGTATGTTCAGCCGTTCGTGAGTTTTTGGCGGGAAATGAGGGGGGCTCCTATACTCCACACTGGTTGGTACGAACGCTCGCGCCGCACACCCTATGACGTCAGGTGGGCCGGCCCATGTTGGTTCAATTGGTTCGTCACGCTCGTTGGTTCGTTCATTTCGTTTTTGACTGTTTCGTACAGTTTTGACTGTTTCATACTAGCGTGTTTATTTATTTTGTTGACATATACGGATAAAATAGCAAGCATTTTCTTTTAAAATATAACATTAAATATGAATGAAATTTCAAATTAAAACAAATTTCAAGTTGGAACAAATTTCGAAATTTGAACAAAAATTGAATTTGAACAAATTTCAAAATTTATGAAATTTCCAATATTTGAACAAAAATCGAAATTTGAATGAATTTCAAATTGTGAACGAAAATCAATTGTGAACAAATTTCAAAATTTGTGAAATTTCCAAAATTTGAACGAAAATCAAAATTGGAACGAATTTCATAATTTAAATGAATTTCAAAATTTGAGCAAATTTCGAAATTTTTAAAAAAATTGTAATTTGAACGCATTTCAAAATTTGAACAAAAAAATCAAATCTGAACATTTTTAAAAATGTTGCAAAAGAATAAAAATAAACTGAAAAGAAAAAGGGAAAAAGAAAACTGAGAAAAGAAAAAAAAGGAAAAAGAACAAAAAATAAAAAAGAACGAAAAAAAATAGCCGACCAGGTCGGCGCTAATGGGCCGGCCACACCGCGCGTGGGGTGTGCGAATCCTATGCTAAGAAGAGAAAAAAAAAGTACTACGCGTGCGCGCGGTGAAATGGGCCGGCCCGAATCATTACACGGGGTGTGCGGCGCTGGGTTAACACCACCCTGGTTGGAGTATAGGATTTGCCGGAAATGAGTGCCCTATCGATTTCAATGATACGGTGATCATGTTGATCCCGAAGGTCAATGCACCGGATTTATTGTCTCAGTTCCGACCAATAAGTCTCTGCAATGTGCTTTATAAGATAGCCTCGAAAGTCCTTGCGAACCGATTAAAAGTTATCCTCCCGGTTTTGATCTCTGAGGAACAGAGCGCTTTCGTTCCTGGCAGGCTGATTACGGATAATGTTTTCACCGCTTATGAATGTACCCAGGCGATCAGGACTAGAAAGAGGAAGACACCACTATGTGCGGTAAAGCTTGATATGGTCAAAGCATATGATCGGGTAGAGTGGATTTTTCTGGAGAAAATGTTGCAAAAACTCGGATTCTCGAGGTGTTGGATTGATATGGTGATGAGGTGTATTACTACTGTGAGGTTTAAGGTCAAGGTGAATGGTGGTTTGTCAGAATCCTTTCTCCCATCCAGAGGACTTCGACAAGGTGACCCGATCTCCCCTTATTTGTTTTTATTCTGTGTTGAGGGTTTCTCTGCTCTTCTAAAACAAGCGCAACATGAAAACTCGTTAAGAGGTGTTCAGTTTGGTGCTTCTGGACCGCACATCACACACCTCCTCTTTGCCGACGACAGCGTCGTGTTTTTGGAGGCTACGACCGGAAGTATGCGAACTTTGAAGCAAATCTTAAGTGACTATGAAATGAGTTCGGGACAGAAAGTAAACCTCCAAAAGTCTTCGATTTATTTTGGGAAGGGATGTCAGGAAGGAGTAAAAGGAGTTCTGAAGAACGAAATTGGTATTGAATCAGAAGCTCTGTCAGAACGATATTTGGGACTGCCCACAGTCGTTGGCAAATCAAAGGAGGGAAGCTTCAAACACCTCCGTGAGAGAGCATGGGGTAAAGTTAAAGGCTTAAAGGGTCAGGGTATGTCAAAGGAGGGTAGAAGTATTCTGGTTAAATCTGTTCTCCAAGCTGTACCAGCATATGCAATGAGCTGCTTCTTATTCACCAAGAAATCATGCAAGCAATTGAGCTCCATATCCTCCAACTTTTGGTGGGGAGACACGGATGGACAAAAAAAAGGTCCATTGGGTGAGCTGGGAGAGAATGTGCAAGAGTAAGGAGAAAGGGGGCCTAGGCTTCCGTGACTATGAATGTTTCAACCAAGCCTTTCTTGCGAAACAGGGGTGGAGAATGATTACTGACCCAAACTCTCTGTGTGCAAAGGTTCTAAAGGCAAGGTACTTCAAAGATGGGCAATTCTTGACAGCAAGTTGTCCGAATCGTGCATCTTACACATGGAGAAGTATCATACATGGGCGTGAGCTTCTGAAAGCTGGGCTCATTTGGCGTGTTGGTGATGGCACTTCAATTTCGGTGGGTAATGATAATTGGATCCCAAGAGCGGGAGCTCTCCGTCCACTGGGACGTCGTGAGCAAGCGTGCCTAGAGCTGGTTAGTGATTTTATTAGACCTGCGGGGGGTGAGTGGGATGAAGAGAAACTGAAGAAATTTTTCTTCGACGATGATGTTTCTGATATTCTCCGTACCCCAGTTGGACGTCCGGGTTCGCAGGACTTTCAAGCATGGAATCATACAAAAAATGGGATATTTTCCGTGAAATCTGCTTATCACCTGGCGGTTCAGAGGAAAAGGGAAGTGAAAGGAGCAATTGAATCTTCGAATTCTTGTCAAGAGCATAAGGGGCGGCTGGCATTGTGGAGCACTTCAGTACCGGGTAAAGTCAAAGTGCATGTTTGGAGGTTGATTGAGAATGGGTTGGCAGTGGGAACTGAACTAAAACATAGGAATATAAAAGACGGAGTTATCTGTCTAGCGTGCGGGAGATCAGAGGATTTAGTTCATCGGTTTTGGACCTGCCCCCATTCAGCAATGGCCTGGTCACTTGTATCAGAATGTGATGGTACTAGTGTAGAACTGCCGCCCAAAAACCTTCGCTGTCACTCTGATCTGAAGGGCTGGCTCCTGGAGGTGATTGGCAGGAACACTAGTGAGCAGAACTCATGGCTGTTCATGCTGCTATACAATTTGTGGTTAGCTCGAAATGATGCTAGAGAGTCAAGGAACATGGAGGATCCTACGGCTTTGGTTCGCAGGACAGCGGTAGCCATTGAGGAATGGCGCAACCTGCACTCACATACCACAACAGTGTCGAGACCTGTTGAACACTGGACACCTCCGATTCCCGGCTGGTGTAAAGTGAACACTGACGGAGCTTTTCGCAAGGAGGTTTTCAATGGAGGTGGAGGAGTGGTCATGCGTGATCACCACGGTGGCTTCATTGCTGGAGCGTGCCGTTTTTTCCCTAACGTTGTTGATCCTGAATGTGCGGAGCTCTTAGCGTGCAGGGAAGGACTACTGCTAGCCAAGGAGAAGCAGATGCCCAAGGTTATCCTAGAGACTGACAATCTGAGTGTCCGAGCAAAATTGACGAATGGGTTGCTGGATCGTTCTATCTATGGCGCACTTGTGGAGGATCTGAAGGAGCTGCTGCGTAGCTTCGGGGAGAGCTCGGTATCTGCTGTTCGACGTTCTGCGAATGGCACCGCGCATATTTTAGCTAAGGATGGCTGCGAAAATAAAATAAATAGGGTATCGCTGGGTGTTCCACCGGCTAGTATTGTAAACTCTATTGTATCAGATGTTTTGGTGAATTAATAGATCGCAGTCCTTTTCTCAAAAAAAAAAACTATCTCCAGGCTCCAACAATAATTTAATCGAAAAATCAAATTGCATGCAGCACTAAAAGCCTTGGCGACATCCGGTGATGAGTTTTGCAACTGTGGCTCACGCTTAGTTTTATCTCATCACTGTAACACAGAGGTCATATCTGCAATCCATTCTAGGGATGTGGTTGTCGGTCACGACAATTGGGCACGGCGGCGACAAACTCTCCATCGACGAATTGCCTAATGCCGCTCATCATTATGCAGCAGATTTGCATAGAAGCGTTTCAGAATTAAGTAAGCGAATTCTTTCTGGTCTCTCTTACTCTCAAAATTATATACTATCAAAATATTTCATGTAATTTCGTGCAGAGTGGCATAAATAAATAATTCACCTATGTTTGTCTATATACTTTCTCCAGAATTATTTAATTTCATGGTGTTATTACTATATCATATTACCAGTGATCAACAAGCAACCATGTAAGTTACAAATATAAATGAGGCCAGACGGGGAACAGAATGACGGTGCAGTCTAGCAGTAATAAAATAGATAACTATATCATTTACCAGAAGAAGCATTTGATATGATCACTTAGTAAATTAAACACACAATTAATAATTTATAGGGTAATCCAGAATCTATTTTGTGTCAGTGTAGTAATTTATAATGGCTCAGATTGACTATCAAATTTGCGTTTAAATTTGTTTCACCTGTGATGAAGGCATTTTCTCATCTAGGTATATATGGTACGTCTCAATTTCATCTACTCTTGGGTTTGCATAGGGACACCATATACATGATTTTCTCCACTATTTCTATAATGTTTTTGTATAACTATTGCATCCATAATATAAATTAATGGTGGTTCATTTGGGGTGGACAAAAGCAGAAACCACGCTGAATCCAGTTAATGGTGGTTCATTTGGTTGCATTATTTATTAAATTATCTTATATTTACTAATTGGAGGTACCGTAGGAAGTACCATGTTAATTCTAGAAGTTACGAATTTCTGACCGTCTAATTAATGTTGTGATGCGTCCGCATCCATTTGATAAATATCTAGACGCGACCTGCTTTCTCCCACGCGCGTGAGTCGTTGTATCCTTGGTCTCTCCCTTTTCTCACGGCAAACGAAAGATGAATTGAAAAATCTGAACGCCATCTGCTCCTAAATTTTGCCATGAGAAGTCGTCGTTTCCTTGATCTCTCCCCTTTCTCTCAGAAAACGAAAACTGAATTGAAAAAAAAGAACACATCTGCTCCTAAATTTGGCCCTTCCTACATAGAGAAAATCTATAGCACGCCGTCGGCAGCCGCCCGGCACTGCCGTAATGTCGATCCTGATCACGCACAGAGCAGGTAATGCTCACCATTGATGGTTGTTTGATGTTGCTGTGCAGGAATCAAACGATGCATGTTAATGACTACATGGTTAGTACTCACGAGCGGCAGAGACTAACGAATGCTAGCATGAAACTTGATCTTCTCTTGATTTATTTGTTTATCCGACGGACATACATGATTCAGTTAAGAAAGGATTGCTTCCCCTTTCTGTTCATGGCCCAGGTTGTATCCTAACAATCCTAAGTAATTGTTCAGGTAAAGAACATATTTTTTGCTCAAATTGTATTTATATCTACAGATTTTTATAAAGATTTTACAGGATTTTTAGGGCGATTTCTAATACTCCGTATTTTATACCAACTTTGCTCCGAATAGGAGAAGCGCCAAGCCGGACTGCTGCCTGAGGAGATGCATATATATGATGTCAAGGTTGTCTTTTTTCTAAAACAAGGATCACTTCCATATTATCTATGGGCGTTCATCGGTTACAATTTTCTCTCCAGTTACGTCTCCTGTGTGTTTTCTTCCGTTCTAAAGGTCTTGGTAAGGTATGTGCCTACCTGAAATGAATTAAGCTTATAGTGAGTGATTTAGTTTTCTAGAGATTGGGCATCACTTATAGGAGACGCAGGCATTGTATGTTCATGTTATGTTTTGTTTAACATAAGAAAAATTGGTGTACATAGACAACTATCTGTTTGATAACTATATGATGCACAATCTGATGGTATTCTTTGCTCTAGCCAGCCATGTAGATGGTTCAATCTGAGAAGTGGGACAGAAATCATATAAGAAATGTCATGTGTATAGCAGTTCTCTACACCTAGATAGCCATACAAAGTGCATGCATTTATATCGCTACATTGCAGATACGGAAACCTGACAAATACTAAGAACTAAACTGGATCATGAATTTAGATGGCTATACATCTTGAATGAATTTATAGCACACCTTGCAGGAATATCAGTATTACTTGGTGAAATTATTGCAGTTTAGCCCTAACATTGTGCCCCGTGACACATTATTTCCAAAGGTATTAGTTCTGGCTATGTGGTATAGTATTCCTTTATCTATGTCGAAGACCGTGATACATCGCTTGCCCTTCATAATAGAAAGGAAAATAATTGAATCATTTAATGGTGGTGAAACTAGAGTTTGTTTCAATTAGAAGACAGAAAACTATAAAATATATCATTTACTTATTTCTTCTCATCTACCACGATTATCCAAGATTTTACATCCATAACAGATGGCAGATGCCCATGACATATCATTTTTTTTTGTGTGGGTGTAATTTATGATTTTGTGATAGTACTCTCTCAGCCAAACAGTGTGCCTACCAATATTCATTTTATATTCTGCTATCACATGAATATAGTCATCTTAATATGTACGTGTTCTCTTTCTTTATAGGTGGTATAAATGAAGGAGATGTGCCTAGAGAGTCGAGATGCTTCTGTTAGAGAATGGTGATAGAAAACTAAGGTTTCATTTGCCCAGAACATAGTTCATATAGATCAGTTAAGAGCCTTTCACTTGCTTAGAAAGTTTATATGGGCATTATTAATATTCACATATTGCCGAGGAAACTACTTATTTTCTCCTTCTAATTTGTTTTTCACTTTTTATTAACGAGTAAATTTGTGAAAAAGAAAAATAAAATTATTACAAAGTTGGGTTACCATAAATTAGAGATCTGATCACGTTCTATGTGATGTCATTCTCTTCATCCTCATATGTGATGATGTTCTTCCAAAAACAACACAAACTATTATGTGTTTTAGTATAAATATTTCATACACACAACTCAAACAATATTTAAAAATATGTATTGAAGTTTAAGTATATTTTTTTAATAAATACATCAATACTTACTATTAGCTACAAAATAGAGAAACTAGCCCGTGCTGGTGCACGGGTTGATGACTACTATTAGATAAATTTTATATGTGCACTTGCGCATAAGACATTATACACATCATTGGGATTATTTATTGTGAATCTTGAGTGGGTAATTCCAAGTAGCTTTAATGGAGTATTCAAAATAGTTTGCTAAGTTAGAATCAACAAATATTAAGATGTAGCAGTATTGTCTTGCATCTTATCTTATATGTCATAGTTTCGTCAACAGATCTGCCATAGAGGTAGGGGTATGGCGGTTTGTGGAAGGGGGTGAACACGGAGGAGCGATCCGGGACGGTGGTAGCACGAGTTTACCCAGCTTCAGATCCCGCGACGGTGGCAAGATCCTATGTGCTACTATAATTCACTATATGGCAACAAGTGCTCGATTACAATGATGAGGTTGGCTGTTTCGCTATGCGATTGGCCGTATATCTCGAACGTGCCTCAAGGGCTGCTCCACGCCGGGCTTGTAAAGGCGCCTGGCGTGGGCTACACGTTGCTACCGGAGCGGATACAACTTGGAGTCCTAGACAAAGTCCTATGCGTGTACTACAAGGTAACCCGCCATGGGCCGTCTCCAGACCCGCCATGGGCCTGTCGTCAGTGGTCCGCCATGGGTCTGTTTCCGGATCCGTCATGGACCTGTCTAAGGATCCGCCATAAGCGCCTGCGTCCAGTACCGCCGTGGCAACTTCAGCAACTGGGCCGCCCGGTATGGCGAATCCACCATACCACCACTGATGGGCCACCCTGGCTTGCTGATTTAGGACTACGTCGCTGGTATACCTATTTGGTATATCCCCAACATTATAAGAAAACAAAGAAATGGTGTTTAACCACAATTTGTCTTCCTATTAAAGAAATGGTGAGAGGTATGATTATATGCTTAACCCAATTTTGATATTGGCATGGGAATGCCCCAAATATCGCAACATCATTAATAGTTTCATGCTACTTTATTTGAAGATATTTGATACCTCTCTCTTACAAATAAGAACTATCCAACTAAGGGCAAGACATGCAGTAAGATGTGAGTTGGTCACTAAAGCAAGATTTTGGTTGATCTTAGAAGGACTATGGTTTGTACATACTTACTTGGTTTAGAGATAATACATAATTCTAGGGTTTCACTCATGATCACAATGTGATGCACAAGTTGAATGATACTTGGGAATGAATCCCCAAGTAAATGAATAAGAGGTTATGAAATTGGATATAATGCTATCACACTCACTAAGGAAATAGTGTTCCCTCTAAGATGTGATCAATGCAACAAAGTCTCTATAGACTAACCAAGTTTCTAGGTCAAGGCTTAGGATCTGCTCAACCTAAATCCAGATGATTACTCAATTTCATAACCTCTTAGAACTGGACGCTCCTCTTAGGTCAGGGCCAAGCCATCTCCCACTGTCATTCCACCTACACCGGACGCTCCTGCTCGCCCAACTGGGCCTTCCACTTCTTCCCAGCAAGTTAGCAAGATGGCGGATGCTCCAGAGAAAAGTGCTGGAGCGTCAGATCACCCCGCTAAAGGTGGCAAGAAGGTGAGTTTTAGCGGAAAAGCGGTTCAGATGGACGCATGAGCTGGGGAGGCCTCAAAGTGGAAGAAGAAATCAGAAGCTCTTTTCCGCCTTGACAATCTACAAGAGGAGGCCAGTAACCATGTGTCATCTGCTATGGCAGCGTTTGTTCAGAGAACCAGTCTTGTCAAAGAGGTATGTACTCCCAGTAGCCCCCGAGCACCATGGCGGATTTCTAAATTCGATCCGCTATGGGGCTTCAAGAGTGACTTCTGTAAGTTTTTGAATAGCACAGCCCTCGAGCGCTGGTAGTTCACACAGTGCTCTATAGAGAACTTCTTTAAAAAAAATCATACTGAGTAGCCCCCGAGCGTTATGGCGGATAACTATCCGGCATAAAGCTCTTAGGAAGACAAAAAATCAGCATAAGTAGCCCCCGAGCATTATGGCAGATTATATTCATCATGATGCTCTAAGAGTGACTAAAAAATCATCGTGAGTAGCCCCCGAGCGTTATGGCGGATACCTGTCCGGCATAAAGCTCTAAGAGTGACTAACACTTTAAATTATTTTGCCAGAACTACAAGAAGGTGGTAGAGGACCTGGTCCAGGTTGTCAGCTCGCAAGAGAAGGAGCTGGCAACCAAAAGCGCTCTTGTGGCGGACTTGCAGCAACAGCTTGAGAGTAGCGGTAATTTACTCAACAAGTTTTAATTCCCTTATGCTTATCCAATCAATGATGTGCTGATACTTCCGCCATGCAGATGTTGCTAAGCTCAAGTCCACACTTGAGGGGGTGGAGAAAGGCCACGCCATTGCGATGGATGGGCTGCAGCAGCAGATCTAGAAATCTCTGGCCGCAAACACCCTCCTCAAAGAGCAGCTGAAGGACCAGAAGCGCCAGAACCTTAAGAAGGACAAGGAGATAGAGGACCTCCGCAAAACCGCTGCTGATTTTGAAAAGCGGCGCGAAGGCTTTAACGAGCTCCTCCATCACTTCCAGGACACCTTGCTAGGTGCCATTTCTTCTTATAACGTAAAGTTTTTCAATTTTTGCTATGACGTGCATGACGCATCATCTTTTTCCGCCATGCAGTCGCTTTGGGGCAAGGCGAAGCGGATACCGCCGAAGGCTTGCGCATGGCCACCGACGCAGCGAAGAAGGAGCTTGATGGCCTTCTCAACGCTACTCGCCAAGCATGCGGGAGCCTGCAGATAGCGGGTTCTTCCAACCTCTCCGCCATTGCGCTTACCCAGAAGCTGCTGCTAGTGCCAGGGCTCATGGCGGACTGGAAATAGTCCTCTGCTCGGGGTGGTGCCAGGACTGTTCTGACCTTGGCGAAGGCCCACTATCCCGAGATGGACCTGGACCTGCTCACCTCCGGCATCCCAGAGAGCGGCGAGGATGGTGCGCCGGTGGACGAGGCCGCCATCCGGCAGAGCGTGCTTGGATACGATCAACTGTGTGCCCTTGGCACTCAGTTGAACGTATACTATGAAGCATACGAGCTGCCAGGGTCGCCAAGCCAGGCTTCGGCATCAGCCTCCGCAGCTACTGCAGGTGGTGATGGCGGTGACGAGGTGTCCTCCAAGGTTCTGCCATCTTCTTAGGACGTGCCCTGCAATATGGCAGGAAAAAATACTTTGCATCAATTCGGCCCCTGAGTGGGTCTGTAATTTAAACTTAAACTGCGTGTGAATGTTTCTGCACTGTGACTGATCTGCTTGTGGCAGATCAGTAAAATGCTTTTGAACTCTTGCAGATTGTTTTTATGAAGTGGTTTGATTATGCGAAGAAACTGCCAGGCCTAGTTTTACGCAACTTGCAGTTTTTGACATGCCCAAAAAACAACACTTGAAAAAAAATTCACGCGTAGGATTATGCGATCTGCCATCCGGCTCTCTGTGCTTGACTTTTCGTGTGATGATGAAATCTTCGCACGAACAATCCGCTAGGGCGACGATACTTAATAGCAACCGTCCAAAACCCTGAGCAGATGGCGGCTTAGATCGCCAAAAAGTCACTACTCTGGAATCCACACAGAAAACATCGAGTGAAGATCAAAATATAAAAAAGCTACGCGGACCGCTTATGGCGGATTTAAAAGAGACGCAAGTGCAAAGCACAATTGCGCAAAAAGGTTCTATACGATCTAAATGAACAATAAAGGAGGTAAAAGACTCAGAAGAAATTAAGAGTGAACCAAATGCTTTATTTCATTGATCATATAGAGGTGCCTATTACATAGCTAGATAAGTGCTAAGTGTAGAAAGGACGTAGCTGTGCAATGTTCCATGGACGATCTGTCTCGTCATAGATATCGCCAGGGTCTCTTCGTTTGCGCTTCTTACTTGGTCGCTTATCTAGCTCGCGAATATCAATGAGGTAGTAGGAACCATTCAGTAGAGCTTTGCTGATGACGAAGGGTCCTTCCCAAGGCGGGGATAGCTTGTGGGACTTCTGCTGCTTGAGACGTAGCACCAGGTCACCTTCTTTAAACGAGCGTTGGCGAACTCGCCGGCTGTGATAGCGGCGGAGATTCTGCTGGTAGATGGCGGATCTCTGGGCTGCTAGGTCTCGTTCTTCTTCCAGCAGGTCCACAGATAGTTGTCTGGACGCTTCTGCATCTTCTTCCTTGTAGGCCTCGACTCTTGGAGAATCCTACTGAACATCACTTGGCAAGATTGCCTCTGCTCCGTAGACTAAGAAGAAAGGGGTAAGGCCAGTTGATCTGTTTGGCGTGGTCCGTAGACTCCACAGCACAGATGGCAATTCCTCTGCCCAGGCTCCAGCTGCTCTATGCAGCGGTGCTTCTAGGCGTGGCTTAATCCCTAACATGATTAGTCTGTTGGTCCGCTCAACTTGGCCATTAGACTGTGGATGTGCCACAGATGCTAGGTCAAGGCGGATTCTGTTGTGATGGCAGGATTCTTCAACTTCTCCCTGAGACAGATTAGTGCCATTATCGGTGATGATGCTATGTGGGATGCCGAATCTAACCACAATGTCCTTGACAAATTTGAGGGCAGTTTTGCCATCAAGTTTCCTGATGGGCTTAGCTTCCACCCACTTCGTGAATTTGTCTACCACTACCAGGAGGTGCGTAAATCCCGAAGGTGCTGTTTTTAGCGGACCCACCATGTCCAGCCCCCAAACTGCAAAAGGCCAAGTTATAGGAATCGTATGCAGTGCTGTGGCGGGCATATGGGTCTGCTTGGAGTACATCTGGCAACCGTGGCAGAGCTCTACAATACGGTCTGCATCTGCCTTAGCTGTGGGCCAGTAGAATCCATGGCGGAATGCTTTAGCTACTAGGGATCTGGCGGCGGCGTGATGCCCGCATTCGCCTTCATGGATCTCTCTTAGTATTTCTATTCCATCCACTTGGGATATGCACTTCATGAAAACTCCCGAGGTGCTTCGTTTGTAGAGCTGGCCATCTATGATGGTGTACGCTTTGGCTCTATGCTCGATTTGTCTTTTTTGGACTTCATCTTCGGGTAGCTTCTTGTTCGTCAGAAATTCCAGGTAGGGCTCTGCCCATGGCGGATTGCTGGGCAAAACCGCCATGACGGGGGAGCTTGCTAGTTCCGGATTTTCTGGATCCACCATCTTTACCGATGGTACGCGCAGATGCTCGAGGAATACTCCTGGCAGAAATGCCTTACGGCTAGATCCTAGTTTTGACAAGGTATCGGCTGCCATGTTATCTTCTCGTCGTACGTGTTTTATGTCGTAGGCGAGGAAACTTTTGGCCATCTCATCCACTTCGTCTCTATACGCCGCCATAACTTCGTTGCGAGCTTTGTATGTGCCAGCCACCTGTTGAGCCATAAGGTCAGAGTCTCCACAACACATGATGTGTTGTACGCCGATCTCCTTTGCGACACGTAGCCCGTGCAGTAAAGCTTCATATTCCGCGATGTTGTTGGTGGTGGGGAAGTGGATCTAGAGAACATAGCTTAGCTCATCTCCCTTGGGAGATTTGAGTGTCACTCCAGCCCCCGAGCCGTGTAGCAACTTTGAGCCATCAAAGTGCATCACCCAATGCTCTGGTTCTGGGACGGGCGTAGTTTCCTGCGCTTCCTTCCAATCCGCCATAAATTCCGCCAGAGCCTGAGACTTGATGGCGGTGCGAGGCTTATAGTCGATGTCGAAAGAGGCCAATTCAATGCCCCACTTCGCAACTCGTCCTGTTGCGTCGCTGTTGTTGATGATGTCCTTCAGTGGGGCTTTGCTCACCACTGTGATCTTATGGTCATAGAAGTAATGCCTCAACTTACGAGAAGCTAGGAAAACTGCGTATGCCAATTTTTGGTAGTGAGGGTAGCGCTGCTTGGATTCCGTCAGGACCTCGCTGACATAGTAGACTGGTCGCTGTACGCCATACTCTTGCGCTTCTTCCTTATGTTCTACCGCCATGACGATGCTGACTACCCTGTTAGTTGCCGCCATGTATAGTAACATGGGTTCCTGGTCTTCGGGAGCCGCTAGGACTGGTGCAGTGGATAACACTCTCTTCAGATCCTTAAGTGCAGCGTCTGCCTCGTCGGTCCAGATGAATTCGTCTGATTTCGTCATCAGCTTGTAGAGTGGCAAAGCCTTCTCGCCAAGACGACTGATGAACCTGCTCACTGCTGCCACGCAGCCTGTGAGTCGCTGTACATCTTTTAGATCTATGGGCCAGGAAATGTCGAGGATTGCCTTGATCTTCTCCGGGTTAACCTCAATTCCGCGGTGGGAGACGATGAATCCTAGAAGTTGTCCAGCTGGCACCCCGAAGACACACTTCGTGGGGTTAAGCATCATGTTGTACTTCCTAAGATTGTCAAAGGTCTCTTGCAAATCCGCTATAAGGCCATCTTGATTTTTAGACATAACCGCTATGTCGTCCACGTATGCGTGGATATTTCGTCCGATTTGATCCGCCAGGCACTTTTGTATAGTGCGCTGATACGTTGCTCCTGCGTTTTTCAGACCGAATGGCATTGTGACATAGCAATATGTGCCATAAGGTGTTACGAATGATGTAGCGAGCTGATCGGACTTTTTTATCTTAATCTGGTGGTATCCTGAGTAGGCATCTAAGAAACACAGCAGCTCCGATCCCGCCGTCGAGTCAATGACTTGGTCAATGCGAGGCAAGCGAAAAGGGTCCTTTGGACACGCTTTGTTCAGGCCAGTGTAATCTACACACATGCGTAGAACTTTTGTGTTTTTCTTAGGAACTAGCACCGGATTTGCCACCCATTTAGTATGGATCACTTCCTTGATGAAGCCTGCTTTCAACAGCTTGGAAATCTCCTTTGCTATGGCGCGGCGCTTTTCATCTCCGAAGCGTCTCATGGCTTGTCTCACTGGCTTGGAGCCAGGAATTATCTGCAGAGCATGCTCGGCGACTTCCCTGGGTACACCCGTCATGTCAGATGGCTGCCATGCGAAGATGTCCCGGTTCTCACGGAGGAACTCGACGAGCGTGCTTTCCTATTTAGGGGATAAGTTTGTCCCAATGGAGGTGGTCTTGGCGGCATCGCCAGCGACAAGTTCCACCTGTTTTGTGTCGACTGTAGGCTTAAAGGTGGGCGGGGAGGCGGAAATCTCCTGCTTGGATGCCGGGATCTCCGCAGGGTCCGTAGCGGCGTGGATTTCTTTGAACTCCTCACCGAAGAACACTGCTTCCGCGAAGGCGGCTTCTCCTTCCTCGCACTCCTTTGCCTTTCTGAAACTGCCATAAACGGTAATTATGCCATCCGGGCTTGGCATCTTTAGCTGATTGTAGATGTAACATGGCCTGGCATGGAAGCTGTGGAAGGCAGGGCGACCGAAGATCACGTGGTATGTGCTTTTGAACGGGACTACCTCAAAGGTTATAGGCTCTTCACGGTAATTTTCCTCACTACCGAAGGCAACCTTGTGTGTGATGGACCCGAGGGACTTGGCTTGGCGACCAGGAACCACCCCATAAAAGGTGACCGCGCTATGGCGGAGTTGGGTCTTCGTAAGGCCGAGCTTCATCAAGGTTTTCACGTACATGATGTTCAGGCTGCTGCCGCCATCCATTAAGCATTTGGAGAACTCATAGCCATGGATTACAGGGCATACCACCATGGCGTAATATCCATCTGGGATGTGCTCTGGATGATCATCGCGGCTCCAGTGCACCGGTACTTCGGACCATCGGACGTACTGGCGGATTTTTGGCACGGTGGCATTGAGGGAGCGCATAGCGGCTCTTTGTGCCTTGGCCGTGGGGGGTCCAAGGAATGTGTGAAAGGCACCTTTTTTGTCCTTGATTGGGTTGCCCTTGCCAGCGCCACCCTCTGCCTTTTTGGCGGGTTTGGGCGCAGGTTCTTCGTCCATGTCACTGCCATCCCTGGACTCCTTGTCTTTGTCCGCTTTCCCTTTGCCACGAGGCCGTTGTCGCCGGCTGCGCTTGAAGCCAGCTTCTTGATCCACCTTGAGGTCGTTGACAAACTTGCAGTTCCGGTTGGTGTGGTTGCACTTTCCCGAAGCATCGCGATGGGCGAAACATGGCATATCGCGGTATTCGTCGTAAGACACGGGGGCGGAAGGCACCGAAGCGGGAGTTGCAGAACTCCGCGGCTGGCCACTGCTAGTACCGCGTCCTCTTCCGCGCTGGCCACTTTGGCTCTTGTCAGCGAAGGTTGTGGCCACCATACCCAGAGCCTGCTGCTCTTCTGGCGGATTCTTCCATTTGTTGCTGCTATTCCGCTTTCGAGTGTTCTGGATGGCGGAAGCCTTCAGAGATTCACGGGCGTCATCGTCGGCGGCCGCGTAGTTGCTTGCGATGGTGATCATGGAATTTAGGGTCAGTTTCCCTTCGTTCCTTTCCCGCAACAGGCGATGGCGGAGCAGCTGGCCTCTCTCCAAACTGTCAATAAACGCGAGGATGGCGGATTCGTCAGTAACTCCTTCACAGGAGTTCTTCATATCTAGCCATCGTGCGAGAAAAGTTCGGGAGGTCTCGTCGTCGGCCCGTCGGCACCGTTGGAGGTCACCGATGTTATGGGGTCTCTTGTAAGTCCCCTCAAAATTTTCGGTGAACGCAGTTTGCATATCAAACCAGGTTTGGATGGAGTTTTCTGCCAAGTCATTGATCCACTGCCTCGCAGTGCCGGATAGCATCAGGGGCAAATAGCGGACAACAACGTTGGGTGATCCCCCGGCGAACTGTACTGCGTTGAAGTAGTCTTGTAGCCAAGTTAAAGGCCTATCGACTCCATTGAACTGGCGAATATTTTTCTCGATCTTGAACCCATGCGGGATGGGCTCATCACGAATCCGTTGTCCAAAGCACTTTGGGCCGAGCAAGAAGGCTGTTTGAGACTTGGCAATCTCGTTTAGATGAGTACGAGCGTCGTAGGGCTTCTGGTGCGGCGGATCCTTGTGAGAGTTGCGTGACCTTGCTGGTCCGCCACCACCACCGCCGCCGCCATGGGGGCTCCCTGGTGGGGATGGCGAAGGGTCACGTCGTCGTTTACTCTCGCCGTCCTGCGACTGATCTTTGCAGCTACGACGGCTTCCTTCTGTTCTTCGTGGAGATGGATGGTCGTCACGGCGGCGGGAGCCCTGCCCTTTGTCATCGTGGTGGCGAGTGGAGCGATGCTTGTCCTTTTCGCCGCCGCGGTGCGCGCCGTCGTCATGGCGAGATTGGTCCCTTCTCTTGGATCTGCCATCTCCGCTGGCTTCCCATCGTGGCGGATCGTCTCTGCGTCCAGCGTCACGGCTTCGTCCTCGCTTGCCATCATTGTCGCGTATGACGATCCCTCCCTTTGGGACTTCGAACGTCTTATACTTTGGTGGCGGCATGTTGGTCTTATGGCGAGGGGCAGCATTGTCTTGGTGGTATCCATAGGCAGGGTAGTTCTTGTGGGGTGGCGATGGATTTCTCTGTGGGCCTTTGCCATTCAGTTTGTCATCGGAGGATATTGGGATGGCGTTCGCCCGGTTGCGAGCTTCTCTTCTTCGGATTTCTAAGGATCCGGTGTGAGATTCGTTATCAGGGCGCGTACCATGGTTGCCAGCCCCCCGAGCCTTAGAGGCAGTGCTGGACTTGCATAGCGCGGGATCAGATTCGAGCCGTCGTGACGACGTAGCCTTCTCCTGCTGCACTAATGCTTTGGTCATCAGTTTCACTGCCATTTCTAGGGCTGCTGGGCTCTTATTATGCTCCAATAGCTCCTTTGCAGCCACGATATTTTCAATGGGCGTGGCCCTGACTTCATCGCGGTTTTTATCCACGTATGGCAGGATTCTTGATGTACATCTTGGCCAGAGTTTCCGCTATTTGTATGGTGAACTCAAGGTTTCGTACTAGCTGCGGGTCGCCTCCCTCGGTTATCTGGTTCTGGATGAGAGTAACATACTTCTCCTCCATGTTCCTTGCGCGCTTCAGCGTGTCTTGAGCTTTAGCAATGTCGCCATCAAGCTGCTGGCCCATCTTCTTGACTCGCTTTGCTTCCTTGAGGAGTGCTCGCCTCTTCTTCTCGAGATCGTTCACATCTCTAACATAGTCAGGGGTGATTGGATCTGCTAGAGTTCCATAGACGACCTTGTCCAGCGGGGTCGTGAAGTCTTCCGGGTGCTGGTCCTCGGGGATGGCGGGTTGCAGAGGCCTGGGTCCGCCGTGGATCTCAGGAAGTTGCTCCGTGGCGGGATCGGCGGCTGGTGGCAGGTTGCCCTGCTCTTTGCCGGCATCTCTGTGGTGGACTGCCTGAGATGGCGGATCACCAGTTGTCTGCCCAGCATCATCTCCTTTATTGGTTACGAACACCTGCTTGGCTGCTGCTTGCTATTCTTCAAGTGCCTGCTGCGCTAATTCCGCCTCGATTCTTCTCATGGCGGCGTCATAATGGTCAGAACCATAGCCCTTGCTGTCCCAGTAATCCGATTGACCACTTTTGTTAAGTGCCTCAAGGATGGATTCACCTGGGCTATCTTCTCCATTGGAGGTAGATCCCGAAGTGATGCCAGCGAACGCAACAAAGCAGTACCGTGGTGTTTCTAACGCTAGATTACTCATAGCGGATTCACAGCGGTCTTCCACCACTTCCTCTACCTCTAGGGCGGGCTGGGTGGGATTATTTTTCAGATCCGATCTGGGAAACTTAGAAAGCTCCAGGTCAGATGATTCCACCTCTGTCTCCAGCTCGAAAGCGGTCCGTTTGGGGGATTCAGCCATACCGATCCGCCGGAAATTGGTTTCTATGGCGGGGGTAGGGTTTGTCTCTCCAATGAAGATATGGATATCTCCAATCGGGAGGATGGTGAATCGAGCAGGGTCTTCTCTAGCCGGCACCCAGAAGTTATCCGCTCGGACGATGGGGAGGCCAGAATCGTAGAGGACGCGCCCGATGGCGATGGTGTCGCCGATGCCTACGAAGGCGGATCCCGCCTGGATCCGCGCTCCAGACGCGCTATGCCCCACGGTGGGCGCCAACTGCCGTGGTTTCGTCAACAGATCTGCCATAGAGGTAGGGGTATGGCGGTTTGTGGAAGGGGGTGAACACAGAGGAGCGATCCGGGACGGTGGTAGCACGAGTTTACCCAGCTTCGGATCCCGCGACGGTGGCGAGATCCTACGTGCTACTATAATTCACTATATAGCAACAAGTGCTCGATTACAATGATGAGGTTGGCTGTTTCGCTATGCGATTGGCCGTATATCTCGAACGTGCCTCAAGGGCTGCTCCACGCTGGGCTTATAAAGGCGCCTGGCGTGGGCTACACGTTGGTACCGGAGCGGATACAACTTGGAGTCCTAGACTAAGTCCTATGCGTGTACTACAAGGTAACCCGCCATGGGCCATCTCCAGACCCGCCATGGGCCTGTCGTCAGTGGTCCGCCATGGGCCTGTTTCCAGATCCGCCATGGACCTGTCTAAGGATCCGCCATAAGCGCCTGTGTCCAGTACCGCCGTGGCAACTTCAGCAACTGGGCTGCCCGGTATGGCGAATCCGCCATACCACCCCTGATGGGCCACCCTGGCTTGCTGATTTAGGACTACGTCGCTGGTTTACCTATTTGGTATATCCCCAACATTATAAGAAAACAAAGAAATGGTGTTTAACCACAATTTGTCTTCCTATTAAAGAAATGGTGAGAGGTATGATTATATGCTTAACCCAATTTTGATATTGGCATGGGAATGCCCCAAATATCGCAACATCATTAATAGTTTCATGCTACTTTATTTGAAGATATTTGATACCTCTCTCTTACAAATAAGAACTATCCAACTAAGAGCAAGACATGCAGTAAGATGTGAGTTGGTCACTAAAGCAAGATTTTGGTTGATCTTAGAAGGACTATGGTTTGTACATACTTACTTGGTTTAGAGATAATACATAATTCTAGGGTTTCACTCATGATCACAATGTGATGAACAAGTTGAATGATACTTGGGAATGAATCCCCAAGTAAATGAATAAGAGGTTATGAAATTGGATATAATGCTATCACACTCACTAAGGAAATAGTGTTCCCTCTAAGATGTGATCAATGCAACAAAGTCTCTATAGACTAACCAAGTTTCTAGGTCAAGGCTTAGGATCTGCTCAACCTAAATCCAGATGATTACTCAATGGGATCTTATACATAGATCAAAGTTTCTCTTCTAACTTTAACAAGATGGTTATCTCCTAATTGAGATGTGCTTAAGTTGGACTTCTACTCCACACTTGGTTTTAGGATGATATCTGCTTATCAGACTAGGTTTCATAACTAACCTAATTATCTTCTTCACCAAGCACAATCATGTACTTGACATGATCATACTATTTCCTTCATCAACTCCCATAACAATTCCATTTTATTTCCTTCATCAACTCCCTCTACCAAGGTTTTATTCTAGGTTGTACCAACCTTCTGAGATTAAGGATATAATCTCCTCTTTGTGTGATTCATATTAGATACTCCACTACATAACTCCATAAGTCTAGGTATTGGTTACTTCCTAATGATGTGATATTCCCTGTATCAAATGACTTGTCCTAATTAGAATTTGAATAATGTCTAAAGTCTCCTAGTTGGCCTTTAAAGGAATGGCTCTAATATTCTTAAGTTATCTCACCTAGAGTTAAGGCAAAAATTATAATCAAACTGGCATTGAGTTAACCTCTCCACTTCTCATATTTGGACTCACTAGATTAGGACATAAGAATAAAGAATAGATCATGATTTAAGAATAAGACTTGTGTTGGCTTCTTTAGCATGAAAGAAGTGGGGTTTAAAGAATACCATGATAATCTTGGTGTGAATAAATATTTGGTTCTAAAATGGTGTGTCAAGCATTTGAGTTTTACCTCACTTAACTCTTTTTTAGTTGTTGTGACTATCACTACCCAAAACAAGGATTTTAGCAAAGGTCATGTTGAAGTTTATCGCGCTCTAGTTGATGAGCTACTTCAATTCCATCAACTCAAGTGAAACTCCAATCAGTTTGACATATTTTATTTAAATGCGCAAAAATTACCCGGATTTTCTATGCATGAAATGCAATGCACACATCTGTTGCCTCTATTTTATAACCTCTAATCCAGGGATATTACAGTCTTCCCCCCTTAAACTAAACTTCTGTTAGAGAATGGTGATAGAAAACTAAGGTTTCATTTGCCGAGAACATAGTTCATATAGATCAGTTAAGAGCCTTTCACTTGCTTAGAAAGTTTATATGGGCATTATTAATATTCACATATTGCCGAGGAAACTACTTATTTTCTCCTTCTAATTTGTTTTTCACTTTTTATTAACGAGTAAATTTGTGAAAAAGAAAAATAAAATTATTACAAAGTTGGGTTACCATAAATTAGAGATCTGATCACGTTCTATGTGATGTCATTCTCTTCATCCTCATATGTGATGATGTTCTTCCAAAAACAACACAAACTATTATGTGTTTTAGTATAAATATTTCATACACACAACTCAAAGAATATTTAAAAATATGTATTGAAGTTTAAGTATATTTTTTTAATAAATACATCAATACTTACTATTAGCTACAAAATAGAGCAACTAGCCCGTGCTGGTGCACGGGTTGATGACTACTATTAGATAAATTTTATATGTGCACTTGCGCATAAGACATTATACACATCATTGGGATTATTTATTGTGAATCTTGAGTGGGTAATTCCAAGTAGCTTTAATGGAGTATTCAAAATAGTTTGCTAAGTTAGAATCAACAAATATTAAGATGTAGCAGTATTGTCTTGCATCTTATCTGATATGTCGTAGTTTCATCGACAGATCTGCCATAGAGGTAGGGGTATGGCGGTTTGTGGAAGGGGGTGAACACGGAGGAGCGATCCGGGATGGTGGTAGCACGAGTTTACCCAGCTTCAGATCCCGCGACGGTGGCAAGATCCTACGTGCTGCTATAATTCACTATATGGCAACAAGTTCTCGATTACAATGATGAGGTTGGCTGTTTCGCTATGCGATTGGCCATATATCTCGAACGTGCCTCAAGGGCTGCTCCACACCGGGCTTGTAAAGGCGCCTGGCGTGGGCTACACGTTGGTACCGGAGCGGATACAACTTGAAGTCCTAGACTAAGTCCTATGCGTGTACTACAAGGTAACCCGCCATGGGCCATCTCCAGACCCGCCATGGGCCTGTCGTCAGTGGTCCGCCATGGGCCTATTTCCGGATCCGCCATGGACCTGTCTAAGGATCCGCCATAAGCGCCTGCGTCCAGTACCGCCGTGGCAACTTCAGCAACTGGGCCGCCCGGTATGGCGAATCCGCCATACCACCCCTGATGGGCCACCCTGGCTTGCTGATTTAGGACTACGTCGCTGGTATACCTATTTGGTATATCCCCAACATTATAAGAAAACAAAGAAATGGTGTTTAACCACAATTTGTCTTCCTATTAAAGAAATGGTGTTTAACCACAATTTGTCTTCCTATTAAAGAAATGGTGAGAGGTATGATTATATGCTTAACCCAATTTTGATATTGGCATGGGAATGCCCCAAATATCGCAACATCATTAATAGTTTCATGCTACTTTATTTGAAGATATTTGATACCTCTCTCTTACAAATAAGAACTATTCAACTAAGGGCAAGACATGCAGTAAGATGTGAGTTGGTCACTAAAGCAAGATTTTGGTTGATCTTAGGACTATGGTTTGTACATACTTACTTGGTTCAGAGATAATACATAATTCTAGGGTTTCACTCATGATCACAATGTGATGCACAAGTTGAATGATACTTGGGAATGAATCCCCAAGTAAATGAATAAGAGGTTATGAAATTGGATATAATGCTATCACACTCACTAAGGAAATAGTGTTCCCTCTAAGATGTGATCAATGCAACAAAGTCTCTATAGACTAACCAAGTTTCTAGGTCAAGGCTTAGGATCTGCTCAACCTAAATCTAGATGATTACTCAATGGGATCTTATACATAGATCAAAGTATCTCTTCTAACTTTAACAAGATGGTTATCTCCTAATTGAGATGTGCTTAAGTTGGACTTCTACTCCACACTTGGTTTTAGGATGATATCTGCTTATTGGACTAGGTTTCATAACTAACCTAATTATCTTCTTCACCAAGCATAATGTAACACCCTCGAATTTATCACAAATTCCAAATGCCCGTTATGCATTCCACCACAATCCCAGAATCATTGTTGTGATACACATAACGTAGTTGGTAACCAGTTCCATAGACATTACAATACGATGGTTCAAATACATTGGTCATAGAGACCAAGTTCATATTACAACACAATATAGCAGCGGAAATAACGTCTTCGGGTCCATGCCTTCACCCTACAGGCAATGGCGACTCAGTAGAAGATCTTAGTTCTGATACTCTTCTTCATACCCTTCCTCCGGATACTCTTCCCCATAGTCTGGCCAAGTTGATAGCCAGGGACACAGCCGTGAGTACATTGGATGCACTCGCAAACCATCTTATAAATGAAATGATGAAATATATACGCAAGGTTGATATGGTGGACTAAGCACTAAGTTTAGTTGCAAAAGCTAGTTTATTTCCCAAGAATGTTCATTGGGGGAAAAGAGGTTTAGTTCTCTAAGTTCAATCTAAAGAAACTTCAAATGTGTCAACATCAAGGTCAAGTCAAGTCATGTCATTCACCAAGGTCACCATAAGTTATTATCATTCTTGACAAAGTCAAGTACAGTTTGCCAACTGTCCATAACCGAGGACGCGGCTATTCGAATAGTTTGAAACCTCTGCAGAGGGGTACACTTTACCCACAAGATTCGATACATCTGCCGGGAGAAATCCACGGTTTGTCATACCCAAAGTATGCGAGGTTCAGATAATCAAACAAACTCTTTCACTTGCTCACTCTAGTACAGGATCCTTCCCTAGAGCCCGAGACACGAACATCTTCCGTTCCGGCGTCTCTAGTTTTGCCCGCTCCGGAGTGCCGGATGAATGGAATTTCCACTCGGTTCAGAAGTACCGGCGCACGGTGCACTTCTATAAAGGATGATACAAGACCTCCCATACTAGGGTGAACAAGCTACGGACTAAGCCCCTTCCCATTTAGGGGTAATGTGGTCGTACGGTAATGGTTGGCTCACATGGTACATCACTTATTATCATTTAGCAAATACATTCCATAGTTCTTAGTCAATATTATTTTCCTTCATAAGACCATCATGTAGGAGAATCTCCATTTCAAGCTTT
This sequence comes from Dactylis glomerata, assembly GCA_007115705.1. Classification (NCBI taxonomy): domain Eukaryota; kingdom Viridiplantae; phylum Streptophyta; class Magnoliopsida; order Poales; family Poaceae; genus Dactylis; species Dactylis glomerata. Next base: position 80,082 of record QXEO01000519.1, read on the forward strand.
CAAGTTCAAGTCACCAAGTTCAGATGGGGTTCCACTTAGAGATGGCCTCAATTTTATTAGCGACTAAGCAACTATATTGAGTGATGATACCACTAAGCTATAGTTGGATAAACTCAGCTTGATGCTCTTGCTAAGCAAGATATCACTACACTTCTATCATTCTACTCTAGCAATTCAATCATGCAATTTGCTTAAAACAAGTAGAATGCAATAGTAAAGCTAGGCATTTGGAGTATGCTTCAAAAAGATGGCTTGCCTTGGTTGGCAAAGTGTCCGGGGTATTCTTCTTCTTCTGGATAAAATTCTCCTTCAATATCCTCCTCAGCAACACTAGCGTCTAATAACGGATAAACACAAAGCACATCATCACTACACAATGCTAACAACACACCAAGCACACATACTTGTTTTCAAACAATAGCCTTCCTATTGGATTTTATTTGAATTGTGTTGCAAGTTTTCTTCCAAGTTGGCATTGAGTGTGTAAGTTAAATTTTTCTACCATATGCCATGGGTGGTTTACTTTTTATGTATGGGTATTAAACTAAGGGCATTAGTACTAGTCCCTTGAGGATTGACTCATTAAGTGAATTGATATTGAGGGTAATTTAATTCTAAGTGTATAATAGAAATCTATCATTTTATGTTACCCATTAGGATTGGATTAAGGTCTAATTGATAACACTAACAAGGTTTGAGTTGGTTAAGGTTGACTAAACAGTAGGGGAGGTCATTAGTGAGTTCACAAACCAAATTTCATAATTTTAGGAGGTTTAAATAATTTTCTAGAATGTTCTATGATTAATAAAGCTATGGTCACACTATTCTTATTTATTTAAATCCCTAACTCAATTTGAATTCTAACCAGTTCTACAGTGTAGAGCACTTCCTAAGCTTTCCAACGCATATTCATTTGCTAGAAATGGATTTGTAAATCTCTTTGAATTAAAGTTTGAAAATAATATCTGAAACTTATTTGAATTAATTCGAAATAGGCGGGAAATAAATAAAAACGAACGGACCGAAACTAAACTGAACTGGGCTGAATTCAAATGAAACCCGAACGGGCCGGCCCATACCGTTTCGCTCCGGGCGGGAAAGAAATAAAACTGAACCTGACAGGTGGAGCCCACCGGTCAGGTCACTTAACACACCGAATCGGTACGCGACCGACGGATCGAGATCTAATGGCTCAGGGGTGTCGTGTTCGTCGGCGACGGTGGAGCTCACCTGCGAGCAGTGAAGATGACGACGGCGACGGCGGCGTGCGTAGAGGAAGCAGAACTCGACGGCGACGGGCAGAAACGACTCCGGCGAGGCTCCTCCTCCAATTCCCAGCGTCGGCTTGCTCCCCTGAGGCCGAACGCGGCGGCGCCCTCCGCGTCCAGTACCTCGCCGGCGGGGCTGGCGACATCGAGCTAGAGCGAGCGGGGAGAGGTGAGGGTGTCTGGGAGGTAGCTGGGAGCGGGGCGAGTTTGCTCGTTTGATTGGCGGGGGCTTTTATAGGCCGGAGAGACGAGGGCGAGGGCGTCCAGTAGCTCGCCGGTGCGGGGGCCCTGGGCGCATGCGTCGAGCGACACTGGGCACGGCGGCCTTGCTCGCGTGCTGGAGGGGTTCGGTCTCGGTGGCGGGGTGCGGTGGGTCGGCTCTGGCGCAGTCACGATGGTCGGCGACGTGCAGCGAGCTGGGGAAGAAGAGAGGGGGTCCTGGGCGCTGTCTTCCTATTCTCCTCCCTTTCTCACGGCTCGGGTCGGGGCAGAGGGGGCTGGGCTCGACCGCGGCGTCGTCCAGGAGCATGGCTACAGGCATGAGACGAACGGCGACAGTGATCCTCACAGTAAACTCGATGTCTCTCGATTTTTGGCTGCCAGGTGTTCGACGAAATGCCCGCATGAAGCTTAATTTCAAATTTTTGAAATTTTTCACTTTGGGTGATCAGCATACTAGCCAAGGTCTCCAAAGATATTTTTGTTACCAAGAAAGGTGAAGTTTTGCAGAAATCATATTTCAAATTTTGGTATTGTCACTGTTTCAGATTCAAAGTTTGGCTGATGTTTGAGTGAGGTTCTGATTTGAATTTTGGTGAGAAACTTCTTGGTTGAGTTAGTATCTAACTTGGTCAAGCTCAACTAACTGGTCAAACCCTGAGTTGAGTTACAGATTTCTTATTCTAAGTGCTCAAAGTAGGGTAGTCAATAATATTTTCTAGATCATCTTATTCTTCTCTTTTTCTTTCTTATTTTTATTTCTGGTTTCTTTGGCTTGTATAATCCTTCTCTAATGTCTCTGTTGGTTGAGTTACAACTAACTAACCATTGCACAACAAATAACCACACACATGAAATCATAGAAGTCATATAATGGAAAATAAATGCATACATGCAATAATAGATAAAAAGTTTTATCTTGGTCCAAAATTTGGCACTTTAATTTATAGGAAGTGGATTACAATTTCTGAGTTGTTACACATAATCATGTACTTCACATGATCAAACTATTTCCTTCATCAACTCCCATAACAATTCCAGTTTATTTCCTTCATCAACTCCCTCTACCAAGGTTTTATTCTAGGTTGTACCAACCTTCTGAGATTAAGGATATAATCTCCTCTTTGTGTGATTCATATTAGATACTCCACTACATAACTCCATAAGTCTAGGTATTGGTTACTTCCTAATGATGTGATATTCCCTGTATCAAATGACTTGTCCTAATTAGAATTTGAATAATGTCTAAAGTCTCCTAGTTGGCCTTTAAAGGAATGGCTCTAATATTCTTAAGTTATCTCACCTAGAGTTAAGGCAAATCTTATAATCAAACTGGCATTGAGTTAACCTCTCCACTTCTCATATTTGGACTCACTAGATTAGGACATAAGAATAAAGAATAGATCATGATTTAAGAATAAGACTTGTGTTGGCTTCTTTAGCATGAAAGAAGTGGGGTTTAAAGAATACCATGATAATCTTGGTGTGAATAAATATTTGGTTCTAAAATGGTGTGTCAAGCATTTTAGTTTTACCTCACTTAACTCTTTTTTAGTTGTTGTGACTATCACTACCCAAAACAAGGATGTTAGCAAAGGTCATGTTGAAGTTTATCGCGCTCTAGTTGATGAGCTACTTCAATTCCATCAACTCAAGTGAAACTCCAATCACTTTGACATATTTTATTTAAATGCGTGAAAATTACCCGGATTTTCTATGCATGAAATGCAATGCACACATATGTTGCCTCTATTTTATAACCTCTAATCCAGGGATATTACAGTCTTCCCCCCTTAAACTAAACTTCGTCCCGAAGTTTTCGCTCTCGTACGTTGTTGAACGAACTTGTTGTTGGTATCATATGTCTTGAAGTTCCTTTACCAACGAAGTTGGAATATAGATGGTATCCTTTGTCCAGAGTGTTCCTCAAATCTTCAGTCGACTAACTCCGAACAATAGTCAGTTGAATTCCATCCATCTTGGTCTCTTCTTGGTCATTCTCTTGTATTACCCCTGTTTGCAATACTTTCTATGGCTTATAGGGTCCTACAAGTTGTTCGAACGAATCATCCTAATTGGCTCTTGGTTTTACCACCTAAGAACGAATTAAACACATGTAGTGTGTCCATTCAAATTTTCTGATCCATCTCTATAGATCGTATTTGGTCTTCTAGGTTCAAGATTATGGTTAACTCTAAACTCAATCTTCTCTAGCTAAGGTTCATGATACCAGCTGCGGTTCATACTTGGTGTGATTAGGGTCAAAATCATCTCACTCCTTTGTCGAACTCCATAAGGTTACGACAAATCTTGGAAAGAATTTACTTCCGACATACTTCATCCAACTTTCAACACGTTTGGCTTTCCTGAACTCTTCCCCTTAGGTTTTTCTAATGGTCTTTGAACATATTGATCTCTAACCATTTGAACTCCATGGTTAGACTATAAGTTTTGGTCGGTCTTACTACAACATCTTCCTGATGGTTTCTTGAAGACATTTGTGGTGTATCCACACAATTGTGGATAACCGGTACGAATTCTTCGATTGTGTATTTAGGTAGGTCTTATGTTCCACTTTTGGATGCATGTACTTACCCAAAAGTTCTCAAGGTTGATGAGAATTGGATTTTCCCATCGATATCTACCCTAATTCAGAGGGTAGGTTAGATACAAAGCCACGGGAGAAATCTGGCAGAGTTTCTCTTGTACCGGAGGACATCCACGACACGCATTTGTATAAGTTGAACAAAATAAGAACTAATAGGGATATAAACGAACCAATGGCTTCAAGCAATCATTGCTAACACGAAATCTCACAAGTCTTGGTCCGTAGACAAAGACTACAACTCTAAGATAAGGAAAGGTATTGCTAAAGTCTTAACCACCAATCAACAATTCAAGATTTCAGGACTAGGGATCAATGTTAAACAGAAATGTTATGTGTCTTAGTCACGCTATCAACGAGGGTTACTGGGGTTACCACTCCCAGGCTGAACAAAGCAGCAGGCAATACCGGAATGGATCATCGGTATCACAACACCTCAATTAACCCGTGATGTACTAAGCATAACCAAGGCTGCATAACAACGAGCTCAAATATCTTAAACTCAATTGTGGTTACCTAATTAGTGGTTCTACTTAATAACCTAGAGTTATCTCTAGTGTTTTAAGACTTAGAGTACTACTACTAAGTTCCAATACTTCATCTTACTACCACTTCATGATGCTTCCATGAAGATTAGTTGATAGCTTCCTTCTTTTGGCTTCCATTATCTGGTGATTCTTCATCTTCTGACTTGATTTCCTTAGGATTCGTCTCTCCCTCACATGAATCCCTTAACCATCTAGAACTATAACATCAAGTAAGAACTCAATGATGCAACATGCACTTGCACATCAAAGTCCAACTTCATGCATAGATCTAGTCACACAACAAAATCCAAGAAAATCCAAATTTGTGCTGGCAACATACATCATCATAAGCCTGTGAGATAGTAATGAGTAAAACATCTCCAGAATTCAGGCTTACATGTGTACCTTATAGCACCAAATAATATAGGTTTATAATGTGCTATATTGCACGTAGTGGTGGACTACTACTCTTTGTCTCAATACTTACCTCAATTGCCCAAATGCAATCGAATAAATTTGAGCAAAGGGGTTTGGAAATCATTCTAACGGATCCAGATTCCTTTAAGACTAGTAGTTCTAGCTAACCTTTCGTCCTATTGAGGTGAATCTCACACGATCTCTCCAAACTTATGGCATTCCTATACATCGTACATACTACACTAAGCATGGTTCACTCATATTCATGACTTCCATAGAGCTCCTCCATTGTGCTTTGGTCAAACTTCTCCGACTAAAAACTATGGTCTTTTCATACTTGACCTAGTTGCCATGGGTTGGAACACTTCATTCACCATTCTTCTTGAGCATCTTCCTCCTCAGCTTGAAATTGATGGTCTACTAGAAAGTTCTACTCCTTCATGTGAAGATTCTCAGGTGAATCTAACATGATTAAAGTGTTTAAACTATCGGTACATCGTACTTGTATATGACATTCTTGAGTATCCATATACAGGACTAAAACCTGAGGTCCTAATACCTCATACAGACTCACTTCACCACTTAACATGACCCTACTACAGTTTCGGATGACTTAAGTTTAACAAATTGCCCTTGGTATACTTCTTCCAATAGGATAGTTCCCATTCCGGTTATATCCTCTCTTTGGACTTCCATGTATTGTATACCAAATATAATCTACTTCCATCCTTTATATAAGGCTCTAATGATGTCATACTACTAGGTAAGGAACAAGATATCTAACTTCACTTAAGAAAACAGGTAAGAACATTTGACTCAAGGGTGTCAGGATTATTCTTTTGTTGAATATCCATCCCAAGTCATAAGAAGAATTGGTTTAGATAAGATGGCTTCCTATAATCGCTACCAAACCTACAGGTCTCCTATTAAAGGGTTTTAATCCTAGGGTCAAAGCGTTTGCTCTGATACCAGCTGTGGTGACCCAGCATACCACTGCATGTGTAGTATGCAAGTCGTTGACATAACACTAATGAAACACCGTCTCACTAGTATTACATCCATCAGAGTGGTACAACAGAAACATCGCAGGTCCACGGTATGTCTATAGGATTACAATTTTCAGCATAAAGAAGATCTTCAGAACCTCCTCAACAGGTAGAGGATTAGTCCTGGCGACTACAAACGAGAAAGAAACAAGGTAGACTAAACTAAACTACAACTAATGCATTGGCTTACTACTCAAATATAGAGTTACTCTAACTACTTAGGTTCTAGGATTAGGAAACTGGTTCCTTTCTAACCCTATTCTAGTTTCCTCCAAGCTTCGCACAATTGTAGTCTCCGCTGATAATCGTGACGTTGGTAGAATGCTTCATCTTTAATGTCTTGAGGTTGCATCCTTGGGTTGCCTTCAATCTAATCTTCATAGTCTAGCAAGGGTTTAAGAGATTGGGGTGAGTAACGAGCGTTACCCAGCAAGTTTCTTTAGAAAGAAGTTGTGTGATATGCACTAACTAAAGCCATAGACCCAAAAGAGTCGTAGGCCAATGCAAGGTTTTATCAAAGTTTTTTGAAAGATTGCTTTTACTTATGAAAACTATGCCCAACAGCCAACACAGGGTATTAGTGCCTTGAGAGCACCTTTCCTGTCGTGTTCGTAGCTCCTTCCCGGAACAAGGGGTAACATGTCACATCATTTTACACTCTGCAGAGGTGTGTCCTTCCAAAAGAGATCAAAGCCTTGCGGCACAACCGGGCGATCTTTCCCGTCCACACTTCCTTGGTGTGGGGCCCAGTCATTGATCCAAGCCATTCACTGCCTTCTCCGCACAACGCATGCCCACCCAATTCACGCAAGCAGGTTGTGCCCCTGATATTCACCCCCAATGATGAAGTACCTAGGCGTCCCTCGCGGACCATCATAGACACCAGTGCCGTGAGAACTTAGGTGTCCCACCCATGTGCAAGTAGTCTCGCAAGATCTACTGCGACCGGCAGCTGGCTGTCCGTTGGCATGCGAACGAGAGAAGATACAACTGACTTTCCCATCCCATTCCAAGTCTCTTGGACGACAAGGTTTTTACGGCACAAGAATAACTATGGCATTGGTAGTTAGTCCTAGGTTTACTTTCCCGTGCAAGTGGAACCTCCACCACCACAATCTCACCGTGGTTCCACCTGCCAGCCTTCCTAGGTTATCACCACTGGTCGATAACCACTAGTCATATTACTTATGAAAATAGATTTTCCATCCTTTTTGGAAATGTTAGAGTTTGAAGTCAACACTTTGCAAGTAGTTTCAAAACCAGTGCAACCAAGATATATGAGCAAGATAAACTTGCCTTTTTGACTGCAAGATTATGCAAGTCAGGGTCTTCGATATGTAGGAAATCCAAATATTGAAATAGCACCATCATCTGGTAAAGATGATGTTAAAAGAACTGCAACATGATATGCAAATTATATGCTATGCATTGCTCTAAGTGTATCCTAGCCCCCAATGGTTTAGTATAAAAGGTTGTGATGACTTCTTTATACTGAGTTGTACTTTTAGATTCACTCCACAACAAGGTTGTTAAGGATTTTATATTGACTGACAAACTATTAAAGTAATAGAATAAAGCTTCATACAAGAGTTATTGCAAAAGACTATTATAGCAATGAGTGAAAACTTGAAAGTAACACTTTTAAGTGGTATCATATTTTTAGCAAACAAGTAGTTGGTTAGGGTTAAGCAAAGTGGAAGTAATTCTTATTTGATAAGAATACCTAGTTGATCTTAGGGTTGACAACAATCTTAACACAAAATAGAGTTATTTATGTTCAAGCTTAATGGAATGATTTGTTACTTTAAATGTCTCTTGAAAGAATAACATTTGAAGAACATGTTTATTATTGATTAGAAGCACTACACCTAAGGTTTAGTGTTCTAGGGTTTAGCAAAGCTCTATTATAATCAAAGAGTAGTTAATAGATGAGCATACCAGGGGAACAAGCTAGGTTTCATTCAATGTTAAAAGGGTTTTAGTAAAGCATGGACATTCAAGGTAGTTTAGACTGTTGTTACCAAAAATAGTTGTTTCTATAGTTGACCACAATCTAAACTAGCATAAGCACTCAAATAGTTAGTCATAAGTAAGTAATGCTAAGTAAACAATTCATGGTTGATGCTAGGGTTGTTAATACTCTTAACATGCATAGGTCATTGCTAGATTTAGGGCATAGAAATTGGTGTGATGCTTATCTGGTATGTTCTTAAAAAAGAATTACTTTTGAAGAACACAAGTCTTAATGGACATATTTTTATTACTTAAAGGAATGATGATTAGGTGATGTCAGAAAAGTAACAGTTTTGAGTTGCAACAAAGGTTTTGCAAATAGCTAGTTTATTAAAGTATACTATGTTGAAATAGAGTATCAAACTAACCAATTATGGTTGAATAAGGAAGTATGGTTAGACTAGCACACTAAGGTAGTTATTAGTTTAATTATTAGAAGAAATGGTAGAACTTAAGTTATATGTACTTCAAAAGAATAACTTTTGAAGAACACGAACCTTAATGAGTTTTAGTATTAGCATTTCTTTTTCAGTTTCAATTCTTATTCAGAACTAATTAAGAAAGCCTAGTTATTTATGTTCCTAGGTTTTCAGATTTGGAATCCAAATTTTTAGTGATTGAAGATTTTAAAATGGGTTTTTGATTTCTCTCTTAATGAAACAATCGTTGAAATAGCAATATTAAAGTTAGGAAATAATTCTTATTCAATTTTATAATTTTTCCCAAATTTACAATTTTAAATTTGTTTTTAGGAAAATCATTTTAGGGATTAAAATCCTAATAATAAAGTTTTAGGGTTAATATGTAATAACAACAAAATATTAATTGGAATAACATTATATAAGTTGTCACCTTTTTATTTGGTATTTGAAAACTTGGTTTGAATTATTTTAGTTGGATTTAAATTCAAAGTTCAAATACTACTTAAGCAAGTTTTTAAATTTAGTTCAAAGTTATTTCATATAAGCACATCAGATTATAATACAAATAGAAAGATTAAGTTTTTGTGATCATTTTGATATATTATTTGTATTTTTCTGAATTAATATAAATTAGAAATAATTTTTTTAAGATTCAAACATTTTCTGGAATTTAATTAACAGAGGAAAACTTTAGGAACCGGTCAAAACCTAGCTAAAGAGGCTGACATGTGGGTCCAAGCCACGTCAACTGCCACGCTGGTGGTTGACCAGGTCAAAATCTTTGACCGGCCTCCGGAGCTCACCGCCGGCGGTGCAGTCGTCGATGGAGGCGATGATCTACAACTCCTGGAGATGCGCGAATAGGCTCGTTCGAACCGGGCGTGGATGGCTATTCGACTGGTGGCGGCGCCGCCTGGGAATGGTCACTGGAGTGACGCCGGTGACCATGGTCTGCGGTGGTGCACGGTGACCGACTACTGATACATCTCCAACGTATCTATAATTTTTGATGCTCCATGCTTGTTTTTAAACCATTTGCCTAATGTTTCGTTACACTTCGTGGCACTTTTATGCATTTTCCGGAACTAACCTATTAACAAGTTGCCACAGTGCCAGTTCCCTGTTTTCTGCTGTTTTTGTGTTTCAGAAAAGCTACACAGTACATATTCTCAGAATTGGACGAAACAAGTTCCTGAAGTCTTATTTTTCCCGGAAGCTTCCAGAGATCCAAAGAGGAGACGGAGTGGGGCCATGAGGGCCCCACACACCAGGGCGGCGCGGCCTAGCCCCTGGCCGCGCCCCCTATGTGTGAGGGCACCTCGGTCCACTTCTGACGATGCCCCTTCGCCTATAAAGACCCCCCGATGGAAAAAACCTAAGTACCCGATCAATTTTTCAGAAACACATCGCGATCCGCCGCCGTCGTTGACCCGAGATCGGGAGGGTCCAGAAGCTCTTCCCGGCACCCAGTCGGAGAGGGGAATCGCCACCGGAGGTCTTCTTCATCGCCATGCTTGCCTCCGGAGCGATGAGTGAGTAGTCTACCTTGGATTATGGGTCCATAGCAATAGCTAGATGCTTGTCCTCTCCACCATGTGCTTCATGTTTAGATCTCATGAGCTGCCCTACATGATTGAGATCACCGTTATGTAATTCTATATGTTTGGTTTGTTGGGATCCTATGAATATTGGTGTTATGATTGAGTTGCTATACTGAAATATATCTTATGTTATCTCTATGTTGTTTATGATCTTGCATGCTCTCCGTTGTTAGTAGCTATCTTGGCCGAGTAGTTGCTAGTGACTCCAAGAGGGGGTATTTATGCTCGATAGTTGGGTTCATGCCTCTATTTAATCTAGGGGAGTGACAGAAACCTCTAAGGTTGTAGATGTGCTGTTGCCACTAGGGAGAAAACAACATTCATATGCTCGAGGGCATATGCTTTGTTTACATTACACACTTTGCTTAATGCAATTATCTGTTGTTCGCAACTTAATACTCATGGGGTGTTCGGATGATATCCCCGTGAGTGGATTATTAGTCATAGATGCAGTTGGATGGCGGTCTATGTATTTTGTTGTAATGCCCAGAGTAAATCGCATAGTGATCTTTTTGATATATCACATTATCTTTATTCTATCAATTGCCCAACTGTAATTTGTTTACCTAGCATGTGCTATTTATCTTATGGAGAGACACCACTAGTGAACTGTGGACCCCGATCCTATTTCCATCATATTGCTATCACCTGTTTACTTTACTCGCACTGTTTACTTTACTCGCATACTTCTACTGTTTTCCACTTGATACGCTCATACCCTTTGTTTCAAGCAAACCGGTGAGATTGACAACCTCATCGCAAGTTGGGAACAAAGTACTTGGTTGTGTTACATGCAGGTTCCACGTTGCTGCTCGCAAAGCAAAGCTTGGATGAGGCGCTCTATAAATTGTCCGGAGCTATCGCGACGCTTGCAAGCATCACCTTCAGTCGTATTGGCTTTTTCTTCTTCGAACGATAAACCTTGGTTTCTAACTGAGGGAAAAACTTGCTGCTATGCTCATCATACCTTGCGCTTGGGGTTCCCAACTGCCTGGCCATAATCATCATCAACTACACACCAGCCATCAAGTCTTTTTCTGGCGCCGTTGCCGGGGAAGAAAAAGAAGACCTCTGCAAGGGGAGTTTTTCGTACGCACATCCTTTACTTTGTTTTATTTTTTTGCTTTACTTTATTTATTTTTACTTGCATTGTTTTATATCAAAAACACAAAAAAAATTAGTTTACTTTATAGTTGCTTTTATCTACTTGCTTCTAGTTCATTATGTTGTTCCCTAAGTATGTTTTGGAGGACATGTCAGTAGGTAGTGGTTCAATTATTGGGAAAGATAACATTGAGGAGTTCTTTAATCACATTAGTATGCATAAAGAAGTTGAGTAAAAGTCTTTGGTTGAGCTAGCTCCTAGTTATAAAGTTGCTTTTTCTTATTTAATTCACATGTTAGAAGCTAGGTTTGCTAGCATTAATCCTTTTATGCAATACATGTTCCTTAAGCTTCATGAAATTGAGGATCCTGAAAAGAAAGCTTTTATCCTGGAAACTTTGCGCATAGAATTTAGAGATGTTGCAATTGAGGCTAGGAAAGTTTTTAAGAAGTTTAATAAGCTTGGCTCACCTGTAGCGGTTGTTGGCACACCCAATGAAGATTTTAGAGTGCCAATACCTTATAAACTTGTAGGAATTCACGATGCTTGGGATAAAAAAATTAGTTGGATTTGTCCTGAAAACTTTTTTAGATGAAAGCAGTGTACCAAAAAGTGATCATAAAGGATCTTCAAAAACTCATTTGGACACAATTTCCTTCATTGTTGAAAAGACTCCTATAGTGGATCCTGATGCATCTTTCATTATTACTTGATTCGCAATTTGCTGCGCCTAGCTCAAAGGCGTTAAAGAAAAGCACTTTTGGGAGATAACCCAATGTTTTCTTTTCAGTACTTTTTCTTTTATTTGAGTCTTGGAAGTCATTACTACTGTAATTACCTCTCCTTATCCTTTTTATTTTATTGTTGTGCCAAGAGAAGCCTCTAATTTGAGTGAGGTAAAGATTTGGGGATGTTGCTGTCCTGAAACTGTTTTCGGTGCTGCACCGTAAAAATTATTGAAAATTCTCTGTATATCTTTTGCACCTGCGATTTCTTGTGCATATTCCCCAGGTTATATCCAAACTTTCATTAGTTGAACACTTTTTGATTTGAGCAACAGAAAACCCTCTAAAAATTCGGCCTTTATCAGCTGTTCTGTTTTGACAGATTTCTGCCACTATTCGTTTTTGCCGTTTTATCGCTTTCTTTTTTAGGTATTTTGATCACGGAAGTTTTGGGGAAGTTGTTACAGTAGTATATACTTTATATGTGGTGGTTTTGGGTTGAAACCTGAAGCAAAAGAGGTTGATTATATGATATGCTTACACTAATGTTGCTAATAGATTTGTGTTTAGTTTTATATGAAGGAAGTTTTCAAGTGTAGGGATTGGAGAATGATGAGATGAGTTGAAGAATGGACAAAAGCTCAAGCTTGGGGATGCCCATGCATCACCCCAAGAAATATCCAAGAAGTACAAGCGTCAAAGCTTGGGGATGCCCCCGAGGCACCCCTTCTTCATCGGCAAAAATCAGGTCACCTTTCAAGACACTATATTTTTATTGCTTCATGCACTATGCGTTTTTCTTGGAGTGTTAGTTGTTTTAGTTTTTATTGTTAGTTTAGTTTTGTTTTCTGTAATAAATGGTTGGACCCCAACAAATTTCTTTGGAGAAGTTGCCTTGCTTTTCATTTGCCTAGAACACTCTAGTTTTCACTCTTATCAAAAACCGAGTGTTCTTCTTTTTCTGCTACTGCTTTTGGTTTTCGTTTTCGCCTTGATTTGCGTTCAGATCTTCTTATATTTATTTATCAAGGTGTATTTTTGCCTCTGGACCATGTTGGTTTTCCTCAAAAGAGTTGGATTTAAAAAGTTCAAATGGTGTTGGAAAAGAGAAAAAGCTTTATGTAAAAAAAGTGGTACAAGAAGGAGCTTGTGTAGACTGCGGCTTAGTATTTTTCATGTTGTGCTTGATGTCTTTTTGATAGTATGCTTAGTGGTTTTGCTGTAGCATGACTTGTCTCAAATAACTGAGATTGCTTAATGAGCCTTTGAAAAAAATCATGCGTTGTTTTAATTATTTGGAAGCATTATTTTGGTTTTCTCCTTGATGCTTTATTTGGGTTGACTTGGCGCATGCTCACACATGTTAGACTCATACAAAGTCACCAATAGCCTTTATGATCATTTAGTTTTTGACTGTTGATGCCATCTTATGCTTCTTTTAATGTCGCTTTGTCGCTTTGCATGATTATGGCCATTATTGCTCTCTTAGTTGGTCGCTCCTAGTCTTTTGCTAGCCCTCGCCTTGTACTGAGTATGAGCTCTACTCGTGCATCCAACTCCTAAAAACCAAGTTTTGCCAAAGTGTCCACCATACATACCTATTAGCAATTTGCTATTCCAAGTAAATTTGACTTGCTTTTATTTACTCTTCAAATTAAACTCTTACCAGTGTTATGCGAAAATTGGTCAGTAAAGCTCTCACAAACCAGAAGGCACACTTTACTTTTTCTTGTTCTTAAAAATTTGACATTGTGGTCTCTTATGTTGAGTTGTTATGCTTGCAAGTTGTAAGTTGGATACTAGCCCAACCATGCTGTCATGGGGCAAGCTTTCAACATTGCACTTCTTATTTGAGTTGATATCGTGATCTTTTGTTTATGGATGCCCGCGGTGTGAAATGAATTGGGAATCTTGCGGTGATCATGGATTTTGTATATGTGTTAGGGAAACGCCTGGGCCGCCAATCTAAGCCATGCATAATTCATGGTGGAAATTTGTAGCATACCCATGGTGGACATTCGACGACGCATCTCAAAATAAAAAGCTAAACAAATGGCAAATAAAAGAGATGTCGAGATGTTCATTGTCTGCTTGTCCTATCATTTTGATGTGGGCTTGTTCCATGTCATCGAGCACGGAGGTACCCCGTTGGCGGTTCTCGATGATACGCACATACTTACAACGACAAGAGCCTTGCTTGGGACTCTAAGTAAAGTAGCATGAGGTTTGGGTACTCGTATTCACGGGGCACGGGGTTTTCAACTTATGATTTGTCAAGCATATGCATCATAATTGTTCTCGCATTAACTTTAACCCTTCAAGATGCTTATGATGGGGGCAATGAGAACTCAAAGCCGGTAAGTACCATAATTTTTGAAGGTTATAAAACTTGCAATCACTGCTTCCCTCCGCGAAGGGCCTTTCTTTTACTTTTATGTTGAGTCACCACCTTCTATCTTTATGCACCATTAAGAGAGCATAGTTGTCATTCTTAGTATAATGTGCATTGTCCCAAAGTTTTCATTGATTGATTCATATTGTTGGTTTCACTTGTTCTCAAATTATTTATATCTAGTCGCCCTCTTAAACTTGAAGGTGTCCTATACATTTATGTTTTGCTCTCCATGAAGGACAAGCTGAAAACCATTTGTATGTTTTTCCTTATGATTTGAACACACGTTTGACTTTCATTGTTTCATTTTCAGGATCTTTTGTTTGTGTTCATTTGCATGTTTATAACATGGTTGCTAAGTTTTTATTGTCAAGATTATATCTTTCATGCCCATGTTTTAAGTTCTTTTGATCCCAGCTCACAAATGCTTACATATGTGATCAAGATTGTGTAGGTGCATGTCACCTCAAAAATTATTTCTTTTGTTATCACTTACCTACTCGAGGACGAGCAGGAGTTAAGCTTGGGGATGCTTGATACGTCCCCAACGTATCTATAATTTTTGATGCTCCATGCTTGTTTTTACACCATTTGCCTAATGTTTCGTTACACTTCGTGGCACTTTTATGCATTTTCCGGAACTAACCTATTAACAAGTTGCCACAGTGCCAGTTCTCTGTTTTCTGCTGTTTTTGTGTTTCAGAAAAGCTACACATGAAATATTCTCGGAATTGGACGAAACAAGTTCCTGAAGTCTTATTTTTCCCGGAAGCTTCCAGAGATCCGAAGAGGAGACAGAGTGGGGCCACGAGGGCCCCACACACTAGGGCGGCGCGGCCCAGCCCCTGGCCGCGCCCCCTATGTGTGAGGGCACCTCGGTCCACTTCTGACGATGCCCCTTCGCCTATAAAGACCCCCTGATGGAAAAAACCTAAGTACCCGATCAATTTTTCAGAAACACATCGCGATCCGCCGCCGTCGTTGACCCGATATCGGGAGGGTCCATAAGCTCTTCCCGACACCCTGCCGGAGAGGGGAATCGCCACCGGAGGTCTTCTTCATCGCCATGCTTGCCTCCGTAGCGATGAGTGAGTAGTCTACCTTGGACTATGGGTCCATAGCAGTAGCTAGATGGTTGTCCTCTCCACCATGTGCTTCATGTTTAGATCTCATGAGCTGCCCTACATGATTGAGATCACCGTTATGTAATTCTACATGTTTGGTTTGCTGGGATCGGATGAATATTTGTGTTATGATTGAGTTGCTATACTAAAATATATCTTATGTTATCTCTATGTTGTTTATGATCTTGCATGCTCTCCGTTGTTAGTAGCTATCTTGGCCGAGTAGTTGCTAGTGACTCCAAGAGGGGGTATTTATGCTCGATAGTTGGGTTCATGCCTCTATTTAATCTGGGGGAGTGACAGAAACCTCTAAGGTTGTAGATGTGATGTTGCCACTAGGGAGAAAACAACATTCATATGCTCGAGGGCATATGCTTTGTTTACATTACACACTTTGCTTAATGCAATTATCTGTTGTTCGCAACTTAATACTCATGGGGTGTTCGGATGATATCCCCGTGAGTGGATTATTAGTCATAGATGCAGTTGGATGGCAGTCTATGTATTTTGTTGTAATGCCCAGAGTAAATCGCATAGTGATCTTCTTGACATATCACGTTATCTTTATTCTATCAATTGCCCAACTGTAATTTGTTTACCCACCATGTGCTATTTATCTTATGGAGAGACACCACTAGTGAACTGTCGACCCCGGTCCTATTTCCATCATATTGCTATCACCTGTTTACTTTACTCACATACTTCTACTATTTTCCAGTCGATACGCTCATACCCTTTGTTTCAAGCAAACCGGTGAGATTGACAACCTCATCGCAAGTTGGGAACAAAGTACTTGGTTGTGTTGTGTGCAGGTTCCATGTTGCTACTCGCAAAGCAAAGCAAAGCTTGGACGAGGTGCCCTATAAATTGTCCAGAGCTGTCGCGAAGCTTGCAAGCATCACCTTCAGTCATATTGGCTTTTTCTTCTTCGAACGATAAACCTTGCTTTCTAACTGAGGGAAAAACTTGCTACTGTGCTCATCATACCTTGCGCTTGGGGTTCCCAACTGCCTGGCCATAATCATCATCAACTACACGCCAGCCATCAACTACCAGATCGAGCCATGGGCTACGAGATGAAGTAATAAACAGTGCTGTTGATTTGCATATACTCACTGATGCTCTCCAGATGATTGAAGACGATGATGGTGAGTGGAGCTGAGCGGATTGTACCGAATTCCGGTGGTGACTGCGCAAAGGGAACGATGAAATTCCGGGGTTTGCAACCACTTCGGCTTGATTCCTTTCTCCAGCATGACCTACAAGCTCCGGCGCTGCTCCCAGTATACTCCATGGACTCTGGCATGGCTTCAATCAACGACGGCGACGAGAACTCTGGTGAGCTATTCTCAGTGAACAGAGAGGATGGAGAGTAATGGGGATCGCTGGAAGGATGAGAACGAAAAAATGGTGAATGGCGGTCATCCCGAGGTTTTTATAGGGCACAGCAGGGTGTAACAACTCAGAATTTGTAATCCAACTCTTATTAAATAAAGTGCCAAATTTTGGACCCAAATAAAACTTTTTATTCATTATTCTATGCATACATGTATTTTCTACTCTATGTATTCTATGATTTTATGTGGGTTATTTTTGTTTGAGCATTGGTTAGATAATCCTAAGTGAACCAGCAGAATCAATTGAGAAGATAATTAAGAAGCAAAGAAACAAGAAATCAAAATAGGTAAGAAAGAGATAAAGTTAATAGGATCTAGAAATTGTTATTGACTGCACCACTTTGAGCCATTAGATTAAGAATTCTGTAAATCAAATCAGTATTTTGCCAACTAGTTGAGCTTAACCAAGTTATGGAATAACTCAACCAACAAAGAGCTACCAAAAATCCAAGTTGGAACATCACTCAAACTTGAGCCAAAGTTTGAATCTGAAACAGCAACTATACTCAAATTTGAAATATAAATTTTTGCAAAACTCATTATTTCTCCAGAACAAAAATATGCCTGGGTACCTTATCCAATATGATGAGCACCCAAAGTGGCAAATTTGAAAAATTCGAATTTTGAGTTCTTGCAGGCATTTCATCGAACACTGGCAGCAGGAAATCAAATCAAATCAAACTTCACTGTGCTGCACTGTGCTAGCTCGCTGCAGCCCTGTTGCCATGCCTCTGGACGGTGCCCTGGTCGAACCCAGTCCCCTCTGCCCCGACCCAAGCCCTGGAAGAAGGAGGAGAAGAGAAGCCAGCACCCCCGGACCCCTGCTCTTCTTCCCAGCAGCCTGCACGTCGACGACCACCCTGCCCTCGCCAGAGGAGACCCACAGGACCCCGCGGCCGACCCAGCAACCCCCCAGCACGCGAGCATGGCCGCCGTGGCCGGAGAGGCCGTCGCACGCCGCCAGGACCCCCGTGCAGTGAAGCTTTTGGTCGCCTGGTTCCTCGTCGCCTCGGCCTATATAAACCCCCTCCGATCAAACGGAGATACTCACCCAGCCACCAGCTACCTCCCAGACATCACCGCTTCTTCCCTCTCGCTCTGCTTCGCCGTAGCCAACCTCGCCGGCGCAGTACTTGACAGGAGGAGCGCCGCCGCGTTCAAGCACCGGGGAGCGAACTTCTGCAGGGAATCGGAGGAGGAGGAGCACCGCAGCCGATCCCGATCATCGCCGTCGAGTTTCGCTTCCTCTACGCCTCACCGTCGCCGTCGAACGCCGTCGCTGCTCGCAGGTGAGATCCCGCCCGTGCTGAGGAAGAAGATGACCCTGAGCCGTTGGATCCCGATCGGACGATAACATACCGATTCGGGTTCGTAATTAGATCTGACAGCGCGACCCCACCTGTCAGCATCCATTTTTATTTCTCCCGCCCCGCGCGAAGCGTTTTCTGGGCCGGCCCGTTCGGGGTCTGCTCAGGCTGGGCCCGTTTGGCGAGAAATCGGTCCGATTCATTTTTAAATTAATTCCCGCCTGTTTTATTTATTTCAAATATGTTTCAGATGGTATTTTCAAATTCAAATTCCTAGAGTTTTATAAATCCAAATTTAGCAAATAAATATTCATTGGAAAGCTTATAAAATACTCTATCCAATAGTACTGGTTAGATTTCAAAATCAGTTAAGAATAAAATTGGATATGAATAGTGTGACCATAGCTTGTTAAACAATGAAAGATTTCTAGGAAATTATTTAAGCCATCAAAAATTATAAAAATTTAAAATGTGAACTCACTAATAACCCCTCTCACTGTTAGTCAACACTAATCTATCCCAAACCCTATTAGTGTGATCACTTAGACCCTAACCCAAACCTATTTGGTAGCATGAAATGATAGATCACTAGTGCACCCTTAGAATTAATTGCCCCCATTACCAATTCACTTAGTGAACCCATCCCACTTAAACTTGTCTTAGTACCCCTAAATCAACACCAATGCTGCACAGGTGCACTACCTATGCCACCTAGTAGAGTAACTAGCTTGCACACTTGAAGAAAAACTTACCATCCAACACTATAAAAATGCAACATGAATGCTTGGGTTAGCAAACAAAGATGTGTGCTTGGTGTGTTGTTAGCTTGGTGAAGTGATGGTGTGCTTTGTGTTTATTCGTTATTAGACGCTAGTGTTGCCGAGGAGGATATTGGAGGGGATTATTATTATCAAGAAGAAGAAGAAAACCCCGGACACCTTGCCAACCAAGGCAAGCCATCTTTTGATTCATACTCCCACTACCTAGTTTTAATATTGCATTCTACTTGTTTTAAGGAAATTGCATGATTGAATTGCTAGAGTAGAATGATAGAAGCATATTGATGTCTTGATTATCAAGAGCATCAAGCTGAGTTTATCCAACCCTAGTAGTAGTACTATCACTCAATGTAGTTGCTTAGTCGCTAATAAAAGTTGAGGCTATCTCTGGAGGAACCCCATTTGAGAGGTGGTGACTTGACATTGAAACTCGAAATGGGAGATTGCTCCTACATGATGGCTTTATGGAAGAAAATAATCTTGACTAAGAACTATGAAATGTATTTCTCAATTGACAACGAGTGATGTACATGGGTGCCAATTATAACGTACAACCACGTTACCCCTATATGGGAAGGGGCTTAATCCGTAGCTTGTTTATCTTAGTATGGGAGGTCTTGCATCAAATCTTCATGGAAGGACTCCACGGGCGGATACTTCTTGACCAGGTGGATTCCACTAACCCGGTCTCCGGGATGGGCATAACTAGAGGCGCCGGAACGGGATTCCGTATTCCGGGCTCTAGGGAAGGATCCTATACTAGGATGAGCAAGTGAAAGGTTTTGTTTGATTATCTGAAATCCGCATACCTTTGTGTATGGCGAACCGTGGATTTCTCCCGGCAGATGTATCGAATCTTGTGGGTAAAGTGTACCCCTCTGCAGAGGTTTTCAAACTATTCGAATAGCCGAGTCCTCGGTCATGGACGGTTGGCAAACTCTACCTGGCTTTTGTCAAGACTAAAAATAACAAGGGTAAACTTGGTGAATGACATGAATTTGAATTGACATGACTTGACCGTGATCTTGACACATTGAAGTTCCTCTTTAGAATGAACTTAGAGAACTAAACCTCTTTTCTACCAATGAGCATTCTTGGGAAATAAAACTAGCTTTTGCAAACCAACTTAGTGCTTAGTCCACTATACCCAACCTTGCATATCTACTTCATCTTCTCATTTATAAGATGGTTTGCGAGTGCATCCAATGTACTCACGGCTGTGTCCCTGGCTATCAACTTGGCCAGACTATGGGGAGGAATACCAGGAGGAAGGGTATGAGGAAGAGTACCAGAACTAAGATCATCTCCGTGAGTCGCCATTGCCTGTAGGTGAAGGCATGGGCCGAAGACGTTATTTTCCGCTGCTATATTGTGTTGTAATATGACTTGGTCTATATGACCATTGTATTTGAACTATCGTATTGTAATGTCTATGGAACTGGTTACCAACTACGTTATGTATATCGCAACAATGGTTCTGGGATTGCGGTGGAATACATAACGGGCACTTCGAATTTGTTATCAAATTTGAGGTCGTCACAAGTTGGTATCAGAGCCTAGGCTGACCATAGGAGACCTTAGTTAGAATGGGCGTTAAAACAAAACCTTGATAAAAGAAAGATACAAGAACGGTTGCAAAAATTGCTTAGTCTTTCCTCTCTAGTTGCAAAATTTTATACATACTTCAGTTTCTGCTTACTTAAAATTTTGCACACTTGAGTTGATCACTAACTTGAACTAATTTAAAATTTTGTAGATGGCCCTGGTATTCACTGAGCAGTACCAGTTGGGCCAAGGTGGCAGCCTTTGTTTCGAGCGCGACCTCACCACCTTGACCTTGTTCCTGAACCAGTTGTACCCGGAGTTCAAGGGAGCCGTGCTCAATGAGCACCCGGATGGAGAGCTACGGTGGCTCATCCGAGCTAGTTGCCGTGGCAAGAAGGGGATGTTGGGTTCTCCAAGGGTCAAGTTTGAGCTTGTGGAGAACACTTGGGCCGATGGTTTGGTCCGAGCGATGCAGGAGATGCACGCCCGCTTGTGCGGACTGCATGTTGAGGAGGTTCAGGGAGGACGCTTCAAGGACTTTGCTCGGCGTGATGCGGATGGACGTCCCGCAAACATGCCCGGGCAGAATGAGCCGAGTACCTACATCGACCACATGGACTTCTTGCTGTACTCCACTCAGCAGGAGGCCGACCGTGCCCGTACTAGGGCCAACCTCGAGCACGTTGCACTGGTGGAGGCGAGGAGCACTATCAGGATTCTTGCGAAGGAGCGCAAGAGCCTTCGTCGCCAGCGCGATGAGAAGGAACAGGACCTTGAGGAGTTGAAGGCCAATGTGGCGGAGTTGACTGCGTACATTGAGAGTCTTGAGGATCACCTTGGTGAGGAGGAAGGCATTGATCTCCGCAAGGAGGATAATGCCCTCATTAGTGATGAGGATGACTTCATGGAGGACCTCGATGATCCGGAGGATGGTGGACACAATGGATTCATTGTGAGTGACGAGGAGGAAGACCCCGAGGAGCCCGCTGTTTAGACTCGAGCTCCATGTGTCATCTAGTATGAGTTCCACTTTAGTCTTCACTTCGTGTAGGTGTGAGTTGTATCCCCCTCTCTAGTAGACGAGTCGCAATGGTTTGATGTAAACCATTTGTAATGCGTGAACTCGTGTGTATGATATGTTTGATGAGTGATGAATGAAATTTGAATTTGGCCTCTAAGGCCTTAGTAAAACAAAATTGCATCATCCATGTTACCTTTAAATCTTAGCAAGTTAGCTTTTTCCCTCTTGTCTTACACACCTTATCTTCAGATGCCGCGAGCACCCCCACCCCCGAACCCGGAAATGGCCGAATTGCTAAGGTTGATCATGGAAGACCGGGAAGCAGCCCGAGCTGAGCGCCAAGCCAACTTGGCCACTCTTCAGCAACTAACCCAGATGGCAATGAACCACAACAATGGCAATGGCAATGGCAATGGTGAAGGAGAAAACCATGGCAATGGAGAGCACCGATCCAAGTTAAGGAGTTTCCAAAACACCAACCCTCCTATATTCACTAAATCTGAAGAGCCCTTAGATGCCGATGACTGGCTTCGTACCATGGAGAACAACTTGGCAGTCGCCGAAGTTGGTGAAAATGAGAAGGTCTTATACACCACCCACTATCTTGCTGGAGCAGCGAGAGCTTGGTGGGACAGCACCCGTGCCATGCAAGCCCCAGGGTATGTGATGCCTTGGGAGGAGTTCAAGAGCAAGTTTAGCAAAGCCCATGTTCCCATGGGATTGGTGAAAAGGATGAGAGATGAGTTCAGAAATCTGAAGCAAGGTTCCATGTCTGTGGTAGATTACCGTGACAAGTTCCTTACCTTGTCTAGGTATGCCCCAGATGACACCAACACCACTGAAAAGAAGCAAGAAAGGTTTCTAGATGGACTTCATGATGAGATGCAATGTGTCTTGGTCAGCATTCCCTTTGCCGACCTGGAGTCATTGGTTGACTCTGCCATTCAGATGGAAGGCAAACTCAAGCAAGCTACCGAGAACCGCAAGCGCCGTATGATGTATCAAGGCAACTCGAGCAACTCGCAGAAGCCAAGGGGAAATGCACCTATGGGTTTCGCCCCTAGGCCAATGAGGCCGTCTGCACCTGCTCCACGTCCCAACTATCCCAGCCGCCCACCCGGCAACAACTTTAACCGTGCACCTCCAAGACCTAGTGGCAACAACTTCAACACTAATACTCCAAGGCCAAATGGCGCCCCTGTGTTACCCAAGCCTGGTGACAAGTCTGGTGTTACATGTTATGAGTGTGGACTAAAAGGGCATTACTCCAATGAGTGCCCCAAGAAGCTGAATGATGCATCCAAGACTGCTGCCCCTGCTCAGCAACAGCGTCGTGTGGGAAATGGCAAGAACTATCCACCAAGGAACCAGCCTCATTCCCATGGCCGACTGAATCACATGAATGTTGAAGAAGCTCAGGAAGCAACCGACGTGGTGCTTGGTATGTTCCCTGTTAACTCAGTTCTTGCAAGAGTTCTGTTTGATTCTGGAGCTTCACACTCATTTGTTACCCAATTATTCGTTGATAAAAGTGGACTTCAACCCACACCCTTGAAAGATGTCATGTCTGTGCAAATTCCCGGGTCAGTAACCAAAGCTAGTTGTACCTGCTTGGCAGTGCCCATAGAAATCCATGGGATAGCTTTCTTAGCCAATTTGATAGTGTTGGGAACCAAGGGTTTGGAAGTAGTTCTTGGTATGAATTGGATGTCTTTACATCAAGGAGTGATAGATTGTGCCAAGAAGACCATCACCATGAAGAGTAGTAATGGAATCATAGTCAAGCATGTGTCCGTAAAACCACCCCAAACCACCCGATGTCATAAGAGTATTTCAGGACCGACTTTGGAGCAAGTCCCCATCGTCTGTGAGTACCCGGATGTCTTTCCCGATGAGCTACCCGGAATGCCACCGGATCGGGATATTGAGTTTATCATTGAGCTTATCCCCGGAACTGGATCAATAGCCCAACGACCCTATCGCATGAACCCAGCTGAACTAGTTGAGTTGAAGAAGCAATTGGATGACCTTTTGAGCAAAGGATTGATTCAGCCAAGCTCTTCTGCTTGGAGATCACCTGTACTGTTTGTGGATAAAAGTGACGGTTCTAGCCGACTGTGCACTGATTATCGCAAGCTTAACGATGTGACCATCAAGAACAAGTATCCTCTCCCGAAGATTGAAGATTTGTTTGACCAACTGACTGGAGGAAGAGTATTCTCAAAGATAGATCTTAGAACTGGATACCACCAACTGAAGATCCGCGCAACGGATATCCCCAAAACAGCCTTCACTACCCGATACGGATTGTATGAGTACACCGTAATGTCATTTGGATTAACCAATGCCCCTGCTTATTTCATGAACCTCATGAATAAGGTTTTTATGGAGTTCCTGGATAAGTTTGTTGTTGTCTTCATTGATGACATTCTTATCTACTCCCAATCCGAAGATGAGCATGCAACCCATTTGAGATTAATCTTAGAAACCCTAAGAGAGCATCAGCTGTATGCCAAGTTCAGCAAATGTGAGTTCTGTTTGAAGGAAGTTGGATTCTTAGGCCATGTATTATCAGCGGGAGGAATATCTGTAGACCCCAAGAAAATCAAATCAGTCATGGAATGGGAAGCCCCTACCACTCAAACGGAAGTTAGAGGTTTTCTCGGATTAGCGGGATATTACCGCAAGTTTGTTGAAGGATTTTCCAGTATTGCCCGTCCGATGACCCAATTGTTGAAGAAGGACAAGAAGTTTGAATGGACCCCTAAGTGTGAAGAGAGTTTTCAAGAGCTCAAGAAGCGATTGGTGACCGCCCCTGTCCTAACCATGCCCGATATCACCAAGAATTTTGATGTCTATTGCGACGCTTCCAAACTTGGACTTGGTTGCGTACTGATGCAAGAAGGAAAGGTCATAGCTTACCTCTCTCGGCAGCTTAGACCTCATGAAGAAAATTATCCAACCCATGATCTAGAATTAGCAGCCGTGGTTCTAGCTTTGAAGACTTGGAGGCATTATTTGATGGGCAACCGCTGTGAGATCTACTCCGACCACAAGAGTTTGAAGTATATATTCACCCAGAAGGAGTTGAACATGAGGCAACGGAGATGGATAGAGTTGATCAAGGATTATGATCTGGAAATTCACTATCACCCCGGTAAGGCCAATGTAGTGGCCGATGCGTTGAGTAGGAAGCCGTGTTCGTTGAATATGAGGATCAAGGAAGAGCAACCTATGTTGCACCAAGAGTTTGAAAGATTTGGATTGGAACTAGTCAGTCAAGGATTCCTCGCCAACCTTGAGTTTCAACCCACCTTGATGAGCCAAATCAAAGAAGCCCAGAAGGGAAATGAGAGTATTGAAGGAATCAAGCGCAGAATTGGTTCCGGCAAGGTGCCAGGATTTGAAGAAGATGATCAAGGAGTTCTTTGGTATAAAGGCCGTATTTGTGTGCCTGCTGATTCAGAATTGAAGGAAGTAATTATGAAGGAAGCCCATGAGACACCTTACTCCATCCACCCCGGTGGAACCAAGATGTACCAAGATTTGAAGGAACAATTTTGGTGGCATGGAATGAAGCGCGAGATTGCATCGTTTATATCCAAGTGTGATATCTGCCAAAGAGTCAAGGCTGAACATCAACGTCCTGCTGGTTTGCTGCAACCTTTGCAAGTTCCGGAATGGAAGTGGGAATCTGTTGGAATGGATTTCATCACTGGATTTCCAAGGTCTAGCCGTGGAAATGACTCTATTTGGGTCATTGTGGATAGACTGACCAAAGTTGCCCATTTTATTCCTGTCAAGACCACTCATCGCTCAGATCAGCTAGCAGATCTGTATCTATCCAGAATTGTCAGTTTGCATGGAATCCCTAAAACCATAGTTTCTGATCGAGGAACCCAATTCACCTCGAGATTTTGGAAAAGCTTACATCAAGCTTTGGGAACCAAGTTAGCCTTCAGCACCGCTTACCACCCTCAGACTGATGGACAGACTGAAAGAGTGAATCAAATACTTGAAGATATGTTGAGAGCCTGTGTCCTAGCTTATGGAGCTAAGTGGGAAGATTGTCTGCCTTTCGCGGAGTTTTCCTACAACAACAGTTATCAAGCCAGTTTGCAAATGGCCCCATTTGAAGCTTTGTACGGAAGAAAGTGTCGTACCCCTCTAAATTGGTCAGAAACCGGAGACAGTCAGATTTTTGGACCAGATATGCTGCAAGAAGCCGAGGAGAAAGTTCGCATAATTCGTGAATACCTCAAGGCAGCCCAATCAAGACAAAAGAGTTATGCCGACAAGAGACGTCGAGAACTGACCTTCCAGATTGGAGATTTTGTTTATCTTAGAGTATCACCTCTCAAGGGAATGCAAAGATTCCAAGTAAAAGGAAAGCTTGCCCCAAGATATATTGGACCCTTCAAGATACTAGACCGCAGAGGAGAAGTGTCTTATCAGTTGGAAATGCCCCCGGAATTGTCTGAAGTGCACGACGTCTTTCACGTGTCGTTACTTCGGAAATGTCTGGAAGTTCCGGAGAAGCCCGAGGTCTTCAAGAATATTGATCACCGGTCTGTGGACATCAACAAGGATTTGACCTACCGTGAAGTACCTACCCGTATCCTCGAAGAAGCTTATCGAACCACTCGAACCCGAAGCATCAAGTTTCTGAAAGTTCAGTGGAGTAATCACACCGAAGAGGAAGCCACTTGGGAACGAGAAGATTACCTTCAAAAAGAATTTCCCAATCTTTTCAGTTCTTAATTAGTGAATCTCGAGGACGAGATTCTTTCCAAGGGGGGAAGATTGTAACAACTCAGAATTTGTAATCCAACTCTTATTAAATAAAGTGCCAAATTTTGGACCCAAATAAAACTTTTTATTCATTATTCTATGCATACATGTATTTTCTACTCTATGTATTCTATGATTTTATGTGGGTTATTTTTGTTTGAGCATTGGTTAGATAATCCTAAGTGAACCAGCAGAATCAATTGAGAAGATAATTAAGATGCAAAGAAACAAGAAATCAAAATAGGTAAGAAAGAGATAAAGTTAATAGGATCTAGAAATTGTTATTGACTGCACCACTTTGAGCCATTAGATTAAGAATTCTGTAAATCAAATCAGTATTTTGCCAACTAGTTGAGCTTAACCAAGTTATGGACTAACTCAACCAACAAAGAGCTACTAAAAATCCAAGTTGGAACATCACTCAAACTTGAGCGAAAGTTTGAATCTGAAACAGCAACTATACTCAAATTTGAAATATAAATTTTTGCAAAACTCATTATTTCTCCAGAACAAAAATATGCCTGGGTACCTTATCCAATATGATGAGCACCCAAAGTGGCAAATTTGAAAAATTCGAATTTTGAGTTCTTGCAGGCATTTCATCGAACACTGGCAGCAGGAAATCAAATCAAATCAAACTTCACTGTGCTGCACTGTGCTAGCTCGCTGCAGCCCTGTTGCCATGCCTCTGGACGGTGCCCTGGTCGAACCCACTCCCCTCTGCCCCGACCCAAGCCCTGGAAGAAGGAGGAGAAGAGAAGCCAGCACCCCCGGACCCCCGCTCTTCTTCCCAGCAGCCTGCACGTCGACGACCACCCTGCCCTCGCCAGAGGAGACCCACAGGACCCCGCGGCCGACCCAGCAACCCCCCAGCACGCGAGCATGGCCGCCGTGGCCGGAGAGGCCGTCGCACGCCGCTAGGACCCCCGTGCAGTGAAGCTTTTGGTCGCCTGGTTCCTCGTCGCCTCGGCCTATATAAACCCCCTCCGATCAAACGGAGATACTCACCCAGCCACCAGCTACCTCCCAGACATCACCGCTTCTTCCCTCTCGCTCTGCTTCGCCGTAGCCAACCTCGCCGGCGCAGTACTGGACAGGAGGAGCGCCGCCGCGTTCAAGCACCGGGGAGCGAACTTCTGCAGGGAATCGGAGGAGGAGGAGCACCGCAGCCGATCCCGATCATCGCCGTCGAGTTTCGCTTCCTCTACGCCTCGCCGTCGCCGTCGAACGCCGTCGCTGCTCGCAGGTGAGATCCCGCCCGTGCTGAGGAAGAAGATGACCCTGAGCCGTTGGATCCCGATCGGACGATAACATACCGATTCGGGTTCGTAATTAGATCTGACAGCGCGACCCCACCTATCAGCATCCATTTTTATTTCTCCCGCCCCGCGCGAAGCGTTTTCTGGGCCGGCCCGTTCGGGGTCTGCTCAGGCTGGGCCCGTTTGGCGAGAAATCGGTCCGATTCGTTTTTAAATTAATTCCCGCCTGTTTTATTTATTTCAAATATGTTTCAGATGGTATTTTCAAATTCAAATTCCTAGAGTTTTATAAATCCAAATTTAGCAAATAAATATTCATTGGAAAGCTTATAAAATACTCTATCCAATAGTACTGGTTAGATTTCAAAATCAGTTAAGAATAAAATTGGATATGAATAGTGTGACCATAGCTTGTTAAACAATGAAAGATTTCTAGGATATTATTTAAGCCATCAAAAATTATAAAAATTTAAAATGTGAACTCACTAATAACCCCTCTCACTGTTAGTCAACACTAATCTATCCCAAACCCTATTAGTGTGATCACTTAGACCCTAACCCAAACCTATTTGGTAGCATGAAATGATAGATCACTAGTGCACCCTTAGAATTAATTGCCCCCATTACCAATTCACTTAGTGAACCCATCCCACTTAAACTTGTCTTAGTACCCCTAAATCAACACCAATGCTGCACAGGTGCACTACCTATGCCACCTAGTAGAGTAACTAGCTTGCACACTTGAAGAAAAACTTACCATCCAACACTATAAAAATGCAACATGAATGCTTGGGTTAGCAAACAAAGATGTGTGCTTGGTGTGTTGTTAGCTTGGTGAAGTGATGGTGTGCTTTGTGTTTATTCGTTATTAGACGCTAGTGTTGCCGAGGAGGATATTGGAGGGGATTATTATTATCAAGAAGAAGAAGAAAACCCCGGACACCTTGCCAACCAAGGCAAGCCATCTTTTGATTCATACTCCCACTACCTAGTTTTAATATTGCATTCTACTTGTTTTAAGGAAATTGCATGATTGAATTGCTAGAGTAGAATGATAGAAGCATATTGATGTCTTGATTATCAAGAGCATCAAGCTGATTTTATCCAACCCTAGTAGTAGTACTATCACTCAATGTAGTTGCTTAGTCGCTAATAAAAGTTGAGGCTATCTCTGGAGGAACCCCATTTGAGAGGTGGTGACTTGACATTGAAACTCGAAATGGGAGATTGCTCCTACATGATGGCTTTATGGAAGAAAATAATCTTGACTAAGAACTATGAAATGTATTTCTCAATTGACAACGAGTGATGTACATGGGTGCCAATTATAACGTACAACCACGTTACCCCTATATGGGAAGGGGCTTAATCCGTAGCTTGTTTATCTTAGTATGGGAGGTCTTGCATCAAATCTTCATGGAAGGACTCCACGGGCGGATACTTCTTGACCAGGTGGATTCCACTAACCCGGTCTCCGGGATGGGCATAACTAGAGGCGCCGGAACGGGATTCTGTATTCCGGGCTCTAGGGAAGGATCCTATACTAGGATGAGCAAGTGAAAGGTTTTGTTTGATTATCTGAAATCCGCATACCTTTGTGTATGGCGAACCGTGGATTTCTCCCGGCAGATGTATCGAATCTTGTGGGTAAAGTGTACCCCTCTGCAGAGGTTTTCAAACTATTCGAATAGCCGAGTCCTCGGTCATGGACGGTTGGCAAACTCTACCTGGCTTTTGTCAAGACTAAAAATAACAAGGGTAAACTTGGTGAATGACATGAATTTGAATTGACATGACTTGACCGTGATCTTGACACATTGAAGTTCCTCTTTAGAATGAACTTAGAGAACTAAACCTCTTTTCTACCAATGAGCATTCTTGGGAAATAAAACTAGCTTTTGCAAACCAACTTATTGCTTAGTCCACTATACCCAACCTTGCATATCTACTTCATCTTCTCATTTATAAGATGGTTTGCGAGTGCATCCAATGTACTCACGGCTGTGTCCCTGGCTATCAACTTGGCTAGACTATGGGGAGGAATACCAGGAGGAAGGGTATGAGGAAGAGTACCAGAACTAAGATCATCTCCGTGAGTCGCCATTGCCTGTAGGTGAAGGCATGGGCCGAAGACGTTATTTTCCGCTGCTATATTGTGTTGTAATATGACTTGGTCTATATGACCATTGTATTTGAACTATCGTATTGTAATGTCTATGGAACTGGTTACCAACTACGTTATGTATATCGCAACAATGGTTCTGGGATTGCGGTGGAATACATAACGGGCACTTCGAATTTGTTATCAAATTTGAGGTCGTCACACAGGGCTTCGGTGCTCAACTCACCGTCGGCGACGGCGAGATGCGTCGGAGATGGATGCACTCCTATGGGGCGCGAATCTCTTTGAGGCAGCTGCCAATAGGCGTGGGAGGATAAGTTTGATGATGTGGCAGTCAACCAAAACTCGACGGTGGTCGTCGTTGGCAGCCGGCGACGTGGAGTTCGCCGGTGTGCTGGCGTCCATGCGGAGGAAGAAGAAGGCTTCGTCCTTCTCCTCACATGGACCCCAACTGCCAGTCACATACCGAATCGGTATGCGGCTTGGGCTAGCTGCTGGGCCAACTCAACGGGCTTCGGTCTGGTAAGTCCTCTTCCCTAATTTTTTTCTCTTCTAATTCCTTTTGTTTTTATTTACTTGTTTTCTGTTTTGAATTCTAACTCGAATTTGCTATTTTATTTTGCAGGTTTGAACTAGTTACTTGTTTGCAGGATTTTGAGTTTGGAAATTCTTCTCAAATATGAATATGACACTACTGATCCAACACACAATATTAGATAAATTTTATATGTGCACTTGCGCATAAGACATTATACACATCATTGGGATTATTTATTGTGAATCTTGAGTGGGTAATTCCAAGTAGCTTTCATGGAGTATTCAAAATAGTTTGCTAAGTTAGAATCAACAAATATTAAGATGTAGTAGTATTGTCTTTCATCTTATCTTATAAGAAAACAAAGAAATGGTGTTTAACCACAATTTGTCTTCCTATTAAAGAAATGGTGAGAGGTATGATTATATGCTTAACCCAATTTTGATATTGGCATGGGAATGCCCCAAATATCCCAACATCATTAATAGTTTCATGCTACTTTATTTGATGATATTTGATACCTCTCTCTTACAAATAAGAACTATCCAACTAAGGGCAAGACATGCAGTAAGATGTGAGTTGGTCACTAAAGCAAGATTTTGGTTGATCTTAGAAGGACTATGGTTTGTACATACTTACTTGGTTTAGAGATAATACATAATTCTAGGGTTTCACTCATGATCACAATGTGATGAACAAGTTGAATGATACTTGGGAATGAATCCCCAAGTAAATGAATAAGAGGTTATGAAATTGGATATAATGCTATCACACTCACTAAGGAAATAGTGTTCCCTCTAAGATGTGATCAATGCAACAAAGTCTCTGTAGACTAACCAAGTTTCTAGGTCAAGGCTTAGGATCTGCTCAACCTAAATCCAGATGATTACTCAATGGGATCTTATACACAGATCAAAGTTTCTCTTCTAACTTTAACAAGATGGTTATCTCCTAATTGAGATGTGCTTAAGTTGGACTTCTACTCCACACTTGGTTTTAGGATGATATCTGCTTATTAGACTAGGTTTCATAACTAACCTAATTATCTTCTTCACCAAGCATAATCATGTACTTGACATGATCATACTATTTCCTTCATCAACTCCCATAACAATTCTATTTTATTTCCTTCATCAACTCCCTCTACCAAGGTTTTATTCTAGGTTGTACCAACCTTCTGAGATTAAGGATATAATCTCCTCTTTGTGTGATTCATATTAGATACTCCACTACATAACTCCATAAGTCTAGGTATTGGTTACTTCCTAATGATGTGATATTCCCTGTATCAAATGACTTGTCCTAATTAGAATTTGAATAATGTCTAAAGTCTCCTAGTTGGCCTTTAAAGGAATGGCTCTAATATTCTTAAGTTATCTCACCTAGAGTTAAGGCAAATCTTATAATCAAACTGGCATTGAGTTAACCTCTCCACTTCTCATATTTGGACTCACTAGATTAGGACATAAGAATAAAGAATAGATCATGATTTAAGAATAAGACTTGTGTTGGCTTCTTTAGCATGAAAGAAGTGGGGTTTAAAGAATACCATGATAATCTTGATGTGAATAAATATTTGGTTCTAAAATGGTGTGTCAAGCATTTTAGTTTTACCTCACTTAACTTTTTTTTAGTTGTTGTGACTATCACTACCCAAAACAAGGATTTTAGCAAAGGTCATGTTGAAGTTTATCGCGCTCTAGTTGATGAGCTAGTTCAATTCCATCAACTCAAGTGAAACTCCAATCACTTTGACTTATTTTATTTAAATGCGTGAAAATTACCTGGATTTTCTATGCATGAAATGCAATGCACACATCTGTTGCCTCTATTTTATAACCTCTAATCCTGGGATATTACATATACACATCAACACACCTCCTCACATGTGACAGGACAAGATAGGGTCAACATGTGTATCTCAGAGGTAGGCAGAAGAGGCCTTGTGCATGGACGGAGAGGGCACCCGCAACACAGGACTCAAATTCGAGACCTTGCCTCCGACATGTTAAGTGGGAGGTACTAGGCAACAGTGTGTTAGGAATATATAAGCAAACCAGAGAAATGCAGTTACCTGGTTTACAATGCGCACAGATCAAGACACGCAAAGAGATCTCGTTACCTCGGTGGGGTCGGGGTCTAGGCGCTTTCCGCATCTTTGAGGCTCACGTTGGGGTCGGCGGGAAGCAGCTCGGGTGCGGTCAGTGATGGGTTTGCAGCGCCAGCGCTTGCGGGGGGTGTCGGCGAGGGGAAGCAGATCTTGAGCAGTTGATGATGGGTCTAGAGCGCTGGACCTGAGCGTCGGTGAAGCCGATCCGGCTTAGTGCATGGTGGCGTCGGTGAAGCGAGTTAGATGCAGGGGACGTTGGTGTAGAGGTCCGGTAGACTGCTGGTTTTGAGGTAGGGGCGGCGAACTGCGGCTGGGATGCTCTGGAGGACTATCCGCTCTGGAGCTGGGAGCTTTTGGGGTTTCTCAGAGGGCTTGTGGGCGAACTAGCTTATGGGCCGGCTATAGTGGTGGTGAACAGAAAATTTATGAGCGTGCCCCTCCTCGTACCCCCACCAACCGACTTTTCTTATGTTTGTTGGTCATCTGTCCGATGGGTAGGAACAGAATTTAAGGATTGAAATTTGGGAAGCGAAATATTTTGGCAGTAGGCGGGAGATTTTGACGCTCGAGTGGTTTCGAATTTTCCTACAGTCCAAGTCCTAGTAATAATAATAGAAAATTGGTAGGCTATACTCTCTCTGTTCAGGAATTCAAGGCCGAGAGTCACATCAACTGATCACCCATCAAAGATAAATGGACACCATTACCTCCAATTAAAGTATGCATATGAAAATGGTGCCATCAACAAGGGCTAATTAATTTGGGAAGCAAAATATTTCGGCAGTAGGCGGGAGATTTTGCCGGTCGATTAGTTTCGAATTTTCCTACAGTCCAAGTCCAAGTAATAATAGAAAATTGGTAGGATGTACTCCCTCTGTTCAAGAATCAAGGCCGAGAGTCACATCAACTGATCACTCATCAAAGATAAATGGACACCATTACCTCTGATTAAACTATGCTTATGAAAATGGTGCCGTCACCAAGGGCTAATTTAATTACACCTTCCGATCGGAAATAAGTCGCCTTGATTTTGTACTAAGTACAAAATTTGTACCAAGTAACTGGCACTTATTTTTAGAGAATTTAATTAGGTATTGGTTCTACATGGGGCGCAACTGATCAGCAAAAAACACGGTTATGCTGGTGCAAAGGTTAAATATGAAAGACTACACTAATCAAGTGCAACATTTAGTCTGATACATCTTTATTCCACTGTGATGTGGTTATCAAGTCGGAATCTTCCATCCTCATGTGGACAGACTAATCTTAGTGTATAAGTATATCTTAGTCAACAGAAAAATAGTAAAAACTTTGTATACAGTAGATGACAATAGCATTAAACTAACATAGACTATGTAGATAAGAAGAGCATCAAGTCTTAAGTAGCTAACCTAGGGACAAAACAAAATATAGTGAAATTAGACTAACAGTTGTTCAGTATTGGTATTTGGGTGCAACAACTTCAAACAGCCACGAGACATCGTAAAGCTGTGCTCGAACAAGTTTCCTGAATAAAACAAATCACACCCCAACTGGCAGACAATCCCATCTGCTTGTTCCAAATAAACGGCTCGCAAGGTCAAAATGAGGCAGCAAAGGGATCAGCCACCGACAAGTCATGTATGACCATTTTAACACCTCCTACACAGAACTTATCGAAGCCGCAAAGGTAATGTTCCAAACTTAATAACATATTGTGCAGTACCTTTATTATTCAGCTGTAGATGCTTCCGCTGAGTAGACCACCATTTCTCGTTGTGGTCATACTTGATGCCTAATCTCATTAGATTGATCACTTTTGCGTTCAGAATAAAAAATTAACGAAGTTAATATCAGGTCTCGTGCCTCGGTAGTTGTTCAAAGTAATTTCTCTGAGATGTAGAGGCATTCTACGGGATGGACCGTGTTACATTGCTGCACATTTTTCACGTCCATGCGGCTTTCTGACTACAAAAGAAGAGAAAAATAAGTATACTGGCTCCAACAAAACAAATGAATTGTTGGTACCTAATCAACATCAGGTTTGCTTCCCTACCCTCAAATAAGTCTTCTAGATTTTGACAACTAGATTAGTCTTTGTAAACTTGGGAACATTACATAAAATTAAAACTCCATTGTGGATGTTCTTCTATCAGGTATTGTTCGTGCGATCCAAGCTCATAAACAAGTTTAACTGCATGTTACTCTACATTTTTGCTGGAGTGGTTATAATTTAACAGGACAAAAAATTCACCTCTATGTATAGCTTCTCCGTGTAGGGAAAGCACCTAAGGAATCCAACAACTGCATTCAAATTGGGACCAACAGAGTTTAGTGCCAAGACCTTCACAGTGCGCAGAGACACAACTGCACCCAGATTTGGGCGGATAGAGTTTACTGCCAAGACCTTGACTGCGCGCAGAGAAAGGATCAAGCTGGTGGGGATACTTTTCTGGAGGACAGACATACATACATTAAGAGAATTAGAAAATGTGAAGAAGAAGAAGAGGAAGAAGATACCTCATCAGCTGTTGTGGCTCCAATAAAAAGTTGAGAGAAATCATTACAGACAAAGCTCAACACAGTCAATTTCGGCGCATCGATGACCTTGATATCTATTGGACCATCTCGATCAAGTAGGATCAATCTCTCAAGGGAAGGTGAATCCTCAATGACCATACAGTAAAACACATTAAGTCCTCTGATGTACGACCAGCAAGACACACCAACCGTACGAAGACTCGGCGAGGCGATGCTAAGAGTGCTGAATCCGGCCCTCAAGAGCAGGACATGCGACAAGCAGGCGGTGCATGGCTGTCTTCGTGATGCTGATGTCTAACAGCCTGATCTGCTTCAGCCGAGAGAGGATAAGTGTGGGAGTGGCATCAATTTGGGGGAAATCGCAGGTGGTGAAGCTGGCGAATCGCAACGTGGGCGTGAGGCAGAGCGCATACCAGCTCGGAAAATGAGCTCCTCGAGGTGACTTAGGACGGGGGATAGGAACCACTTCTTGAACATGGAATCGAGCTTGCGGTTGGGGTGGAACACGCTGATGGCAAGGTGTCTGGCAGGCCCATGATGCCTAGGGAGGATCTTAGAAACTGCAGCGACGCGTTCGCTTTCCTTGTCATAGAGGTCGTAGTCGACAGTGAGGTTGAGAGGTGCAGAGCGCCAGAGGGTGCGCCACCGACGGGACAGACTGGATGTCCGCATGGCGGACTTGGTGGGGAGGAGGGAGATGATGATGTACAGCATGTTGTCGGGGAGGCGGCTGAGGAGGTCAAGGTCAAGGATCGCCCGAGGCGCTTGCGCTTCTGGCTCGAGCCGCCTCCGCTTAGTGGACGCCTCATCCTCCATCTCAGCCGACGCCATAGGCAACCAGAGAATCTCCTCGGAGAAAGGGGAATCTGCGGTGGCGCTTTGGGGGCGCACACATGATAGATGGGAAAGGGCGGTGGCGGTGGCTGGGATTGCATGCAGCAGAGGGGCGCTGCGGGTCGGCTGGGAGAGGGCAAGTTTTTAAAGCATTTTCACGATGGCTAGGAGTTTCCATCCTTTCGTTACAAATAAAAATGATTTAGTAAGAAATAAAAAAGTACAATACTCAGAATAAGTATATTACAGTACTCCTACTAGTACTAGAGGTATAATGCAAAACCACAATGGATAGATCACCACACTGTTGGCCAAAAGAAATCAAAGCTGAATATGCGTTGATTCCATACATTGCAGAGCACCGACCCATTATTATGTCAAGAAAATCCTGACAAAAATATTCGCATGTACATATGCACTTGACATTTTTGCACTTGCCATGTAAAATGTTCTTCTTCCCAAAATCTTTTGTGCGACATAGACATCCGTATGTGCAAGTGAAATTTTATTTCAATTATATTTGTTACTAGTCATCAACCCGTGCATCCGCACGGGGTAACATTTATGATGTTTTTATTGGGCATCTCTATGGTGAGAAATTATGAGAGAGACATTCTGTATGCTTGGATGCTTGATGCCTCCAAAACACCTAAATTTGAAATAAGAGGTGATGAAGAATGCAATTGTAGATTTGCATGCTTTATATGCAAATCATGACAAACTGAAGAAAGAAGAGCTCCTTCTGCTCACATATTTATTAATTCCCTTATCACATGGTAATATGCGTGATCCTGGTCAAATGAAATCGACAAATGTAAAATTGTTTCAACACACACACATCTATGCGACAAATAGTACTTTGGTAAGTATATCAGATGGGTACAACATATTTAAAAAAGGTGTACTGCAATTTTTATTTTGCCATAGGATTATATGTGTGTGTTGCTTGGCTTGCTTAGGAAAGTGAACAACGGAACCACAACATTATTTTGGACAAACTTCTTCATCACACGCTAACCCATCACCATATATACACCAGAACCACACCATTAGGCTTCTGTTGTCCGACCTAGTGCCCAAGAGTGTCTTTCAAATTATTTGGTATATATGCTCTCTTTTCTAGATTGAACATAAAAACTTTGAAGGAGTGTATTTTTATTAGTATAGTAAGAGAGAAATATACAAAGCATGGCTGGAAAGGTCAAATATCATCACGCGGACCGTTGTAAGCTCTATAGTGTAGAAATCAATTGCGTTCGTACATAAGTTTCTACAAATATTTATTCAATTTAACAATAAAAGCTATAAAAAAGATAACTTCGACCCACAAAATATGGGCTAGATTTTACACCTATTGAGCTTGTTCTCTCTTTTGCTTGCTTGCTTGCGTGTCCACATGGTACCTACGTTGGTACACCTGTTATAATTCCTTCTGGAAAATTTCATTTGAGCTTGAAATAACCACAAAAATTTGGATGCTACAAATTGAAGTCGATAAATTGGATGATTTGCATATACAATACCACAACAAAAACTATAATCGATTGGAACGATTATATTATAATGTTGAAATGGGTGAAAAATAATATTAGTTGAGATGCACAAAAGTCAACAAAAAATAGTATTTATCTTAAGGAGGCCTATCTGGAAGCTGTATATAATTATGATCTGAGCACCTGCGTCAAATACCCTATGTACACCAAATTCGGATCAACTTGCAAAACTAATACCGTACCAAAAAAGAAGAAGTTATAGATTTTGATTCTTAAATTTAATGTAATGAGCTGTAGATGTATATGAACAATTATTTGATAAACAAACCTACCGACGTTGATCATTCGTATACGCAAGCCAGGTCCTTCCGAAGTTACCACTATCAAATGTGAGGATTTGTACCAGCCAACCAATAATTACTAAAAACCTGCAATTTTTATTATTAAGATATACTTTTTTCGTAATAATATTGCCAATGGATTAATTTAAGAAACTATTGAGTGATGAAAGAATAAAATGGATTTGAGTACACCAAGCGCAGGCTCTTCCTAGTCCACCTCTCCAGAGCATTTCCTTTCAACATAAATAAAACACTGTTTTATTCTGTCCGACATGAGCGAGTTTTGTCTGGCTCCTGCAAATTGATGCCAGCTTGAGATCAATCTTATTAGCCTAAAGAAGAAGAAACCTATAAGGCTTGAGCTCCTTGTTTAATTTTTCTTTATCTCAACCTAAGATGTGTTAATTTGATTGGTCGTTACCTCTAGAGACCTTTTACAGTATTCTTGTATCTTCATAGTTCCTAGATTGTTATGACTCTTATCTAGAGGTGTTCAAACATCCTACGTATATATTGGTCAAGCTACGTGCTGATAATGCTTGGAAAATGTATGCAGGGATGCAACAGGGAGGACATGAGTATCACCATTAAGAAAAATAATCTTATATAAATTAACCTGGGTAAACCATGGAGAGGAACTTTACCTTTGCACCATGGGGATAACACCAAGCAATCAGTGGGAGATCTGCGTGGCTCAAATCAGCACGTCAGACAATAAACATCGTGAGCAGCTTATGGATCTGATTAGCTTATGGATCTGATTAGGAGAAAGAAGTGCAGTACGTACCTGAGATCAGCTTGACTATTTAGCAGATCGATATAGCCTGCACGATTGGCCACTGCTGCCGGCCGCCTCGCATGTGGGCATGTGCCTACAGGACGACGACTACTTTTTCTATGGATCGATCTTGCACCAGGTGCAACAATTGTATTATTACCAGGATTAACGTAGTCGCTTGTGCGAGCCTGCGAGATCGCCACGAAATTGTAAAAGGCTGCTGGATTAATTGCCCTAGCGTGATGGGGGAAGGACGACATGGAAATAGGAGTCACGCTTCATTCCGACACCTTGTCGCGTGGGAGGATAAGGACTTCATCCAACGGCTTTAGAGGCATCATCGGTTAATTGGATGGACATAATTTAATAACCTCTAGGATTAATATGGAGCCTCCTACGGTGCCTCCAATTAGTAAATATAAGATATAAGATAAGATATAAGATTTATGTATTTTTATAATATGTTCATATACACCTGGGAGCCTAAACACCACCATGCTGGTTGAACAAAGAAGCGTTGTAAAATCTTGGCTTGGCTCATAAGAAACTCAAGCAATAGGAGTATAATATTACTATGATTTATATATTTGTAACCTGACACAAGAAAGGAAAATATACTGTTATTTGTGGGTTCAGTTACACTTTTTTCTCATCTATTGTGTAAGCAAGTATTATTGCATGTGAACAGTTAAATGCAAGTAATAGCAAGTGCATATAAAGAGAAAGTAATGACAAAGATAGCCAGCATCACCAAGGCTCGGTGCGATGGAGCGCACATGCATCGCCCGCATCGCACGATTTCTGCTTCTATACATCTCTTCTGAGAGCGTGTCTGCGGCATCACCGAAAGCGGGAGACTGCTCGGTGGCGGCGGCGTGGGTGGCCGGCCAGAGTGGTTCCGTGAAAGATGTGGGGTATTTTTACTCGATTTGGGGGAGAATTTATCGGAGAAAGAGGAAGCGATGGGGCTGATGGTTTTATATAGCAGCGTGGACGTTTCGGGTTCCCACATGACATCGGCGTAGACGTAATGAGAAGGTCGCGTATGCGTCCGAGTATGTATATTACCCTATGTTCACGAATGAGCACATGCCAAGCAAACAAATTCTCCAATTTAAGTAAACAACATTTTGTGTTTTCATGTGGAAAAGAATTGGTTGGGACCTCATGTGATTCTCGAAATGGGGAGGTCAACCCCACCCATTTCTTCCACATGCATGTGAGAACCTTTATTTCCCGAGATTGTTTATAGGACGCAAAATATATATGTTTTGCAAGTTCATGCAATTCTTATTCTTTTATTTAACTCGATCCCTACATGTTCTGATCCTTTGATCGGAGAAGGCCCTAAATAAGTGGAAAACATTATGGAGATAGCATGGCGGCGCAAGTGTATTTAGGATTTTGGTTTTGCTAGTGATGCTGACCAGCCATACTGCTTACCCGATTCAAAGTACAATGTATCAGAGCCGGGAGCCCTCTATGAGTTTCCAAGGTAGAGTACTTTACAAGATTAACATCATGTGCAGGACTGCAGGAGAGAGATGAAAACCTAGTTCAACGTAGCGTGACCCCACGCGTGGCACTGGCAGCCAATATATCATTTGATCCAATGGTTTAGCCAACCTAATCTTAAAGCAAAAAAACAAACACACACATCCCCCCACATCGGATCCCCCCACAGCACCCTTAAAAAAACCTTCTTCCTCATCTAGCTTCCGGCAGACCGGCCTTCCTCCTCATCGGACGAAATGACGACGATCTTGTATCCAGCCATGGACGTGAGAGCGATGCCATCCAGGGCGGTGCGGTCGAGGTCCTCCTTATATATGTCCCCCCTGCCACCTCGGTGGCACCACTGGCAGACTCGTCATTGATGACCATCTCCATGGACTGGGCGATAGCGCGGTCGAGGTCTTCCTAATGACGGGCCGTCGCGGCCTCGTCAGCGGCTGCCCTTACAGCCTCGTCGGTGAGGGCCATCTCCATTGACACGGCCAGAGTGTCGGTGATGGTCATGTCCATGAATGATTCATCGTCATCAACCAATCTCTCATAAGCACGCTCTGTGCCCTTTGACTCGGTCATCCCCGCCTCCTCCTCGTCGGTGTCTGGCTCGCCCAGGTCCAAATATTCCCAGTAGTCAGCCGCCTCCATGTCCACATGCCGAATGAAGGATCTGCTAGAACACTGGTTGCAGCCTCTATCGCTTAGCATGGCATAGGTCATTGCGAGGCGGCGAACCATGGTTGCGGCGGCGAGGAAAGACGGTGGGAGAAAATAGGGTTTGTAGTAGTTAGGGAATTTTAGTCAGGCGTGGGAGGGGCTGTTGTTGAGGCCTTATGGTTGGGGCGAGATGCGCGGACATTCGTATGGCAGTCAAGGAGGCTGGTGTAAAGATGAACCAAGTCAACAAACCTCTCCTCATGTCCGAAATTTAAGCCTTTTTGTATAGAAAGCTAAATAAAACTGTTTTTTGCGGGTAAGCTAAATAAATTCTTGTTGGTATCTCTTCACGATGAACGGGCTGAGACTTGGCAAGTACTCGTACCTCAAAATTATTTTTGCCACTTTCAGCAAAGATTACCATGTACTATAAGGGTTGACTTGGCTTTTGCAAAACCTCAAGCATACGTAGATAAGATAATGTGGAGAAACTTAGTAGAAGTATGCATCTTGTCAAGTGAAACAACCCTGTAATTGTGCATTTGTGACAGGTATTACCCCATTTAGTGGCACTTTTACATGATTGTCTGAGTTAAGAGACTTCAAACATGATTTTACCCTAGCTTGGTCAGCATTTTGCTTGTTTTTGTTCGATAGGACTACATCGATGTGGAGTGATAAAATGTGTTACATCGGAGCTCACCATCAACGGTCTTGTCCCAACATTTCATATCTATTTGTTCCATTTCTTGTCATCATTCTGATATTTTAGAACCCCGGTCATCACTACTTCACAACCTGCTCAATAGACACAGAAAAAAAAGAGGGTCCAAAGTTTCTAAAAGCGGTAATCTACATGAATTTTATTCAGTGGAGTAATTGGTGAAATTTATAACTAGGGTGTAAAAAGTGGAATTCATTCTAAATTTTAGTAGGCCAGAAGACAATCAAAAAGTGGTTTCTTGTGTTTGTGAAGAACTTCTTAGAATAAGGTGCAACATGCCACCAATGCCATTTTCAATGTATAACTATGCATTAGATCTCATAGGGTGGCTAATTGCAGGAGATGTACATTTATCTTGGATGGTAGCTATATAATGACTTTCTGGGGATTTTATCCGAATTTGACTGTAGGTATACCCTAAACGTTTGTTTCATAAACTCTAGGAAATTATACTCTAAGGTACCTTAAACTTAAATTTCATCCACCTTGTATGAATGGTGGCCATGCTGGCAAATTTGGCCCAAACTTGAGTTAAACTCGAAGGGAGCTTTCGGCAGCCAGGAACGTTCTAGAGTTCTCATGAACTCACGGCGGGCAAGCCCACCTTGCAGGTAGTATTACTTGGGTGGTATCTTCCTATCGATGACATGGATCGTGGAAGCCAGCTCTATCTGACGAAATTTGTACATGGTCGTGTCGTGGTTTCGTCAACAGATCTGCCATAGGGGTAGGTGTATGGCGGTTTGTTGAAGGGGGTGAACACGGCGGAGCGATCCGGGACGGTGGTAGCACGACTTTACCCAGCTTCATATCCCGCAACAGTGGCGAGACCCTACGTGCTGCTATAAATCACTATATGGCAACAAGTGCTCGGTTACAATGATGAGGTTGGCTGTTTCGCTATGCGATTGGCCCTATCTAAGTCTCGGTGCCTCGAGGGCTCCTCCATGCCGGCTTATAAAGACGACTGGCGTGGGCATCACGATGGTATCGGAGTGGATACAATATGGAGTCCTAGACTAAGTCCTATACAATGTCGTGTACTGCAAGGTAACCCGCCATGGGCTTGTCCTCCGGATCCGCCATAAGCTCCTGCGTCCTATACCGCCATGGGCTTTCCAGCAACTAGGCCGCCCGGTAGGCAATCCGCTATACCACCTCCATGGGCCACCCTGGCTTGCTGGTTTAGGACTACGTCGCTGGTATACCTATTTGTTATATCCCCAACAGTAGCCCCCGGGGAACTTCAAGATCGCCACCTTCATCCGATATGCTTAGTTTTTTGGTGAAGCTATCCGCCATAGCTCGTCTTCTTCTCGCGTCTGGATGGCGGTTCTTGGCGTTCCTCCTATCTTCATGTCTCAATCCACTATACATGGTGGATTGTGCGACGTAGTTTCTGTTGAGCGAGATTTCTGGGATCCATTGGATCTTACCACAAAATCCGTCGTAAATTTAGCCACGTAGTTCCTTCTAGGGTAAGCTTCGTGGTATAAGCACCATTGGTAAAGATTACCGTTTTATCCATGGACATGTGTCACCAATCTAGGGTTTGCGAATCTAGGATGAACGCCGCGGATGGCGGGCACAAATCTCGAGGCCCGGGGCCTATATATACCCCGGCTGGTGAGCCTGCGCCATTCTGCACCTAATTCCATCCCTCACATTCTCTCTCCTCAGCGCTGCTGCGAGAGCTCCGTGACCTCCGACGAACCACCGCTCGGGATACCTCACCGGCGATCATTTTCTGCCGGAGGAGCTCGCCTCAGCGTGAGTCATATTTCATAGCGGGAATAGATATCCATCCTGCCACCATCATGAATCCCGGATCCCCTTCCTGCCACTCCTCTGATGCCGAGGAGGAAGATTCTCCACTACAGCAATTGGCCTTCACATCCCACAATCCTACGGTAGATTCCTATCCAGAGGATATCACATCTGAAGCCGAAGAAGAGGTTGTGGAACAAACTGCCATAGGGATGGCGGACGAGGAGGAAAATGATGGCAGGGCTGAAGAAGAAGATGCAAAGCAAGATGGCGGTATCGGGGCCAAGGAAGAGCAGATCCCAGTGAACCTTCACTGGTACTGGGTAAAATGCCACAAAAAAGACGCTCACATCCAGGCTCTAGAAGATGAAGGTACAGTAGCTCCACAGGCTGAATCCCGATGGCAAACTGACCACAAAGCTCTGGTGCCTGCCCCAAATCCATCAGAGATTTTGATGCTCAAGTCTCGTGTGGAAAGGGGTCTGAGCATGCCGCCATCCTACTTCTTCAGCAACCTCCTGAAATTCTATGGGCTCCAACTCCACCACATTGCTCCCAACAGCTTAGTGTCTGTAGCAGGCTATGCGGCCTTATGCGAAGGATTCCTCGGAATTTGGCCCAAGGTGGATCTCTTCTAGCTATTCTTCTCCGTGCAGCCCAATTATGAGAATGACGGGTTTCTTCGGACCTGCGGAACAATCTTTTTTCTCCCTTAGAGGTCCAAGGAATATACCTTCATCACCCCTTTGGATTCCGCCGTGGGATGGAGAGGATCATGGTTCAACATGGTGGATAAAGCTGCGCCCTCTCAAGCCTTTGGCCTTCGTTCCTTCGAGAACATAGCAGCGCAACCCCTCGACTCCTGGAAACCAGTCAACAACGATTCCGCCACCCCCTACGTCAAGATCCTCGCACGACGGATTGCCAAGCTATCCAAAGATGGTCTCAAGGGAAATGATACCATCAAGTGTTGGATATCTCGGCGGATCTAGCCTTTACAGCATC
This sequence comes from Dactylis glomerata, assembly GCA_007115705.1. Lineage (NCBI taxonomy): Eukaryota > Viridiplantae > Streptophyta > Magnoliopsida > Poales > Poaceae > Dactylis > Dactylis glomerata. The sequence goes on from QXEO01000519.1 coordinate 124,040, forward strand.
GTGATCGCCTGATGCACAAATACACCCGTGCAAAGGATGGCATGCGATGTTCAGAGGAAGAGCTGGATCCCAAGGTGATCGAGAAGCGCATTCGCTCACTGATGAAGTCCCCAATGAAGAAGCCCCTCAAATTTGGCAGGGCTATGTTTGAGAATGGTAGCTGCCCTCCGGTTTGTTGCTCTTCCGCCATGGTACACATAATACCTTGTTACTTCACGGATGCTAACGTCTTCAGTTTTCCAATTTCTAGCTGAAGTCGCTCGCTCCTACAGATTTTGCTCACCGCATCCGCCGGTCCGCTCCTCAACCCGCCGCTGATGATAAGGAGGAAGTCCACTCTAGCGGGAACAAGGAGGAAACGGCGGCAGATGTGGAGGATTCATCCCATATGGGCAAGGCGAAAGTGTCTACCAAGAAATGAGGTGGTAGCGGAAAATCTCGTGGTGGTGGCGGGAAATCTCTCGATTCCTGCCGTTTTGAAGGTCAACGCCGTGCGGAGCTAGAAACGCCATCCGAGACTGCCGCTACCATTAGCCTGCCGAAATCCAGGTAATCTTTCATTGCCTCTAATGCTTACTTCATTGTCGATGTTTCTTTATTAATCCTTTCCTGTACATGAGGAAGAAACCCGCTGTCAACGAGCCGCTATCCAAGTGTGCTAAGCCTTCCCCTGCATCCATCCTGCCGACCCCTGATGTACTAGTTTCTTCTCCTGCTCATAACGACACTCATATGGAGGATGTTGGTGGTCAGTTTGGACTAATGCTAGAAGCTAATCCAATGACTGAAGCTACGACTAATGATGTCGTACAAAGTAACAAAGCTTCTGGATCATTCCAAGGTCGCATGGCGAACGCTTCTGCGGGGAACAGCTTGCTTAGGAAAGAAAAGCAGCTTGAGATCATCAAACTGATCACCAGTCAAGATGATGCCAGCAACCAGTTGTCCACCGGAATGGCCGTTTTTGTAGAGAGAACATCGACAATGAAGAAGGTATGTATTCCCTATAGCCCCCGAGCGCCATGGCGGATTTTCAGACAATCCATCATGGTGCTCTAAGAGAAACTAGCTTGGAATTTTCCATCATGTAGCCCCCGAGCGCCGCTATACAATATATTGTAGCGGTGCTCTTAGAGAACTAAATTTGGATGCGATGAGTAGCCCCCAAGCGTTATGGCGAAGTCCAATCCGGCATAAAGCTCTAAGAGAACTAAGATAAAAAAATCATCATGAGTAGCCCCCGAGCGTTATGGCGGATTCCTCCGACATAAAGCTCTTAGAGGACTAATGTTAAAAAATGTCATGAGTAGCCCCCGAGCGTTATGGCGGATTCCTCCGGCATAAAGCTCTTAGAGGACTAATGTTAAAAAACGTCATGAGTAGCCCCCGAGCATTATGGTGGATTCCTCCGGCATTGTGCTCTAAGAGTGACTAACACACAACAATGTTTTAACAGAATTACAAAAAAGTTGTGGAGGATCTAGTCCAGGCCGTCAGCTCGCAAGAGAAGGAGCTGGCGGAGAAAATTTTGTTCGTGGCGGATTTGCAAGAGCAGCTTGCTAATAGCGGTAACTTTCTTTTGCCCTTTTGCAAGTTTAGTACCTTTGCGCTAGTCGATCAATACTCTGCAATTATTTCTGCCTTGCAGATGTTGCTAAGCTGGAGTCCACTCTCGAGGGGGTGAAGAAGGGTCACACCATTGCGATGGAGGGGTTGCATGCACAACTCCAGAAATCCTTGACCAAAAACACCCTTCTTGAAGAGCAACTCAAGGACCAGGAGCGCCAGAACTGCCAGAAGCAAAAGGAGGTGGACGACCTCCGCCAAGCCGCCGTTGATTTTGAAGATCAGCGGAGGGGTTTCAATGAGGTCCTTGACCACTTCCAGAAGACGCTACTAGGTAACCTTGGTTCTCCATGTTTTGCAGTTTGTGTTGATATCTTGTGCTGATTATGACGCTTGATTTGTTTCTGCTATACAGCAACGCTAGAGCAGGGGAGGTGGATTCCGCCACAGGTCTGCGCATTGCCTTAGACGCTGGGAAGAAGGAGCTGGATGGCCTTCTCAATGCAGGACGTCGGGCGTGTAGCAGCCTGCAGATAGCGGGTTCCTCCACCCTTTCCACCATTGGTCTAACCAAGAAGCTCCTGTTGTTGCCTGGGCTTGTGGCGGATTGGAAGCAGTCTTCAGCTTGGGCTGGTGCCAGGACTGCACTCACATTGGCAAAGGCCCACTACCCTGAGCTGGACTTGGACCTGATAACCTCCAGCATCCCAGAAAGCAGCGAAGATGGAACGCCGGTAGACGAAGCCGCCATCCGGAGAGCATGCTGGGGTATGATCAGCTCTGTGCCTTAGGCACTCAGCTGAACGTATACTATGAAGCATACAATCTACCAGGGTCTCCAAGCCAGGCTTCGGCTTCTGTCTCTGCAGCTGTTGATGGTGGAGATGGCGGTGGCAAGACAACTTCTGCTGCCCCAAAGTCTTGAGTCATTCCCTGCATCATAGCAGGAAGAAAACAATGCATCAATTCGGCCCCTGAGTGGGTCTATAAGTTAACTTTAATAACTGTGTGTGTGCTTGTACTCTGCCTAATCTGCCTGTGGAAGATCATTAAATGCTTTTGAACTATTACATAGTTTTTATCAAGTCTTTGAAGTGGTTTATGTACGAAAAAACTGCCAGGCCTATTTTTATGCAACTTGTAGCAGTTTAGCATGCCCAAAAAACAACACTTTGAAAAAAAATCATGCGTAGGACCATGCAATCCGCCATCTGGCTCTTTGTGCTTGACTTTTCGTGAGATGGCGTAATCTTCACACGAACAATTCGCCAGGGTGAAGATACTTAATAGCAACCATCCAAAACCCTAGCAGATAGCGGCTTAGATCGTCAAAAAGTCACTACTCGGGAATCCACACAAAGAACATCAAGTGGAGATTAAAACACAGATATGCTACGCGGACCGCTTATGGCAGATTTAAAAGACACAAGTGCAGGGCAAAATTGTGCAAAGGTTCCATGCGATCTAAATGAAAAAAGGAGGTAAAAGACTCAGAGAAAATCAAGAGTGAACCAGATGCTTTGTTTCATTGATCATATAGAGGTGCCTATTACATAGCCTAGGTAAGTGCTAAGTGTAGAAAGGACGTAGTTATGCGATGTTCCATGGATGATCTATTTCATCGTAGATATCATCAGGGTCTCTTCGTTTGTGCTTCTTACTGGGTCGCTTATCTAGCTCGCGAATATCAACGAGGAAGTAGGAACCGTTCAGTAGAGCTTTGTTGATGATGAAGGGTCCTTCCCAAGGCGGGGATAGCTTGTGTGACTTCTGCTATTTGAGGCATAGCACCAGGTCCCCTTGTTTAAACGAGCGTTTGAGAACTCGGCGGTTGTGATAGCGGCAGAGGTTCTGCTGGTAGATGGCCGATCTCTGGGCGGCTAGGTCTCTTTCTTCTTTAAGCAAGTCCACAGATAGTTGACTGGACTTCTCTGTATCTTCTTCCTCATAGGCCTCGACTCTTGGGGAATCATACTGGACATCACTTGGCATAATTGCTTCTGCTCCATAGACTAGGAAGAAAGGGGTGAGCCCTGTTGATCTATTTGGTGTGGTCCGTAGACTCCACGGCACAGATGCCAACTCTTCGGCCCAGGCTCCAGCTGCTCGATGTAGCGGTGCTTCTAGGCGTGGCTTGATCCCTGATAGGATTAATCCGTTGGTCCTTCAACTTGGCCATTGGACTGTGGATGCGCCACAGATGCAAGGTCAAGGCGGATTCTGTTGTGATGGCAGTATTCTTCAACTTCTCCCTGGGACAAGTTAGAGCCATTGTCGGTGATGATGCTATGTGGGATGCCAAATCTTACCATAATGTCCTTGACAAATTTTAGGGCAGTTGTGCCATCAAGTTTTCTGATGGGCTTAGCTTCTACCCACATCATGAATTTGTCGACCGCTACCAGTAGGTGCGTAAATCCCGAAGGTGCTGTTTTCAGCGGACCCACTATGTCTAGCCCCCAGACTGCAAAAGGCAAATTATAGGGATCGTATGCAGTGCTGTGGCGGGCATGTGGGTTTGCTTGGAATATATCTGGCAACCTTGGGAGAGCTCCACGATGCGGTCTGCATCTGCCTTGACTGTAGGCCAGTAGAACCCATGGCAGAATGCCTTAGCTACGAGAAATCTGGCAGCGGCATGATGCCCGCATTCACCTTCATGAATCTCCCTTAGTATTTTGATTCCTTCCACTTGGGATATGCATTTAATAAATACTCCTGAAGTACTTCGCTTGTAGAGCTGGCCATCGATGATGGTGTACGCTTTCGCTCTATGTTCGATTTGTCTCTTTTGGACTTCGTCTTCGGGTAGCTTCTTGGTCGTCAGGTACTCTAGGTAGGGCTCTGCCCATGGCGTGTTGCATGGCAAAACCGCCATAACGGGGGAGCTTGCTAGTTCCGGGTTTTCTAGATCTACCATCTTGACTGATGGTACGTGCAAATGCTCAAGGAATACGCCTGGTGGAACCGCCTTACGGCTGGATCCTAGCTTGGACAGGGTGTCGGCCGCCATGTTGTCTTCCCGCCGTACGTGCTTTATGTCATAGCCGAGGAAACTTTTGGCCATCTCGTCCACTTCGTCCCTGTAGGCAGCCATGACTTTGTTCTGAGCCTTGTATGTGCTAGCCACCTGCTGAGCGATGAGGTCAGAGTGTCCGCAACACATGATGTGTTGTACACCGATCTCCTTGGAGACGCGTAGCCCATGTAGTATCGCTTCATACTCCGCGATGTTGTTGGTGGTGGGAAAGTGGATTTGGAGAACATAGCTAAGCTCATCTCCCTTAGGGGATTTGAGTGTCACTCCAGCCCCCGAGCCGTGTAGAAACTTTGAGCCATCAAAGTGCACCACCCAATGCTCTAGTTCTGGGACGGGCGTAGTCTCCTGGGCTTCATTCCAATCCGCCATAAATTCCGCCAAAGCCTGAGACTTGATGGCGGTGCGAGGCTTGTAGTCGATGTTGAAGGAGGCCAGTTCGATGCCCCACTTTGCAACTCATCATGTTGCGTCGCTGTTGTTGATGATGTCCTTCAGTGGAGCCTTGCTCACCACTGTGATCTTGTGGTCATAGAAGTAGTGTCGTAACTTGCATGAAGCTAGCAAAACTCCGTATGCCAACTTCTGGTAGTGAGGGTAGCACTGCTTGGATTTCGTCAGGACCTCACTGGCATAGTAGACTGGTCTCTGGACGCCGTTCTCATGCACTTCTTCCTTATGTTCTACCACAATGACGATGCTGATGACCCTGTTGGTTGCCGCCATGTATAGTAACATGCGATCCTGGTCTTCGGGAGCTGCTAGGACTAGTGCAGTGGATAGCACTCTCTTTAGGTCCTTAAGCGCAGCGTCTGCCTCATCGGTCTAGACGAATTCGTCTGATTTCTTCATCAGCTTGTAGAGTGGCAAAGACTTCTTGCAAGACAACTGATGAATCTGCTCACTGCTGCCACGCAGCCTATGAGTCACTTCATGTCCTTCAGGTCATTAGGTCGGGAGATGTTGAGGATAGCCTTGATCTTCTCCGGGTTGACTTCAATGCCGCGGTGGAAGACGATGAATCCTAGGAGTTGTATTGCTGGTACCCCGAAGACGCACTTTGTGGGGTTGAGCATCATGTTGTACTTCCTTAAGTTATTGAAGGTCTCTTGCGAATCCGCTATGAGGTCGTCCTGCTTCTTGGACATGATGGTGATATCGTCCACGTAGGCGTGGATGTTGCGGCCAATTTGATCCACCAGGCACTTTTGCATGGTGTGCTGGTATGTTTCTCCTGCATTTTTCAGACCAAAAAACATTGTCACATAGCAATATGTGCCATAAGGTGTTACGAACAAGGTAGCAAGCTGGTCGGATTCCTTCATCTTGATCTGGTGGTAACCCGAGTAGGCATCTGAGAAACATAGCAGCTCTGATCCCGCCGTCGAGTCAATGACTTGGTCAATGCAAGGCAAGGGAAAAGGATCTTTTGGACACGCTTTGTTCAGGCCAGTGTAATCTACACACATGCGCAGAACCTTTGTGTTTTTCTTAGGAACTAACACAGGATTTGCAACCCACTTTTATGGATCACTTCTTTGATGAAGCCTTCTTTCAATAGCTTGGAAATTTCCTTTGCTATGGCGCGGCGTTTTTCATCTCCGAAGCGTCTCATTGCTTGTCTTACTGGCTTAGAGCCAGGGATTATTTGCAGGGAATGCTCAGCAAGTTCCCTGGGTACACCTATCATGTCAAATGGCAGCCATGCGAAGATGTCCCGGTTCTCACAGAGGAACTCGACAAGCGCGCTTTCCTATTTGGGGGGACAGATTTGTCCTGATTGAGGTGGTCTTGGTGGCGTCGCCAGTGACAAGTTCCACCTGCTTTGTATCAACTGTAAGCTTGAAGGTGGGCAGGGAGGCGGAAACTTCCTGCTTGGATGCCGGCATCTCCGTGGGGTCTGTGGCGGCAAGGATTTCCTTGAACTTCTCGCCAAAGAACACAACTTTTGCGAAGGCGGCTTCTCCATCCTTGCACTCCTTGGCCTTCCTGAAGCTGCCATAAACGGTGATGATGCCATCAGGACCTGGCATCTTCAGCTGGTTGTAGATGTAGCATGGCCTGGCATGGAAACTGTGGAAGGCAGGGCGGCCGAAGATCACGTGGTATGTACTCTTGAAAGGGACCACCTCGAAGGTTATGGGATCTTCACAGTAATTATTTTCATCGCCGAAGGCAACCTTTAGGGTAATGGACCCGAGGGACTTAGCTTGGCGGCCAGGGACCACTCCATAGAAAGTGACAGCACTATGGTGGAGCTGGGTTTTGGTGAGGCCTAGCTTTGTCAGGGTTTCCACATACATGATGTTCAGGCTGCTACCTCCATCCATCAGACACTTGGAGAACTCATAGCCTTGGATCAGGGGATTAACTACCATGGCATAGTATCCATCCGGGATGTGCTCTGGATGATCTTCGCGGCTCCATTGCATCGGCATCTCGGACCATCGGACGTACTGGCAGACTTTAGGCACGGTGGCGTTCAGGGAGCGCATGGCGGCTCGCTGCGCCTTCGCCGTGGGGGGTCCAAGGAACATGTGAAAGGCTCCCTTTTTGGTGTTCTTGTATGGGTTACCCGTGCCAGTTCCACCCTCGGCCTTTTCGGCGGGTTTGGGCGCAGGGGCTTCTTCCATATCGCTGCCATCCTTGGACTCCTTTTCCTTGTCCGCTTTTGCTTTGCCACAAGGCCATTGTCATCGGGTGCGTTTGTAGCCAGCTTCTTGATCCACCTTGATGTCACTGACAAACTTGCAGTTCCGGTTGGTGTGGTTGCACTTTCCAGAAGTGTCCCGATGGGCAAAGCACGGCATGTCGCGGTACTCATCGTAGGACACGGGGGCAGATGGCGCCGTAGCGGAGGCTGTGGAGCTCTGTGGCTAGCCGCTGTTAGAACCGCGTCCCCGGTTGCGTTGGATGCTCTGTCCTTTGTCGGAGAAGGTTGTGGCCACCATATCCGGAGTTTGCTGCTCTTCTGGCGGATTCTTTCTTTTGTTGCTATTGTTCCGCTTTCCAGTGTTCTGGATGGCGAAAGCCTTCAACGATTCGTGGGCGTCGTCATCGGCGGCCATATAGTTGCTTGCAATGGTGATCATGGAGTTTAGGGTTAGTTTCCCTTCGTTCCGCTCTCGCAACAGGCAATGACGGAGTAGATGGCCTCTCTCCAAACTATCAATCAACGCGAGGATGGCGGATTCGTCAGTAACCCCTTCATAGGAGTTTTACATATCCAGCCATCGTGCAAGTAAAGCTCGGGAGGTGTAGACAGGGATAATTTCGCCTTAGTTCATAATAATGCTAGTTGGACATTGGTTTGTGTGTATGGGCCATGTCAAGGTGTAGACAGGGATAATTTCATCTCTTGGCTATACAACATGTCCATTCCTTCAGTGGAAAATTGGATCTTGCTGGGTGATTTTAATTTCATGCGCTCACCTGAGAATAGAAATAAGGATGGAGGTAATATAAATGACATGTTCATTTTCAATGAGATAATTGGTCATCTGGGCTTGCTGGAATTGCCCTTAAAAGGAAGATCTTATACTTGGTCGAACATGCAAAGAAATCCTCTCCTTGAGCAGCTAGATTGGTTTTTCATGAGCTGCAATTGGATCATTGATTTCCCAAACACAATGGTGCTGCCTTTAGCTAGAAAGGGATCAGATCATGTTCCCTGTGTTGTCAATATTGATACCAATATCCCCAAAGCAAAGCTATTTAGATTTGAAAGCTACTGGGTGGATCAGCCAGGGTTTTTGGAGTGTGTTAAGAATTCTTGGGCTCATCCTTCTCATAAGCAATATAGTTCAGCAATCCTAGCGGATAAATTAAAAAGGCTTCGTTTTGATCTTAAAAAGTGGCACCTTAGTTTGGCAAAGTTGAAGACTTTGATTCAGAATTGCAACAAAGTAATTTTGCTGTTGGATTCTTTGGAAGAAAAGCGTCCACTCTTTCGATCTGAGTTTAACTTTTGAACTATTGTTAAGCTTCACCTTGAAGACCTCGTCATTGCTGAATGCAAATATTGGAAAAAACGATGCACTATTCGATGGATTAAACAGGGTGAAGATAACACTAAGTTCTTCCACGCCAGGGCTACTAAAATATTTAGGCGTAATGCTATTGCCACTTTGCATGACTCAGATGGGAATGAAGTTTCAGACCATGACATGATGGCTGCACTTCTGTGGTCAGAATATAAAAATAGAATGGGTAATTCTGAAGGTATAGAAATGTAGTTCGACCTCTCCAGAATCTTGCAGCCAGTTGAGGGCCTAGAAGAATTAACAGTTCCATTCACCAAGAAGTAAATGGATGATGTCATTAAGCACATGCCTGCTGATCGTGCTCCTGGACCTGATGGTTATAATGGTCTTTTCCTCAAAAAATGCTGGCCCATTATTCAAAATGAGTTTTACCGCCTTGCTGCTGATTTCTTTGATGAAACAATTCAGCTTCAAAATATAAATGGCTCTTATATCACTTTGGTTCCAAAAAAGCAAGAGTCTGTGCAAGTAAATGATTTTTGGCCTATCTCCCTCACTAATGTCTGCATGAAGTTTCTCACAAAAATCAGTATGGCTTTTTGAGAAATAGATCAATTCAAGATTGTTTGGCATGGTCCTTCGAGTATTTGTATCTTTGTCACAAGTCCAAGAAACCCATTATCATTCTTAAATTGGACTTTGCAAAGGCTTTTGATACCATTGAGCATGAGGTCATTTTGCAAGTGATGAAATTTAAAGGCTTTACTCAGAAGTGGATTAATTGGGCTAAACTGATCATGTCTTCTAGCACTTCCTCCATTTTGCTTAATGGAATCCCTGGTAAACAATTCCACTATAAAAGAGGAGTCAGGCAAGGTGATCCTATTTCACCTCTTTATTTCTTCTTTGGATCAGATTTGCTTCAATCAGTGGTGAATGATCTGGTTAGACAAGGTGCCCTGAGCAGACCTATAGAAACTTATGATCTTGACTTTCCAATAATACAGTATGCTGATGATACTCTTCTAGTCCTACCAGCTGATAAGGATCAGATTCTGGTAATGAAAGAGACTTTGATCAAGTTCTCCAAATCTACAAGACTTAAGATTAATTTTAGCAAGTCTCAAATGTTGCCTATTAATGTCCCTGATGTGGAGTTGCAGCTGTTGGCCCAAGAATTTGGATGTCAAGTTGGGCAAATGCCGTTTACATATCTTGGATTGCCACTTGGTACTACTAGACCAACTATTGTTGAGTTTGCCCCTCTGGTTTGCAGACTGGAAAGAAAGCTATCTTCTAGTTCTTGCTTTCTTTCTCAAGGTTCTAGACTTCAGCTCATCACTTCTGTTCTTGCTTCAATGCCTCTACATTTTTTGTGTACATTGCAACTACCCCCTGGTCTCACAAAGCAATTTGATAGAATAATTAGGCAATGTCTTTGGAGAGACAAATTTGGTGAACCCAAACAATCCCTTGCTGCATATGAGTTGGTTTGCTTGCCCAAGGAGAGTGGAGGTTTAGGAGTGGTAAACTTTCAGAAACAAAACGCTGCTCTACTTATAAAATTTCTAGACAAATTCTACAATAATTTGGATATTCCTTGGGTACATCTTGTTTGGAATTCGCATTATTCTGATAAAATTCCGCATGCTGAAGACCTATGTGGCAGCTTTTGGTGGAGGGATGTGATGAAACAAGTTGATAATTTTCGAGGAGTTTTGGCGGTCAAACTTGGTAGAGGTGATATGTTTCTTTTCTGGTCGGATAACTGGTCACTGCATGGTAGTATCAGACCTATGAAGCTAAGATTCCCAAGGTTATTCTCATATGCCCTGAATGAGAATTTGTCAGCGGCTGAAGTTTATTCAAATGATTTGATGGATCTCTTTTATAGACCAATTTCTGCTCAAGCATACCAAGAATTGCAGGAGTTGCAGGTGATCATGTCGGCTAATCCTTTGTCCGACCAAAAGGATCTATGGTCATATGCCTGGGGTGAGCAATATACGTCGGCACAATTTTATAAGCACATCCACAAGCATATTCGAGTTCCCAATGTCTACAAATGGTTATGGAAATCGAGTTGTCGTCTATCAACAAAAGTGTTTGCATGGCTTTTACTTAGAGATCGAGTAAACACAAGGGACATGTTGCAACGTAGGCATTGGAAAGTGACAGAGGATGTTCACTGTGAATTATGTTCTGGAAGATACTATGAAGACCGCATTCATCTTTTCTTTGAGTGCACTTTCAGTCAGTGGATATGGAATTATTTGCAAATTGATTGGCCAGTCAGTGATGATTTACAGACTGTGATGACAGGGGCAAGGACTGCTTTTAACAAACCTTTCTTCATGGAGGTGATTATCACGACTTGCTGGAACATATGGCTGATTCGCAATGATAAATTGTTCAATCATAAGCGGCCACTATTTGCTACTTGGAAGGCTAAGTTCATACATGATATTTCTCTGCTTCAGTATAGGATAAAGGCTAAACATAAAGATGGACTTTTTGCTTGGATTAAGTCCTTGCCTTGATCTTTTGTGCAACCTTGGTTGCATTCTTGTATTTTTTGGATGGGGTACAGTTGGTGGCTGCTTGTGTAGATGCTGTACATATGGTGGTTCCTCTTGTATTTTCTAGTTTTAGGCTTTTGTAAATAACTTTGGTGGTTAATAAAATGTTGTGGGGCTCTTTGCCTCACAGTCCCTTATGCTTCAAAAAAAAAGTAAAGTTCGGGAGGTCTCATCGTTTGCTCGTCGGCACCGTTGGAGGTCACCTATATTGTGAGGTCGCCTGTAGGTACCCTCGAAGTTTTCAGTAAACGCAGTCTGCATGTCAAACCAGATTTGGATGGAATTTTCTGCCAAATCATTGATCCACTGCCGCGTTGTGCCGGATAGCATCAACGGCAGGTAGCAGACAGCAACGTTGGGTGATCCCCCTGCAAACTGCACTGCGTTGAAGTAGTCTTGTGGCCAAGTTAAGGGCCTGTCGACTCCATTGTACTGGCCGATGTATTTCTCGATCTTGAACCCATGCGAGATGGGCTCATCATGGATCCATTGTCCAAAGCACTTTGGGCCGAGGAAGAAGGCTGTCTAAGACTTGGCGATCTTGTTTAGGTGGGTACGTGCGTCGCAGGGCTTCTGATCCTGCAGATCTTTTTGGGAGGCGCGTGACCTGGGTGGCGGGCCGCCACCGCCACCACCGCCGCCATGGGGGCTGCTTGGTGGGGATGGTGAAGGGTCACGCCTTTTGCTGTCGACGTCCTGTGATGGATCTCTATAGCTGTGATGGCTTCCCTCTGCTCTTCGTGGAGCTGGATCATCGTCATGGCGGCGGGAGCCTTTCCCTTTGTCATCGCGGCAGCGGGAAGAGCGATGCTTATCCTTGTCACCGCTCCGGTGTGCGCCATCGTCATGGAGAGTGCAAAGCCCCACCTTTGGATTAAGGTGGAACACCTGTGTTAAGTGCTATTCTCTGGATCACTAATAGCACCACAGAACAAAATAAAGTATTCATTGCATAGTATCAAAGATTACAACGCATATCCAGATACATAAGTCTTTAAACTTACAAACCAGCTTAGTCACATGGACTAGCTCAAATGACAGAGTTCAACACATCATAAACACAACGGAAACTAAGGTAGCAGTGAGCCTCCATCTTCACCATGCGCCATGTCATGGTTTCGTCAACAGATCTGCCATAAGGGTAGGTGTATGGCAGTTTGTGGAAAGGGGTGAACACAGCGGAGCGATCCGGGATGGTGGTAGCATGAGTTTACCTAGCTTCAGATCCCGCAAAGGTGGCGAGACCCTATGTGCAGCTATAAATCACTATATGGCAACAAGTGCTCGGTTACAATGATGAGGTTGGCTATTTTGCTATGCGATTGGCCATATCTAAGTCTCGATGCCTCAAGGGCTCCTCCACGCAGGCTTATAAAGGCGCCCGACGTGGGCATCACGATGGTAGCGGGGCGGATACAATATGGAGTCCTAGACTAAGTCCTATACAATGTCGTGTACTGCAAGGTAACCCGCCATGGGCTTATCCACCGGATCCACCATAAGCTCTTGCATCCTGTACCGCCATGGGCTTTCCAGCAACTGGGCCGCCCAGTTGGCAATCCTCCATACCACCTTCATGGGCCACCCTGGCTTGCTGGTTTAGGACTACGTCGCTGGTATACCTATTTGGTATATCCCCAATAGTAGCCCTTGGGGAACTTCAAGATCGCTACCTTCATCCGCTATGCTTAGTTTTTTGGTGAAGCTATCCGCCATAGCTCGTCTTGTTCTCGCGTCTGGATGGCGGTTCTTGGCGTTCCTCCTATCTTCATGTCTCAATCCGCTATACATGGCGGATCGTGCGATGTAGTTTCTGTTGAGCAAGATTTCTGGGATCCATTGGATCTTACCACAAAATCCGCTATAAATTTAGCCACGTAGTTCCTTCTAGGGTAAGATTCATGGTATAAGCACCGTTGGTAAAGATTACCGTTTTAGCCATGTACACGTGTCATCAATCTAGAGTTTGCGAATTTAGGACGAACGGCGCGGATGGCAGGCACGAATCTCGAGGCCTGGGGCCTATATATACCCCGGCCGGTGAGCCTGCGGCATTCCACACCTCATTTCATCCCTTGCATTCTCTCTCCTCAGCGCCGCTGCGAGAGCTCTGTAAATCTGGTGAGCCACCTGCCGGAATACTCAACGCTGGTGCCTCGATTTTTCCGCCAGAAGCTAGCTTCATCATCTTCATTGCTCGAGATTTTGGATGTCATATCCGCCACCCCTCTTGCCGCCATGGATCCAGAGACTTCATCACACCATGCTGCGAGATGTGAAGTTACTGGGAACTCAGCTAGGTCGACAAACACGGAATCTGCTATCCCCGAAACATCGGGAGGCAGCTGGGATCCTTGCAATTTGGATGAGGAAATCTTGTCCTCACTGGAGCAAGAAGGGCTGGTAGCGGCCAAGGAAATCTCAAAATGGCGAGTTGACCCTAATGCCGCTGCACCGGCTCCTTCGAAAAAGGAGATTGTGATGCTGAAGTCTCACATTGATCGGGGTCTCAGCCTTCCGCCATACTACTTCCTCAAGAGCATGCTCCAGCATTACAGGTTACAGCTACATCACATCGCTCCAAATAGCTTCACTACCATAGCGGGATTTGTAGCACTGTGTGAGGGTTTCTTGGGAATTTACCCCCGCGGAGACTTATTCCGCTTGTATTTCAAAATCCGCCATAACCGAGATTCAAATGGAGATCTTCGCAACTGCGGATCCGTCTCATTTGTTTCTCGTAGCGGGAAATCATACCCATATATCAAGCCTCATGACTCTGCAAAGGAATGGCGGGGATCTTTCTTCTACCAGGCTGACCAGGCACCTCCTGAAAGGAAGTTTGGCCTAAGGTCTTTTGCTGATGGTCCCGCTGAGGAGCAAGATAGCTGGGGCGTTATGGATGATTTCACCATGGACGATGAATGTCAGCTTTGGTCACGACGGATTTCCAAACTTGTATTTTCTGGCTTGATAGGTGCAGACACCATCTACTGCTGGGTCTCACAACGGATCCCGCCACTCCAATACCGCCAAACCCTAATGTGCCAGTATAGCGAAATTGACGATCCCCCACACTATACCAAGGAGGAATTGTCTTCCAAGGATATTGAGCGTCGGATCCGCAACATTATCAAGTTCGGGCGAGATGAAAAGTTGGAGCTAAAGATTCCAATGTTTGAGAACGGCAATTATCCAGAGGTGAGTGATTCCACATTCTGCCATCACTATGTATTTGTTTGACTCTTACTTGTGTTTTTTCACAGCTTTCCACCCTTCCCCTTTCTGAGTTAAGTTGTCTTGTCCGCTATCCTCGGTCGAAGGAGCTCACTGATGACGAAGAGGAGACATCCTCTTCTCCAAAAAGATGCAAGTCCTCGCCAGTAGCGGAAGATGCTAGACCTTCTCAAGGGGAGCCTGTAGCAGAAGAACCTGTAGCCACTATACGCCGCGGTGTTCGTGGCTCGGGCGGACGCATGCACGGTTTAGGCAAAAGGGTTATTTCCCGCCATCCATCTCCGGCATTGCGTGGCCATCTGGAGACCGTACCTGAGTCTACCGCTACCATCAAGTTGCCAGATAGGAAGTAAGCACGTCAATCTCTTAAGTTTCTTCCATCTTTATCTTGACCCGTTCTAACCTAGATTTTATGCATAGGAGGAGGAAAGTTGCTGGCCAGAAGCCTTTAAAAGCAAAACCATCTCCTGCAATTATTCCACCAACACCTGATGCTCCCACCCGCCAGACTGCTCCCTCAACTTCTGCCCCAAAAGCTAGCAAAATGGCTGAAGCTTCGGCTAAGGATGCCATGCCTGCCACTAATCCTGCTAGGGGTCTTAAGAAGATGACTTTTGGTGGAAAGACGGTCGGGATGGCAGCAGGATCCGGAGATGCTACGAGATGGAAGAAAAAGGCAGATGCTCTTTTCCATCTTGATGGCTTGTAAGAGGAGACCAGCAACCATCTTAGTTCCGCTATGTCATTGTTTGTCCAGAGAACCAGTATCGTGAAAGAGGTATGTATTCCATTTCGAAAAATGTAGCCCTCGAGCGCCATGGCGGATTTCCATAGACAATCCATCATGGTGCTCTAAGAGAAACTACTTTGGAATTTTTCATCATGTTGTCCCTGAGCGCCGCTATACATTATATTGTAGCGGTGCTCTTAGAGAACTAAACTTAGATGTAATGAGTAGCCCCCCAGGCAGATTCCAATCCGGCATAAAGATCTAAGAAGACTAATGTTAAAATCGTCATGAGTAGCCCCCGAGCAATATGGCGGATTCCTCCGGCATAAAGCTCTAAGAGTGACTAACACATAACAATGTTTTAACAAAATTACAAGAAAGTTGTGGAGGATCTAGTCCAGGCGTCAGCTCGCAAAAGAAGGAGCTGGTGGAAAAAAGTTTGCTCATGGCGGATTTGCAAGAGCATCTCGCAAATAGCGGTGACTTTCTTTTGCCTTTTACAAGTTTAGTACCTTTGTGCTAGTCGATCAATAATCTACAATTATTTCCACCATACAGATGCTGCTAAGCTGCAGGCCACTCTCGAGGGGGTGAAGAAGGGTCACACTATTGCAATGGAGGGGTTGCAAACGCAACTCCAGAAATCCTTGATGGAATGCACCCTCCTCAAAGAGCAACTCAAGGACCAGGAGCGCCAGAACCGCCAGAAGCAGAAGGAGGTGGACGACCTCCGCCAAGTCGTCATTGATTTTGAAGATCAGCGGAGGGGCTTCAACGTGGTCCTTGAACACTTCCAGAAGAGGCTACTAGGTAACCTTGGTTCTCCATACTTTGCAGTTTGTGCTGATATATCGTGTTGATTATGACGCTTGATTTGTTCCTGCTATACAGCAACGCTGGAGCAGGGGGAGGTGGATTCTGCCACAGGTCTGTGCCTTGCCACTAACGCCGCGAAGAAGGAACTAGATGGCCTTCTCAATGCAGGATATCAGGCATGTGGCAGCCTGCAGATAGTGGGTTCCTCCGACCTCTCTGCCATTGGGTTGACCAAGAAGCTCCTGCTTGTGCCTGGGCAGGTGGCAGATTGGAAGCAGTCCTCAGCTCGGGGTGGTGCCAGAACTGCACTCACATTGGCAAAGGCCCACTACCCTAAGCTGGACTTGGAACTGATTACCTCCAGCATCCTAGAAAGCAGCGAAGACGGAACACTGGTGGACGAAGCCGCCATCCGGCAAAGCATGCTGGGGTACGATCAGCTTTGTGCCTTAGGCACTCAGCTGAACATATACTACGAAGCATACGATCTGCCAGGGTCTCCAAGCCAGGCTTCGACTTTTGTCTCTGTAGCTGCTGATGGTGTTGATGGTGGGGACGACACAACTTCTGCTGCCCCAAACTCCCGAGTCATGCCCTGCATTATGGCGTGAAGAAAAACAATGCATCAATTCGGCCCCTGAGTGGGTCTGTAATTTAACTTTTAATAACTGTGTGTGTGCTTGTATTATGCCTGATCTTCCTGTGGCGGATCAGAGAATGCTTTTGAACTATTGCACAGTTTTTATCAAGTCTTTGAAGTGGTTATGTGTGAAAAAACTACCAAGCCTATTTTTATGCATCTTGTAGCAGTTTAACATGCCAAAAAACAACACTTTGAAAAAAAATCACGCGTAGGACAATGCAATCAGCCATCTGGCTCTTTGTGCTTGACTTTTCCTGAGATGGTGAAATCTTCGCACGAACAATCCGCCAGGGTGATGATACTTAATAGCAACCGTCCAAAACCCAAGCAAATAGCGGCTTGGATCGTCAAAAAGTCACTACTCGGGAATCCACACAAAGAACATTAGGTGGAGATTGAAACACAGATATGCTACGCGGACCACTTATGGCGGATTTTAAAGACACAAGTGTAGGGCACAATTGTGCAAAGGTTCCATACGATCTAAATGAACAATTAAGGAGGTAAAAGACTCAGAAAAAATCAAGAGTGAACCAGATGCTTTATTTCATTGATCATATAGAGGTGCCTATTACATAGCCTAGGTAAGTGCTAAGTGTAGAAAGGACGTAGCTGTGCGATGTTCCATGGACGATCTATCTCGTCGTAGATATCGTTAGGGTCTCTTCATTTGCGCTTCTTACTAGGTCGCTTATCTAGCTCGCGGATATCAATGAGGTAGTAGGAACCGTTTAGTAGAGCTTTGCTGATGACGAAGGATCCTTCCCAAGGAGGGGATAGCTTGTGTGACTTCTGCTGTTTGAGGCATAGCACCAGGTCCCCTTCTTTAAACGAGCGTTTACGAACTTGGCGACTGTGATAGCAGTGGAGGTTCTGCTGGTAGATGGCAGATCTCTGGGCTGCTAGGTCTCTTTCTTCTTCAAGCGGGTCCACATATAGTTGCCTGGACTTATCTGCATCTTCTTCCTCATAGGCCTCGACTCTTGGGGAATCATACTGGACATCACTTGGCAGGATTGCTTCTGCTCCATAAACTAGGAAGAAAGGGGTGATGCCCGTTGACCTGTTTGGTGTGGTCCGCAGACTCCACAACATAGATGGCAACTCTTTGGCCCAGGCTCCAGCTGCTCTATGTAGTGGTGCTTCTAGGCGTGGCTTGATCCCTGACAGGATTAATCCGTTGGTCCTTTCAACTTGGCCACAGCTGCAAGGTCAAGGCGGATTCCGTTGTGATGGTAGTATTCTTCAACCTCCCCTTGAGATAAGTTAGTGCCATTGTCGGTGATGATGCTATGTGGGATGCCAAATCTTACCACAATGTCCTTGACAAATTTTAGGGCAGTTTTGCCATCAAGATTTCTGATGGGCTTAGCTTCTATCCACTTCGTGAATTTGTCAACCGCTACTAGTAGGTGCGTAAATCCCGAAGGTGCTGTTTTTAGTGGACCCACCATGTCCAGCCCCCATACTGCGAAAGGCCAAGTTATAGGGATCGTATGTAGTGATTTGGCGGGCATGTGGGTTTGCTTGGAATACATCTGGCAACCTTGGCAGAGCTCGACGATACGGTTTGCATCTGCCTTGGCTGTAGGCCAGTAGAACCCATGGCGGAATGCCTTAGCTATGAGGGATCTGGCGGTGGCATGATGCCCACATTCGCCTTCATGGATCTCTCTTAGTATTTCGATTCCGTCCACTTGGGATATGCATTTCATAAATACTCTCGAAGTACTTTGCTTGTAGAGCTGGCCATCGATGATGGTGTACGCTTTTGCTCTACGTTCAATTTGTCTCTTTTGGACTTCGTCTTCGAGTAGCTTCTTGGTCATCAGATACTCTAGGTAAGGCTTTGCCCATGTGAGTTGCATGGCAAAACCACCACAATGGGGGAGCTTGCTTGTTCCGGATTTTCTAGATCTACCATCTTGACTGATGGCACGTGCAGATGCTCAAGGAATAGGCCTGGCGGAACCGCCTTACGGCTGGATCCTAGCTTGGACAGGGTGTCGGCCACCATATTGTCTTCTCATCGTACGTGCTTTATGTCATAGCTGAGGAAACTTTTGGCCATCTCATCCACTTCATCCGTGTAGGCCACCATGACTTCATTCCGAGCCTTGTATGTGCCAGCCACCTGCTAATTAAGTGACAAGGTCAGAGTCTCCGCAACACATGATGTGTTATACGCCGATCTCCTTTGCGACGCGTAGCCCATGCAGTAGCGCTTCATACTCCGCGATGTTGTTGGTGGTGGGGAAGTGGATTTGGAGAACATAGCTGAGCTCATCTTCCTTAGGGGATTTGAGTGTCACTCTAGCCCCCGAGCCGTGTAGCAGTTTTGAGCCATCAAAGTGCATCACGTCTTCTCGACTGGCTTTGCTTCTTTAAGGATTTCTCGCCTCTTATGCTCGAGATCGTTCATGTCTATGACATAGTCGAGGGTGATTGGATCTCCTAGAGTTCCATAGACGACCTTGTCCATCGGAGTCATGAAATCTTCTGGGCGGTGCACCACGGGGACGGCGGGTTGTAGAGGCCTAGGTACGCCCTGAAGCTTGGGTAGTTGTTCCGTGGCAGGATCGACGGCTGGCGGCGGGTTACCCTGCTCTTTGCCGGCATCTCCGTCATGGGCTGCCTGTAACACCCCACTTTCTGTAACCCTGTTTAAGTAGTGTTTAGTGAGCCAAAAATGAGGGCCAACAAAAACTTTTTGTGCAAACCTCTGGAAGTACTATTTCTTGCTTGTCTATCTTGGTTGTTATGTTAATGATGTCTGTTGAGTTGCTTATTGAACAATATTGCGAACCAACACAATCCTTGTGCCCTTGTGATCATTCCTTTATTTATGCTTCTAGCTATTTTTCCAAAACTATTATCTTGGCAGCCTCTATTTTTTCAAATTATTTTATTTGTCCAAAACAAGATCCAAGATTTATCTTTGAGGCAAAGCTTTTATCAAAACTAAGTATTTACAAAATTATCGGGACCTACAAAGTAGAGTGGTCCCACTAGTTTACAAACTTAGATTTTGTTGATATTTATAAAAGGATTTCAAACACCTTTAAGAAAACTTTCTAAAGGATATGTTATGTCTTGTAACACCCTCGAATTTATAACAAGTTCGAAGTGCCCATTATGCATTCCACCACAATCCCAGAATCATTGTTGGGATACACATAACGTAGTTGGTAACCAGTTCCATAGACATTACAATACGATAGTTCAAATACAAATGGTCATAGTGACCAAGTTCATATTACAACAATATAGCAGCGGAAATAACGTCTTCGAGTCCATGCCTTCACCCTACAGGTAATGGCGACTCAGGAGACGATCTTAGTTCTGATACTCTTCTTCATAACCTCCCTCCGGATACTCTTCCCCATAGTCTGGCCAAGTTGATAGCCAGGGACACAGCCATGAGTATATTGGATGCACTCGCAAACCATCTTATAAACGAGATGATGAAGTAGATATGCAAGGTTGATATGGTGGACTAAGCACTAAGTTTATTTGCAAAAGCTAGTTTTATTTCCCAAGAATGTTCATTATTAGAGAAGAAGATTTAATTCTCTAAGTACCTAAAGAGGAACTTCAAGTGTGTCAACACTAATGTCAAGTCAAGTCATTCACCGAGTTCACCATAAGTTGTTAACATTCTTGACAAAAGTCAAGTATAGCTTGCCAACTGTCCATGACCGCGGATGCGGCTATTCAAATAGTTTTGAAAACCTCTGCAGAGGGGTACACTTTACCCACAAGATTCGATACATCTGCCGGGAGAAATCCACGGATCGTCATACGCAAAGTATGCGAGTTTCAGATAATCAAACAAACTTTTTCACTTATTCACTCTAGTATAGGATCCTTTCCTAGAGCCTGAGACACGGACATCTCTGTTCCGGCATCTCTAGTTTTGCCCGCTACAGGATGCTGTATGAATGGAAATTTCCACCCGGTTCGGAAGTACCCGCGCACGGTGCACTTCTATAAAGGATGATACAAGGTCCCCCATACTAGGGTAAACAAGCTACGGACTAAGCCCCTTCCCATTTAGGGGTAGTGTGGTCGTACGGTAATGGTTGGCTCACATGGTACATCACTTATTATCAATTAGCAAATACATTCCATAGTCCTTAGTCAAGGTTATTTTTCCTTCATAAAACCATCGAGTAGGAGAAATCTCCAATTCAAGTTTTCATGTTCAAGTCACCAATTTCAAATAGGGTTCCCCTTATAGATGGCCTCAATTTTATTAGCGACTAAGCAACTACATTGAGTGATGATACCACTAAATAGGGTTGGATAAACTCAGCTTGATACTCTTGCTAAGCAAGATATCATTACACACTATCATTCTAGAGTAACAATTCAATCATGCAATTTACTTAGAAACCAGTAGAATGCAATAGTAAAACTAGGCATGTGGAGTATGATTCAAAAGATGGCTTGCCTTGGTTGGCAAAGTGTCCGGGGTAGTCTTCTTCTTCTTGAAAAAGTTCCCCCTCAATATCCTCCTCAGCAACACTAGCGTCTAATAACGAATAAACACAATGCACACAATCACTACACAATACTAACAACACTCCAAGCGCACATACTTGTTTTCAAACAATAGAATTCATGTTGGATTTTATTGAGTTGGGTTGCAAGTTTTCTTCCAATCCTTCATTAAGTGTGTAAGTTAGATTTTTCTACCATGTGCCATATGTTGTTTACTTTCTTAGCATTGGTATGAAACTAGGGGTATTAGGGCTAGTTCAAACGGAGAGGGATTAATTAAGTAAATTGGTAGTGAGGGAAGAATTAAACTAAGTGCATAGTGAGGATCTATCATTATATGCTACACGCTAGGGTTGGATTAGGTCTAATTGATAACACTAACAAGGTACTAATTGATTAAGGTTGGACTAAATAGTAGGCAAGTTAACTAGTGAGCTCATAAACCAAGTTTCAAGATTTTAGGAAGTTTAAACAAATTTCTAGAATTTTCCTAAGATTAATAAGGCTATGGTCAAAGTATTCTTATTAAATTAAATTACTAACTCAAATTGGATTCTAACTAGTTTCAGAGGCTAGATAATTTCCTAAGCTTTCCAACGCATATTTATTTTCTAAAAACGGATTTCTAAATCTCTTGGAATTTAAATTTGAAAAACATCTCTGAAACAAATTTCAAACGGGCGGGGAAATAAAGAAAATTGTTTCGGACCGAATTTCACTGAACTGGGCCATTTTCCGAAGAAACCCGAATGGCCCGGCCCAGTACCGCTTCGCCCGGGGCGGGAGATGTTCGAATTCGAACCTGACAGGCGGGGCCTACGCGTCAGGTCACTTAAGTGACCGAACCGATACGCTGCCGTTGGATTCTAATCCAACGGCGCGTCTGCGTCGTGCTCATCGGCGAGGGAGGGAGCTCACCGGCGTGCAGTAGGGAAAAGGACGGCGACAGCGAGGGACGTAGGGGAAGCAGAACTCGACGGCGCGGGGCAGAAAAGGTTCCTGCGGCACTCCTCCTCCACTTCCCGGCGTCCGTTCGCCCAATGGAGGCCGAACGCGGTGGCACCACCCGCGTCCAGGAGCTCGCTGGCGTCGATGGCTACTGTGAACGAGAGCGAACTGGGGGAAGAGAAGATGTCTGGGAGCTTGCTGGGGATGGTGTGGTTTCAACTGCGTGCTCGGAGGGGGCTTTTATAGGCCAGGAGGGCGCGGGCAGGGGTGTCCAGAAGGTCGCCGGTGCAGGGGGGGTCTGGCGACATGCACGGGCAAAGCCGGGCGCGGCAGCCTTGGGGGCGTGCTGGCGGGGTTTGGTCTCGGCGTCGGGGCACTGTGGGCAGGCGTTGGCGAGCCCACGCCGGTCGGCATCGTGCAGAGAGCAGAGGGCAAAGAGAGGGGGGTCCGGGCGGTTTCTTCCCTCTCCTTCCATGTCTGACGGCCTGGGTCGGGGCAGGGGAGGCTGGGGCTCGACCGAGGGATGTCCACGAGCATGGCTACAGGGCTAGGGCGAATGTGAACAGCGTCGGCCACAGTAGAGTCGATTTTCCTAGATTTTTGCCCACCAGGTGTTCGACACAATGCCCGCAATAATTCAAATTTCGAATTTTTGAAAAGTTTCACTTTGGGTAGTCAACATATTAAACAAGGATTCTAGAGATATTTTTGTTGAGCAGAGAGATTATGTTTTGCAGAAATAATATTTCAAATTTGGGGTATGGTCACTGTTTCAGATTCAATCTTTGTCAGATGTTTGAGTTAGGTTAAGATTTGAATTTTGGTTTGAAAATTCTTGGTTGAGTTAGTATGCAGCCTGGTCAAGCTCAACTAACTGACCACACCCTTACTTGAGTTACAGATTGCTTAATCCAAGTGTCCAAAGTAGGGTAGTCAATAATATTTCCTAGATCCAACTTTTCTTCTCTTTTTCTTTATTTCTTTTGTTTCTTTTGTTTCTGGTTTCTTTAGCTCTTATAGTTCTTCTCTAATGCTTCTGTTGGTTAAGTTGGAATTAACTAAACATTGCACCACAAATTATAAGACACATGAAATCATAAAAGACATATAATGGAAATCTAGGCATACATGCAATATGAATGAAAAAGTTTTATCTTGGTCCAAAATTTGGCACTTTAATTAATAGGAAATGGATTACAGATTTTTGAGTTGTTACAATCTTCCCCCCTTAAAAAGAATCTCGTCCTCAAGATTCACTAACAAAGAACTGAAAAGATTGGGAAATTCTTTCTGAAGGTAATCTTCTCGTTCCCAAGTAGCTTCCTCTTCTGTGTGATTGCCCCACTGAACTTTCAGAAACTTGATGCTTTGGGTTAGAGTGGTTCGATATGCTTCCTCGAGGATACGGATAGGCACTTCACGATAGGTCAAATCCTTGTTGAGGTCCACAGAACGGTGATCAATATTTTTGAAGATTTCTGGCTTCTCCGGAACTTCAAGACATTTCCGAAGTAAGGACACATGAAAAACATCGTGCACTTCAGACAATTCAGGGGGCATTTCCAACTGATAAGACACTTCTCCTCGACGGCCTAGTATCTTGAAGGGTCCAATATACCTTGGTGCAAGCTTTCCTTTTACGTGGAATCTCTGCATTCCCTTGAGAGGTGATACTCTAAGATAGACAAAATCTCCAATCTTGAAGGTCAGTTCTCTACGTCTCTTGTCAGCATAACTCTTCTGTCTAGATTGGGCTGCCTTGAGGTACTCACGAATCATGCGAACCTTCTCCTCAGCTTCTTGCAGAATATCCGGTCCAAATATCTTACTGTCTGCAGTTTCAGACCAATTCAAAGGGGTACGACACTTTCTTCCATATAAAGCTTCAAATGGGGCCATTTGCAAACTGGCTTGATAACTGTTGTTGTAGGAAAATTCCGCAAAAGGCAGACAATCTTCCCACTTAGCTCCATAAGCTAGAACACAGGCTCTCAACATATCTTCAAGTATTTGGTTCACTCTTTCAGTCTGTCCATCAGTCTGAGGGTGGTAAGCTATGCTAAAGGCTAATTTGGTTCCCAAGGCTTGATGCAAACTTCTCCAAAATCTCGAGGTGAATTGGGTTCCTCGATCAAAAACTATGGTTTTAGGGACTCCATGCAAACTAACAATTCTGGATAGATAAAGATCTGCCAGCTGTCCTGAGGTATAAGTGGTCTTGACAGGAATAAAGTGGGCAACTTTGGTCAGTCTATCCACAATGACCCAGATAGAGTCATTTCCGCGGCTAGACCTTGGAAATCCCGTGATGAAATCCATTGCAACAGATTCCCACTTCCATTCTGGAACTTGCAAAGGTTGCAGCAATCCCGCAGGACGTTGATGTTCAGCCTTGACTCTTTGACAAATATCACACTTAGATATGAACGATGCAATCTCACGCTTCATCCCATGCCACCAAAACTGTTCCTTTAGATCTTGATACATTTTGGTTCCACCGGGGTGGATGGAGTAAGGTGTCTCATGGGCTTCCTTCATAATGACTTCCTTCAGTTATGAATCAGCAGGCACACAAATACGTCCTTTATACCAGAGAACTCCTTGATCATCCTCCTCAAATCCTGGCACCTTGCCGGAACTAATTCTGCGCTTAATTCCGTCAATACTCTCATTTCCCTTCTGGGTTTCTTTGATTTGGCTCATCAAGGTGGGTTGAAACTCAAGGTTGGCTAAGAATCCTTGACTGACTAGTTCCAATCCAAAATTTTCAAACTCCTGGTGCAACATAGGTTGCTCCTCTTTGATCATCATATTCAAGGTGCATGGCTTCCTACTCAATGCATCGGCCACTACATTGGCCTTACCGGGGTGATAATGAATTTCCAGATCGTAATCCTTGATCAACTCTATCCATCTTCTTTGCCTCATGTTCAACTCCTTCTGGGTAAAAATATACTTCAAACTCTTGTGATCAGTGTAGATCTCGCAACGGTTACCCATAAGATAATGCCTCCAGGTCTTCAAAGCGAGAACTACGGCTGCTAATTCCAGATCATGGGTTGGATAGTTTTCTTCATGAGGTCGAAGCTGTCGGGAGAGGTATGCTATGACCTTGCCTTCTTGCATTAACACACAACCAAGTCCAAGTTTGGAAGCGTCGCAATAGACATCAAAGTTTTTGGTGATATCGGGCATGGTTAGGATGGGGGCGGTCACCAATCGCTTCTTGAGTTCTTGAAAACTTTCTTCACATTTAGGGGTCCATTCAAACTTCTTGTCCTTCTTCAACAATTGGGTCATGGGTCTGGCAATACTTGAAAACCCTCCAACAAATTTGCGGTAATATCCTGCTAATCCGAGAAAACCTCTAACTTCAGTTTGAGTGGTAGGGGCTTCCCATTCCATGACTGATTTGATCTTCTTTGGGTCCACTGACACTCCTCCAGCTGATAATACATGGCCTAAGAATCCAACTTCCTTCAACCAGAACTCACACTTACTGAACTTGGCATATAGCTGATGTTCTCTCAGGGTCTCTAAGATTAACCTCAAATGGGTGGCATGCTCTTCTTCAGACTTGGAGTAGATAAGAATGTCATCAATGAAGACAACAACAAACTTATCTAGAAACTCCATGAAAACCTTATTCATGAGATTCATGAAATAGGCAGGGGCATTGGTTAATCCAAAGGACATTGTGGTGTACTCATACAATCCGTATCGGGTAGTGAAGGCTGTTTTAGGTATATCAGTTGCACGGATCTTCAGTTGATGGTATCCAGTTCTAAGGTCTATCTTTGAGAAGACTTGAGCTCCAGTCAGTTGGTCAAACAAGTCATCAATCTTTGGAAGAGGATACTTATTCTTGATGGTAACATCATTTAGCTTGCGGTAATCGGTGCACAGTCGGCTGGAACCGTCACTTTTATCCACAAACAAGACAGGTGATCTCCAAGCAGATGAACTTGGCTGAATCAATCCCTTACTTAAAAGGTCATCCAATTGCTTCTTTAACTCCACTAGTTCAGCTGGGTTCATACGATAGGGTCGCTGGGCTATAGGTCCAGTTCCGGGGATAAGCTCAATGATAAACTCAATATCCCGATCCGGTGGCCTTCCAGGTAGCTCATCGGGAAACACATCCGGGTATTCACAGACGATGGGAACTTGCCCTGGAGTTGGTCCTGAGATACTCTTATGACATCTGGTGATTTGGGGTGGTTTTATGGACACATGCTTTACTACAATTCCAGAGCTACTCTTCATGGTGATGGTCTTTTAGGCACAATCTATCACTCCTTGATGTTGAGACATCCAATCCATACCTAGGACTACTTCCAATCCTTTGGTTCCTAACACAATCAAACTTGCTAGGAATGATATCCCATGGATTTCTATGGGCACTGCCAAGCAGGTCCAACTAGCCTTTGTTATTGACCCAGGTATTTGTACAGACATGGTATTTTTTAGGGGTGTTTGTTGAAGTCCACTTTTATCCACAAATAACTTAGTGACAAAAGAGTGTGAAGCTCCAGAATCAAACAGAACTCTTGCAGGAACTGAATTACAGGCAACATACCAAGCACAACGTCGGTTGTTTCCTGAGCTTCTTCAACATTCATGTGATTCAGACGGCCTCGGGGTAGAGGCTGGTTCCTTGGTGGATAATTCTTGCCATTTCCAACCCGGCGCTGCTGCTGAGCAGGAGCAGTGGTCTTGGATGCATCATTCAGCTTCTTAGGGCATTCATTGGAGTAGTGCCCCTTGATTCCGCACTCATAACATGTAACACCAGACTTGTCACCAGACTTGGGCAACGCAGGTGCGCCATTTGGCCTTGGAGTATTGGGGGTAGAAGTTGTTGCCATTAGGTCTTGGAGGTGCACGGTTGAAGTTACTGCCGGTCAGACGGTTGGGAAAGTTGGGACGTGGAGCAGGTGCAGATGGCCTCATAGGTCTAGGGGCGAAACCCATAGGTGGATTTCCCCTTGGCTTCTGCGAGTTGCTTGAGTTGCCTTGATACATCATACGGCGCTTGCGGTTCTCTGCAGCTTGCTTAAGTTTGCCTTCCATCTGAATGGCAGAGTCAACCAATGTGTAACAACTCAGAAATTGTAATCCACTTCTTATTAATTCAAACACCAAATTTTGGATCCAGATAAAACTTTTTAGCCATTATTTCATGCATACATGTATTTCTCTATTGTTTGTATTCTATGATTTCATGTGTGCTACTTTTGGTTGTGCATTGGTTAGATAATTCTAAGTTAACCAACAGAAGCATTTGAGACAAATTATAAGCATCAAAGAAACCAGAAATAAAAATATTGAAGAAAAAGAAAATAATAAGAGGATCTAGGAAATCTGTTTGACTACCCTACTTTGAGCCCTTGGATTAAGAAATCTGCAACTCACCTCAGTGTTTGTCCAGTTAGTTGAGCTTCACCAAGTCACATACAAACTCAACCAAGAGGTGGCTACCCAAAATCCAAATCAGAACATCACCCAAACTTCTGTCAAAGTTTGAACCTGAACCAGAGACCAAACCTCAAATTCGAAATAAGATTTCTGCAAAACTCAACATTTCTTTGTAACAAAAATATGACTGGAAACCTTGGCCAATATATTGATCACCCAAAGTGGAAAATTTCAAAAATTCAAATTTAAATCTCTTGCGGGCATTTCATCGAACACCCTGCAGATGAAAATCGGGCAAATCCGAGCTACTGTGAAGATCACTATTCTGGTTCGCTCCCCGCCTGTAGCCATGCTCCTTGGCGTCTCCGCGGTCGACCCCAGCGCCCCCTGCCCCAACCCAAGCCATGAGAAGCGGAGGGAAGAAGAGAATTGCGCCCAGGGCCCCCTCCCAGTCTTCTTCTTCTCTGCACGCTCCCGACCGCCCTGCCCTCGCCAGCACCGACCCACAGCCCTCCGCGGCCGAGCCAGCACCCTCCCAGCACGCCCCCGAGGCCGCCGTGCCCGGTACGACCTTCGAGCGTTGCCAGGGCCCCCGAGCCGGCGAGCTTCTAGACGCCCGCACCCTCGTCGCTCCGACCTATAAATACCCCCGTCGATCAAACGGAGAGACTCGCCCCGTCCCCAGCTACCTCCCAGACACACTCGTATCGCCCCGCTTGCTCTATCTCGACGACGCCAGCCCCGCCGGCGAGGTACTGGACGTGGAGAGCGCCGCCGCGTTCGACCACCTGGGAGCAAGCCGCCGCTGGGAATCGGAGGAGGAGTCACGCCGCAGCCGATTCCGCACATCGCCGTCGAGTTCTGCTTCCTCACCGTCACGCCCTCGCCGTCGAACAGTCATCCCTGCAACGCCGGTGAGCTCCCCCGTCTCCGACGAACACGATGCACCAGAGCCGTTCGATCTTGATCCAGCGGTAGCATACCGTTTCGGTGAGAGTTAAGTGACCTGACCGGTGGGCTCCACCTGTCAGGTTTAGTTTTTATTTTTTCCCGCCCGGAGCGAAGCGGTATGGGCCGGCCCATTCGAGTTTCGTTCAAAATCAGCCCAGTTGGTTTCGAATCCGGTCCGTTTCGTTTTCTTTATTTCCCGCTCGTTTTCGAATTAATTCAAATATGATTCAGATATGATTTTCAAACTACCATTCCAAGAGATTTACACATCCATTTTTAGCAAATGAATATGCGTTGGAAAGCTTGTAAAATGATCTAGCCTGTAGAATTGGTTATAATTCCATTTGATTTAGGAATTTAATTAGATATGAATAGTGTGACCCTAGCTTTATTAATCATAGAAGATTTCTAGAAAATTGTTTAAGCCCCCTAAAATCATGAAATTTAAATTGTGAACTCACCAATGACCTCCCCTACGGTTAGTCAACCCTAATCAACTCCAAACCCTGTTAGTGTTATCAATTAGATCCCACCCCAACTCTAGTTAGTAACATAAAATGATAGATCCCTATCACACACTTAGAATTAATTTTGCCCACTTTACCAATTCACTTAGTTAATCCCTCCCCACTTGAACTAGCCTTAGTACCCCTAAACCAATACCAATGCTTAGAAAGTGAACAACACATGGCACTTAGTAGAAACTCTAACTTGCACACTTCATGAAAACTTGGGAGAAAACTTGCAACCTAATTCAAATAAAATCCAACAGGAATGATATTGTTTGAAAACAAGTATGTGTGCTTGGGGTGTTGTTAGCATTGTGTAGTGATGATGTGCCTTGTGTTTATTCGTTATTAGACGCTAGTGTTGCCGAGGAGGATATTGGAGGGGATTATTATCAAGAAGAAGAAGAATACCCCAGACACTTTGCCAACCAAGGCAAGCCATCTTTTGAATCATACTCCAAATACCTAGTTTTACTATTGCATTCTATCTGTTTTAAGTAAATTGCATGATTGAATTGCTAGAGTAGAATGATAGATGTGTAGTGATATCTTGCTTAGCAAGAGCATCAAGCTGAGTTTATCCAACCTTACTTAGTGGTATCATCACTCATACTAGCCGCTTAGTCGCTAATAAAACTGAGGTCATCTATAAGGGGAACCCTCGTTGAAAATGTGTGACTTGAACTTGAACACTTGAATTAGAGGTTTCTCCTACATGATGGTTTTATGAAGGAAAAATAATCTTGACTAAGAACTATGGAATGTATTTGCGAAATGACAACGAGTGATGTACTATGTGAGCCAGCCATACAGTACGACCACATTATCCTGGTATGGGACAGGGCTTAGTGGAGTAGTTTGTTTCACCTTAGTGTAGACCCTACAAATGTAAATGGAAGTCCGACTAGGGACTCCTTTTCCAGGGCACCCTTGGCTGTGGCCGAGTTTCGCCTTGTCCTCCTCTTCATAGGTGGTTGGGGTACAAGCCGAAGAGCCCTCATTGAAAATGGACTACCGGGTGTAGACCCTACCTCGGTTAGTGGCATTCCGGTGGGACAAGCGGCTGGGAACTTTGCACACTCCGGACAGCTTCTTGGACTCGGTGTTGGGGGATACATCTCTAGGCGGTAGTGTTTATGCTAAGGCGGGCAGGTGAAACATTATGGTCGGCTACTTGTCGTTATGCAGGGATGTTGCCCACACGATAAGTCGTCGGATGGTGTGGGTAAAGTGTACAACCTCTGCAGAGTGTAAAACTATTCGAATAGCCGCGTCCGCGGTCATGGACAGTTGGCAAGCTGTGCCTGGCTTTTGTCAAGATTGAAAATAACTTATGATGAACTGGGTAAATGACATGAATTGAAGTGACTTGACTTGACCATGATGTTGACACAATTGAAGTTCCTCCTTAGATTGAACTTAGAGAACTAAACTTCTTTTCTACCAATGAACATTCTTGGGAAAATAAAACTAGCTTTTGCAAATAAACTTAGTGCTTAGTCCACTAGATAAACCTTGCATATCTACTTCATCATTTCCTTTATAAGATGGTTTGCGAGTGCATCCAATGTACTCATGGCTGTGTCCCTGGCTATCAACTTGGCCAGACTATGGGGAAGAGTATCAGGAGGAAGGGTATGAAGAAGAGTACCAGAACTAAGATCGTCTCCATGAGTCGCCGTTGCCTGTAGGGTGAAGGCATGGACCCGAAGACGTTATATCCGCTGCTATATTGTGTGTAATATGAACTTGGTCTCTATGACCATTGTATTTGAACCATCGTACTGTAATGTCTATGGAACTGGTTATCAACTACGTTATGTATATCGCAACAATGGTTCTGGGATTGCGGTGGAATACATAACGGGCACTTCGAATTTGTATCAAATTTGAGGTCGTCACACAATGACTCCAGGTCTGCAAAGGGAATGCTGACCAAGACACATTGCATCTCATCATGAAGTCCATTCAGAAACCTCTCTTGCTTCTTCTCATTGGTGTTGGTGTCATCTGGGGCATACCTAGACAAGGTAAGGAACTTGTCACGGTAGTCAACCACAGATAGGGAACCTTGCTTCAGATTTCTGAACTCATCTCTCATCCTCTTAACTAATCCCAAAGGAACATGGGCTTTGCTGAACTTGCTCTTGAACTCCTTCCAAGGTATCACATACCCTTGGGCTTGCATTGCACGGGTGCTATCCCACCAAGCTCTTGCGGCTCCAGCAAGATAGTGGGTGGTGTACAAGACCTTCTCAGTTTCGCCAACTTCGGCGACCGCCAAATTGTTCTCCATAGTGCGAAGCCAGTCATCAGCATCTAAGGGTTCTTCAGACTTAGTGAACATAGGTGGGTTGGTGTTTTGGAAACTCCTTAGCTTGGATCGGTGATCACCATTGCCATTGTTCTCTCCTTCACCATGGCCATTTCCATTGCCAATGTTGTGGTTCATTGCCATCTGGGTTAGCTGCTGAAGAGTGGCCAAGTTAGCTTGGCGCTCAGCTCGGGCTGCTTCCCGGTCTTCCATGATCAACCTTGGCAGTTGTGCTACTTCCGGGTTCGGGGGTGGGGGTGCTCGCGGCATCTGAAGATAATGTGTGTAAGACAAGAGGGAAAAACTAATTGCTAAGATTTAAATGTAACATAGATGATGCAATTTTGTCTTACCAAGGCCTTAAGGGCCAAATTCATATTTCATTCAACAAACATCAAACATACCACACATACGAGTTCACACATTACAAATGGTTTACATCAAACCATTGCGACTCGTCTACTAGAGAGGGGGATACAACTCACACCTACACGAAGTGACTTAAAGTGAACTCATAATTAGATAACACGGGGATCTCCAATCTAAACATTGGGCTCCTTGGGGTCTTCCTCCTCATCATCCTCAATGAATCCAGCACCCTCATCATCCTCCTGATCATCGAGGTCCTCCATGAAATCATCCTCATCACTAATGAGGGCATTATCCTCCTTGCGGAGGTCAATGCCTTCCTCCTCACCAAGGTGGCTCTCTAGACTTTCAATGTACTCAGTCAGCTCAGCCACATTGGCCTTCAACTCTTCAATGGTCTGATCCCTTTCCTCGCGCTGGCGGCGAAGGCTCTTGCGATCCCTAGCAAGGATCCTGATGGTGCTCCTCGCCTCCACAAGTGCGAAGTGCTCAAGGTTGGCCTTGGTACGGGCACGATCTGCCTCCTGCTGAGTGGAGTACAGCAAGAAGTCCATGTGATCTGCATATGTACTCGGCTCCTTTTGCCCTGGCATGTTTGCGGGACGCCCTTCCGCATCACGCCGAGCAAAGTTCCTAAAGCGCTCCACCTGAACCTCCTCAACATGCAGTCCGCATAAGCGGGCTAGCATCTCCTGCATACCTCGGACCAAACCATCGGCCCAAGTGTTCTCCACAAGCTCAAACTTGATCCTTGGAGAACTTAGATCTCCCTTCTTGCCACGGCAACTTGCCCTGATAAGCCATCGTAGCTCTCCATCCGGGTGCTCATTGAGCACGGCTCCCTTGAACTCCGGATACAGACGATCCAGGAACAAGGTCAGGGTGGTGAGGTCTCGCTCGAAAACAAGGCTACCACCATGGCCCAACTGGTATTGCTCAGTGAACACCGGGGCCATCTACAAAATTTTATATTAGGTTAAGTTAGTGACCAACTCAAGTGTGCAAACTTTTAAGTAGGCAAAAACTGAATCATGTACAAAGCTTTGTAAATAGAGAGGAAAAGACTAAGCAATTTTAAATCATTACTTATCTCTTTGCTTTTATAAAGGTTTCATCTAAAGCCCATTCTAACTAAGGTCTCCTATTGTCAGCCTAGGCTCTGATACCAACTTGTAACACCCTCGAATTTATAACAAGTTCGAAGTGCCCGTTATGCATTCCAGCACAATCCCAGAATCATTGTTGTGATACACATAACGTAGTTGGTAACCAGTTCCATAGACATTACAATACGATAGTTCAAATACAAATGGTCATAGTGACCAAGTTCATATTACAACAATATAGCAGCGGAAATAACGTCTTCGGGTCCATGCCTTCACCCTACAGGTAATGGCGACTCAGGAGACGATCTTAGTTCTGATACTCTTCTTCATAACCTCCCTCCGGATACTCTTCCCCATAGTCTGGCCAAGTTGATAGCCAGGGACACAGCCATGAGTACATTGGATGCACTCGCAAACCATCTTATAAACGAGATGATGAAGTAGATATGCAAGGTTGATATGGTGGACTAAGCACTAAGTTTATTTGCAAAAGCTAGTTTTATTTCCCAAGAATGTTCATTATTAGAGAAGAAGATTTAATTCTCTAAGTACCTAAAGAGGAACTTCAAGTGTGTCAACACTAATGTCAAGTCAAGTCATTCACCGAGTTCACCATAAGTTGTTAACATTCTTGACAAAAGTCAAGTACAGCTTGCCAACTGTCCATGACCACGGACGCGGCTATTCGAATAGTTTTGAAAACCTCTGCAGAGGGGTACACTTTACCCACAAGATTCGATACATCTGCCGGGAGAAATCCACGGATCGTCATACGCAAAGTATGCGAGTTTCAGATAATCAAACAAACTCTTTCACTTATTCACTCTAGTATAGGATCCTTTCCTAGAGCCCGAGACACGGACATCTCCGTTCCGGCGTCTCTAGTTTTGCCCGCTACAGGATGCTGTATGATAGGAAATTTCCACCCGGTTCGGAAGTACCCGCGCACGGTGCACTTCTATAAAGGATGATACAAGGTCCCCCATACTAGGGTAAACAAGCTACGGACTAAGCCCCTTCCCATTTAGGGGTAGTGTGGTCGTACGGTAATGGTTGGCTCACATGGTACATCACTTATTATCAATTAGCAAATACATTCCATAGTCCTTAGTCAAGGTTATTTTTCCTTCATAAAACCATCGGGTAGGAGAAATCTCCAATTCAAGTTTTCAAGTTCAAGTCACCAATTTCAAATAGGGTTCCCCTTATAGATGGCCTCAATTTTATTAGCGACTAAGCAACTACATTGAGTGATGATACCACTAAATAGGGTTGGATAAACTCAGCTTGATACTCTTGCTAAGCAATATATCATTACACACTATCATTCTAGAGTAGCAATCCAATCATGCAATTTACTTAGAAACCAGTAGAATGCAATAGTAAAACTAGGCATGTGGAGTATGATTCAAAAGATGGCTTGCCTTGGTTGGCAAAGTGTCTAGGGTAGTCTTCTTCTTCTTGATAAAGTTCCCCCTCAATATCCTCCTCAGCAACACTAGCGTCTAATAACGAATAAACACAATGCACACAATCACTACACAATACTAAGAACACTCCAAGCGCACATACTTGTTTTCAAACAATAGAATTCATGTTGGATTTTATTGAGTTGGGTTGCAAGTTTTCTTCCAAGCCTTCATTAAGTGTGTAAGTTAGATTTTTCTACCATGTGCCATATGTTGTTTACTTTCTTAGCATTGGTATGAAACTAGGGGTATTAGGGCTAGTTCAAATGGAGAGGGATTAATTAAGTAAATTGGTAGTGAGGGAAGAATTAAACTAAGTGCATAGTGAGGATCTATCATTGTATGCTACACACTAGGGTTGGATTAGGTCTAATTGATAACACTAACAAGGTACTAATTGATTAAGGTTGGACTAAACAGTAGGCAAGTTAACTAGTGAGCTCATAAACCAAGTTTCAAGATTTTAGGAGGTTTAAACAAATTTCTAGAATTTTCCTAAGATTAATAAGGCTATGGTCAAAGTATTCTTATTAAATTAAATTACTAACTCAAATTGGATTCTAACTAGTTTCAGAGGCTAGATAATTTCCTAAGCTTTCCAACACATATTAATTTGCTAAAAACGGATTTCTAAATCTCTTGGAATTTAAATTTGAAAAACATCTCTGAAACAAATTTCAAACGGGCGGGGAAATAAAGAAAATCGTTTCGGACCGAATTTCACTGAACTGGGCCGTTTTCCGAAGAAACCCGAACGGGCCGGCCCAGCACTGCTTCGCCCGGGGCGGGAGACGTTCGAATTCGAACCTGACAGGCGGGGCCTACGCGTCAGGTCACTTAAGTGACCGAACCGATACGCTGCCGTTGGATTCTAATCCAACGGCGCATCTGCGTCGTGCTCATCGGCGAGGGAGGGAGCTCACCGGCGTGCAGTAGGGAAAAGGACGGCGACGGTGAGGGACGTAGGGGAAGCAGAACTCGACGGCGCGGGGCGGAAAAGGTTCCTGCGTTACCTCTCCTCCACTTCCCGGCGTCCGTTTGCCCAACAGAGGCCGAATGCGGTGGCGCCACCCGCGTCCAGGAGCTCGCCGGCGTCGATGGCTACTGCGAACGAGAGCGAACTGGGGGAAGAGAAGATGTCTGGGAGCTTGCTGGGGATGGTGTGGTTTCAACTGCGTGCTCGGAGGGGGCTTTTATAGGCCAGGAGGGCGCGGGCAGGGGTGTCCAGAAGGTCACCGGTGAAGGGGGGTCTGGCAACGTGCATGGGCAAAGCCGGGCGCGGCAGCCTTGGGGGCGTGCTGGCGGGGTTTGGTCTCCGCGTCGGGGCACTGCGAGCCCACGCCGGTCGGCATCGTGCAGAGAGCAGAGGGCAAAGAGAGGGGGGTCCGGGCGGTTTCTTCCCTCTCCTTCCATGTCTCACGGCCTGGGTCGGGGCAGGGGAGGCTGGGGCTCGACCGAGGGATGTCCACGAGCATGGCTACAGGGCTAGGGCAAATGTGAACAGCGTCGGCCACAGTAGAGTCGATTTTCCTGGATTTTTGTCCACCAGGTGTTCGACACAATGCCCGCAAGAATTCAAATTTCGAATTTTTGAAAAGTTTCACTTTGGGTAGTCAACATATTAAACAAGGATTCCAGAGATATTTTTGTTGAGCAGAAAGATTATGTTTTGCAGAAATAATATTTCAAATTTGGGGTATGGTCACTGTTTCAGATTCAATCTTTGTCAGATGTTTGAGTTAGGTTAAGATTTGAATTTTGGTTTGAAAATTCTTGGTTGAGTTAGTATGCAGCCTGGTCAAGCTCAACTAACTGACCAGACCCTTACTTGAGTTACAGATTGCTTAATCCAAGTGTCCAAAGTAGGGTAGTCAATAATATTTCCTAGATCCAACTTTTCTTCTCTTTTTCTTTATTTCTTTTGTTTCTGGTTTCTTTAGCTCTTATAGTTCTTCTCTAATGCTTCTGTTGGTTAAGTTGGAATTAACTAAACATCGCACCACAAATTATAAGACACATGAAATCATAAAAGACATATAATGGAAATCTAGGCATACATGCAATATGAATGAAAAAGTTTTATCTTGGTCCAAAATTTGGCACTTTAATTAATAGGAAATGGATTACAGATTTTTTAGTTGTTACATGTCTCCGCTAGTTTCTGAAAAATTTACAAAAGCTTTACTCCTTTATTTGAAGCTCTTTTCTACTTGATCATGGCATGATCATCATCGAGCACTTGTTCAATCATTGTTTCTGGTGATGCTAGATTGGCTGCAAATGATTGACCATGTGTGGTGAGTTGACTTTGTGTGACTTTGTGTGACTTTGTTTGACATTGATGAGTTGCTTGTGTGTAGGTATGAGCTACAGGTAGGCCTATGGCCTAACCTATCTAAAGCACACCAAATTATAAGGTGGTTAGTGGGGATGTTCTTATAAATTGCTTTCAATATATTTTCTATATAAAACCTATTTTTGATGTTTCCCTCTTTATAAAAACCCTACAACTCTATTCCTTATGGAAGGAGTATTTATTTTCAAAACTCAAGTTTGTCAAAAATTGGAAATGAGGTTCCCTCTTTATGAGCACTCATTTCATTCTTCAATATCTTCTATAAAAGTATTTTCCCAACTACTTTTCCTTTTTACAAAGATAAGAAAAATGGGAAGAATACCTCTCTGGTATTATTCTTGTTTCTGGAAATTATGGGAATAGTACCCAGGGTTTATAAATGTTTTGAGATCTCTCCCTAATATTCAAAAACCCCACTTGGATAGAATCAACTCTTGTTTGTAAATCGACAAAAAAAGTTGTTTTCCTCTCAATCCTGAAACCCTAACTCGAATGTCTTACCATAAGGCATTAGGGGCTCCCTTTTGAGGATTTTAGTACTAACCAAACTAGCCTAAGGAAAGCACCCATGGTGTTATTAGAATCATCTTCATCCAACCATGAAAAGGTTTCACTCAAATTTAGAAAATCATCTCTTGCAGACATTTCATCAAACACCTTATGTGCAGGCTATCTACACTCTTGTTAACAGTTTCAGTTTTTAGACACTTGTATTAAGCTCATACTTTCTATCCAGTGAAATGTCTACCCATAGAACTCATCCTTGACATGTGTTCTTCTATTTCTTCCATTACCACTTATTCATTTGAGGTCATCTGCTACTTGTTCTAATCCTGTTTCTGACCCTAATCAAACAACTGACCATTTGACTATTATTAGATGCAGTTTTGGTCACACTTCTAGATTTCGAAA
Organism: Dactylis glomerata; assembly: GCA_007115705.1. Classification (NCBI taxonomy): domain Eukaryota; kingdom Viridiplantae; phylum Streptophyta; class Magnoliopsida; order Poales; family Poaceae; genus Dactylis; species Dactylis glomerata. Next base: position 161,486 of record QXEO01000519.1, read on the forward strand.
TTAATTGTTCAGAGACCATCCTATGACCTATTCCTCTTATTTTTGATCTACTCTAACTATCTATGCACTTGCATGTGCATTTTGAGGTATGCCACCCATTTATGTGGGATGGTTTTGAACTCTAATCAAAACTACTCCCATCCTTTAATTTTTCTCCATAAATCTTTGGATCACTTTTTAGCTTTCGCCATAAATTTTCCCCATGAACCATTCCCTCTCTACTAACATTGGAAGTGTTATTTATGCTTAAATACCACCCCTCCTCCATCCAATATTCCTATTTTCTTATCTCATCTTTCTTATTTAACAAATGCATGGAAATGGTAACCATGATTATTTCTTGACCTCTTACTTACCCAATAAAATTTAGGAACTTCTACTATGCCATATCTTTGATTTTGGAATCTTCTAAGCCAAAACCTTAATTGGCTATTCTCAAAATTTCTAAGATCTAGTTCAAACTACTATTAGGGCAAATACTCAAAATCAAAATTTTGGTGACCAAGAAAAATTGTCATAAATTGGCAAGACCCTATCCAAACCCTCTACCACCACCCCCCTCTCTAATTCTTGTAGGTAGTTAAATTTGGTCAAATTCAAGTTTGGAGCCATGCATGCATACAACACCATTTCCATCTATAATTACCTAACCTTCTTGAAACTCCTCCAAACCATCTTGTTGACCACCTCAGCACACTCACCTATACCTGGTCGAATTGTACTGTAGCAAGCCCCCTCTTCCTTGTCCTCTAGTGCTTGGAGGGAACTAGAGGAGAGACACACATGCATATATCTATTCTTGCAATAAACATTGATAACTTGCAGCAACCACCCTTCCTAAAGAAGCCAGCGACCTCCTGGACCCCTCTCACACTCTCCACCGCCCCTCTCCCCCAACCGAAGCCCTCCTCTGGACCCCATATGCCCCAAACCGACTTACACCACTCCCCCTCAGATATAAGGGTGCAAACCACCCCATCCCCTCTCTACTCCCTCATTTCACTCCCACGCCTCCACCTTACCTCCCCAGAGCACCAAGGAACGCCCCATGGCCTGTAGCAGAGGAGAAGGAGAGGAAAACCTCATCTAGGTCTGCATGGAAGAAGGGTTTGTCACCACCGTTCTAGAGCTTCCCCGCCCCTTCTTTTTGCATGAATCCACTTCTCGTCTCTGTACCAGCCTAACCCTACCCCTATCTTGACCCAGGAATGCTAAAACAACGACCCCATGGAGCACCCGATCGAGCTCCTCCATCGCCGGCGTGCAGATCCTCATCCCAGAGGCGAATCCGCTACTGCCACCCCTCTCCGAGGTCATCCTATCGAGCCATGTCCCCTCGTCACCTCCCCATGGCCGGAGGAAGCCCCTAGGAGAGCTCCTGCACCCCGCCGCCCCCATTAGGGTTTCCTCCCAGGCTGTCCTGACCGGAGGAAGAAGATGGCTGGGGGCCGTCGATCGTAACTTGCTCAGACGGCCCCGGTTGCCCCGTACCCCTTCGGTGTTTGGCCCCGCTGATGGTCGGGCCCCGCCTGGTAGGCCAGCTTGACCGTGCCCACTCGCGTGCTGCAAGCAGAAAGGGCCGAAACCCGGTGGACCGCCCCAAATCTGTTCAGATCTGGCCCGCGGTATACTTTTTTTGGAAATTCTGTTTACAATTTTTCCAGATCTGTAAACTTTGAAAATTCATAGAAAAATAAGTACAAGTCCTTTTTGTGATTCAAATTTCTATGAGTATCTTAACTTATTATCTTTCAAATGTCACTGGTCCCATGCTCATTAGATCAATGTAGATATTATGGTGTTTTGTTTGGAAAAATTAGTCACTTTTGAATCTTAAATCCAAATTAGGAGTTTGGTTTTGTTAAAATGGATGATTCCAATTTTCAGAAATGATATGATGTACTATGAAGCTAGAGAAACTGGTTTTGCTATTTTAGGGGTATTATTTTCTTTGCAGTAATTATTTTGGTGTTAATGGAAATTAGCATTGTTTTATTTATTGTGCCTAATAGAAATAAGCTTTTGGAGTGATTCAAACTCTGGAGCGTTGTGAATTACTGTAGCTTTCCAACTTGACCTCTGGTGCAATTTTAGGAGCTACTGAAAGTTTTAGGGAGTTATTTTGCCTTTCTAGTGGTAATTGCTACTAGGAAATTCATTATAATTCAACCCTAACCTATTTTGGAATGATTCCAATAGGGTTGGCTTTATAAACTTGTTAGCTATCTGATGCTATGTTGGTTGGCATGTTTTGATCAAGTTTGATGCCTGCATGATGTTTGTGTTGAATATAGGGTTAATTATTATTAGAAATTGTTTTCCCTATTAACAAAGTGACTTTACTTTTATAAGATGAAATCTTGGTTCAGAAAATTGTTGCTTATCTACAAGTATGCTTAATATGTTATTTGACCTATGTGACCGCCTGCATGCTTGTTTGAGGTGAAGTGGTGTTGTGCTTGCTATGTTTGAAAAACCCTAGTTTTAATAGGATTAACTTGCTACTAAAAAACTATGAAATCTTATTTTAGATTCTAAACATGTTTGTTTCTGATACTCTTTGATTATGTGATGTTGAGTGATGAAGTGCTTGTGACTTGTGTATGTATGTATGCTTATTGTGTGCTTTTATTTTTCCGGCAATAGAATCAAACAAAGAGTGTGCGGAGGAAGGGGAAGTCTTTGATTATCAAGAAGGAGAAGATCAGGGACAAGCCACTCAAGGCAAGCCATCTATACTTGATGCATATCTGATCCTATTCACTTACTTTACATGTTCTTAAAAGTTTATCAAACTGCACGTTTTTATATTGCTATATTCCTTGTAGCAATTATTTGTTGGCTCAAGCTCCACAAGCCAAATTGTTATCATCCTTAGAGATGACCCCTTTGAACACCTATTCAAAACCCTTGCAGCAGTGGCTTGTTGATTAGCAGCAAAGCAGTTGGAAAACTTTGTAGTGGAGCAAAAACTCTAGGTTGGGAACACTCAAATGGGTCTTCGAAAATGATTTCGAAAACCTTGGAATGGAGTGCTATTCCATTGATAGATTTCAAAAATGAGTTGAAAATAAGGTGGGGATGTATATCCCGGAGTTGGAGGCATGAATTTTCAAAAATGACATTGGTGATCACTAAGTGTTCGCTCAGAACAATTAACCCGTGCAACCACGATTACCCTGGTATGGGACGAGGCTTAGCTCGTAGTTTGTTTATTTTAGTACGGGAGTCTCACAACTATATAAGGGTACGCGGTACCCTGGAATCCGGATTGCTGCAAGTATAAGGGCAATAGTAAATCGGGATCTAGTGAGGGATTTATCCGGCCGGAAGACACTATGGGTCTCCTGACGTGGCACTGGAGTTACGCTCGAACATGGAGGTAGACTGCCAGGGTGTGCCGGGGAGGTACATACTCCATAGGGTAGATTCCTGTACTAAGGTAGATAAGCGAAAGGCTTTGATCGGGTGCTTGTCGTGGCATATTATGTTATGCGGGGAAGATGCCCACACGATGAGTATCCGGATGATTGTGGGTAAAGTGTACAATCTATGAAGAGTGTAAATCTATTTGAATAGCCGAGTCCTCGGTCATGGACGGTTGGGACGACCGTTACTTAGCCCAATGTCAAGTTTTGGTTTTACAAGAATGTTTTCGGAAACATGGAGAAAGGTGCTGGACGGAGTACTCTGAGGGTACTGCCGTGGCACGGTTATGGTTCAGAGTACTTGCAGGGTACTGCCGAGGGAATGGAGATGGTCATGTGTGATTGACCTGGTTTTATAAAGGAAGGTGGTCATGTTTGATTGACCACCGGCTCTCTCTTGAAAACCAAATGAGTTTCCCCCCTTTCCTAGAGATTTTTACTAAAAAGGTTTTCTAAATGTTTTCTTTAATAAGGATATAGAAATGTTGTAAGACATGCTATATTGACACGAGAAATTGACTAGATAGGATAAACTAGATTAGAGCCTTTCTCCTTGCTACAGCCAAACTGCATGACAACACTTCTTCTTAGATGGTTTGTGAGTACAATTCAAATGTACTCACGGCTTTGTCCCTGGCTATTAACTTGGTCAGACTATGAAGAAGGCTAGGAGGAAGATGATGGTGGGAACGACGACACTGATGCGAACTAGGAATGTCTCCCAGTCAGTTGCCTGTAGGGTAGTAGGCATAACGTGGGTCATCAATGCTGCTTGGTATCCACTGCTAGTTATATACTTGCCCTGCGTGGCAATATCATGCTTGGTCATGTGACCAATTGTAAGTATATTATTCGGTACTGTAAAGGATGATGTAATTCTGTTATCAACTCAGATATATGGATTCACGGCACACTAATCATGGGATCATGAATTGTATGCATATCGGGTATTCCGGATGGGTAATCCGGGGTCGCCAAACTGCCTGAGATGGCGGATCACCGGTTGCTTGCCCAGCGTCATCTTCCTTGTTGGTCATAAACACCTGCTTGGTGCCTGCTTGCTTCTCTTCTAGTTCTTGCTGAGCTAACTCTGCCTCGATTCTTCTCATGGCAGCGTCATAGTGATCAGAGTCATAGCCTTTGCTATCCCAGTCATCCGATTCACCACTTTCGTTAAGTGCCTCTAGGATGGATTCACCTGGGTTGTCATCTCCGTTGGAGGAACATCCCAAAGTGGTTCCTGTGAAAGCAACAAGGCAGTACCGCGGTGTCTCTAATGCTAGATTATTCATGACAGATTCGTAGCGGTCATCCACCACTTCCTCCACCTCTGGGGCAGGTTGGGTGGGATTGGTTTTTAGATCCGATCTAGATAACTTGGAAAGTTCCAGATCAGATGATTCCTCCTCCGTATCCAGCTCGAAAGCGGTCCGTTTGGGGGTTTTAGCCATACCAATCCGCCGAAAATCGGTTTCCGTGGCGGGGGTAGGGTCCGTCTCTCCGATGAAGATGTGGATGTCTCCGATCAGAACGACGGTAAATCCAGCAGGGTTTTCTCTAGCCGGCACCCAGAGGTTATCCACTGGGACGATGGGGAAGCCGGAATCATAGAGGACACGCTCGATGGCGATAGTGTCGCCGATGCCTGTGAAGGCGGATCCCGCCTGGATCCGCGCTCCTGACGCGTTATGCCCCACGGTGGGCACCAATTGTCGTGGTTTCGTCAATAGATCTGCCATAGGGGTAGGTGTATGGAGGTTTGTGGAAGAAGGTGAACACAGCGGAGTGATCCGGGATGATGGTAGCACGAGTTTACCCAGCTTCAGATATCGCAACGGTGGAGAGACCCTACGTGCTCCTATAAATCACTATATGGCAACAAGTGCTCGGTTACAATGATGAGGTTGGTTGTTTCGCTATGCGATTGGCCGTATCTAAGTCTCGATGCCTCAAGGGCTCCTCCACGCCAGCTTATAAAGGCGCCTGGCGTGGGCATCATGATGGTACCGGGGCGGATACAATATAGAGTCCTAGACTAAGTCCTATACAATGTCGTGTACTGCAAGGTAACCCACCATGGGCTTGTCCTCCGGATCCGCCATAAGCTCCTGCGTCCTGTACCGCCATGGGCTTTCCAGCAACTGGGCCGCCCGGTAGGCAATCTGCCATACCACCTTCATGGGCCACCCTGGCTTGCTGGTTTAGGACTACATCGCTGGTATACCTATTTGGTATATCCCCCACATGCCATAGGCAGTCATGTTGGAATGTAGACTCAATATCCTATCAAATTACTCTTCCTCGGAATATCATGCACATTTGAATATGCAGCCCCATGAATGGGGGTCAGTACAATGATGTACGGGCAAATGACACATATTTGGTGGTTGTTGTGAAAGAGCTAACTACATGATATTTGGCTGGTGGATCTCTTGGGCTAATTTGCATAAAATCAATTTTATCCTACAATTCCTTATCAAAACTTTCTTTCAAAATTTTAGTCTTTAAGGGTCAAAATAACCCCCAAATACTACATAGTTGCAAGTTATGTAGCACTGGGCGAAACTCAACAAAGTCGGAAGAACAAAAACCAACACCCCTCAGAGTGAATGGCCCTGAGCCCCTATCCTAGGGGTTTCTAGACAAATTTTAATCATTCAGAAACGGTGATGAGATTCTTCCGTACATTCCATGTCTAGAGACTCAAATTGTCCATAACCGGGGACACAACTAATCGATTAGTTTGACATCCTGCAGGGGTTGTGCACTTTCACCTTAAGACCCATTCTACCTAGAGAGAAGAATGAGACAAGACCTTTCAGAAGGAGAGAGCAACCATACTAGCAAGACCCGTTCCCACCTACAATTCTGCTACCAACTCATGTCTTGCTCACAAGTTGAACTCCCACATCCTAGTTGGTCAAGACAGAGCCCATAGTGTCATAAGGCTGCACTGGAAGTACTCAAAGGCACTGAGGACATGGTAATCTCTTTAATCCTGAGTGGCAATCCGCAAGTGAACTCCTGGGGTTCACCCCACCCTCTACGAGGTATGAGGCCCCAGGAGACACTCAACTTCGCCTCCATCAACAAACCAATCCACCTAGGTGTTTCATTTTAGTTGAAGTTCTTAATTTGTTCACAAAACAACTTAAACAAAGTGATCTTAGCATTGGCATCAATTTTTCAACTAAAGCTACAACCTAACAGTGGTGGGTTCAGGGGTGGCTATACACTACTAGGATCTAGAATTGCAAAGCTTCACTTTGAGAATGAACCTATCATGCAAACTACTAGAAAAACACTAATTCATATAGTAAAATGGGTAGAAGCATCTGTGTCACTTGCCTTGGTAGCAACCAGCACACTCACAGCAGTCACAAGACTTGTTCAGCTCCTCTTCACAATCTATACAAGCATAGATACACAAGCATAAACACACTAGTTCTAAATGACAACCATAGACATGTATGCATGTATGCAAATGTCAATTTAATTTCACACACTAAGTTTGTGTGTGAAAATGTTGTATTTAGTGAACCAAGTTGTTTAGAAAACAAGTGTGATGTTGGAAAAGCTTTTTAGTTAATTTGCAAAGCAATAGGGCAATTTGGTTATTTGAAAATTGGGCTAATGCTTCTGGTTTGGAAAAGCTTGGAGAAAAATTGGTTATGAACAAACTAGATAGAGGACAGTAATATAAAGCTACTGCAAGTGGTTTCACTCCAAAATCATTTTCAGAAATAAAATGGTGGTCAAAATAGTGATTTGGTTAAATTTGAAGGTAGCAAGTGTGTACACATTTCAAATTTGAAAGTTTTTTGGTTCCAGGGTGTTCTACATGTTCTGAGGAATCCAGAGACTACAAATTTGTAGAAATTGGATGTACAGAACAAAAGTTATGATTTATTTGGTGCAAATAGGCAATTATTGCCATTTGAAATTCATTTCAAAAACTTATACAGTAACACTATGATATTACTACTTGATTGGGTTCTACACTTTGCAAGGATTCCAGGGATATAAAGTTTGCAAAAAATGGACGTGTAGATTATTTTCTATGGAATTTACAAATCATCTCTGAAACAGAGATTTGAATTTGAAATTTGAAAACGAATTTTGACTTGGTTGACTGGAGCTGACTTGACTGGCTACATGGCAACACGGTACTGGCTGGTACCGATTCGGTTAGAGCCATCTAATCAGGGTCATGCGATACAAATCTAACAGACAGGAGATGATGGGGGAGAGGGGTCTCACCGGCGGGAGAGGAATTCCAGTGAGGGTGCCCAGGTGATCATCAACGGCAAGTCTCCGGCGGGCGTCATAGCGAGCTTGTGGGTGAGGTCTGCGATGTCAGAATCTTCCTGGAACGGCGCAGAGGTTTCGCTGGAGCGGCGTCGGGCGGAGGTAACCTTCTGGTGACCGCGGTGAGCTCATTCCGCTGCGGTTTTCGATCGAGAAAAAGTGTCAGCAGGTGCGCCAGAGCAAGGGAGAGAGAACGAAATAGGAGAGAGGGTGCGGGGGTGCTTTACTGCACCGAAATCGTCGAGGATCTACGACAGCACTGTGGAGCTCTGGCGGTCGATTCGAGCGGCCTGGCGGCATTTTCGAGTAGGGAAAAAGAGGGGGGAGAGAGAGGAGAGGATGGAGATCTTATATGGGGGCTCGGGAATGCCGTTGAGGGCTCGGGGGAGTGGGAATCCTGGCGACGTGGGCGCGGTTCCATTCCAGAGAAGTAGGAGGGGAGGTTAGGGAAGGGTCTGACGGGTGGGGCCCGTATGCCAGAGGGAGAGAGGGGGAAGTGGGTTAGTTGGGCTGGTTCGGGGGCTGCTAGGCTGGTCCTGTCCCGGGTTGGCCCAGTGGCTGCCCTTTTCTCTCTTTTTTTGTTCTGAATCTTTTTCATTTTTCTGTTTTTATGTTTTGTGTTGTTTGTAAAAGTAGAACTTGTTTGAATTGGTAAAATCCAATTCTGTAAACTTTTAAACAAAGTAACAGTGTGTGTAGAAACTCACAAACTCAAATTGGTGAGATTTTGTAAATAAAGATATTTGCAAAGAATATAAAATAGCTTCCATATAAACATGGAACTATTTACTTGATAAATTTTCTAAAAACATTTTGTTTCAAAATTTTAAATAAAAGGTAAGTGAAATAGTAGTATTTTGTGAAATTGATTCAAATACTTTATAAGAGTCACAAATATGAAATATGCCATGAATGCATGATGAATTTTGTATTTTAATACTTGGGATGTTACAGACTAACCCCCTTAAGATGAAGCTCGCCCTTGAGCTTCGGAAAGGCTAGCAAATAGGTGAGGATGATCTTCTCGAAGGTTATCTTCATGCTCCCAGGTAGCTTCTTCCTCGGTGTGGTGACTCCACTGCACCTTGCAGAACTTGATGGTCTTGGTGTGTGTATTTCTTTTTGTTGTCTCTAATATCTTGATCGGTTTCTCCTCGTAGGTCAAATCACTTTCTAGTTGAACTTCCTCGAGGGGTACTGTATCTCCCAACGGTGTTTCTGACATCTCAGGATGGCATTTCTTTAGCTGACTAACGTGGAATACGTTGTGTACTGCTGAAAGAATCTCGGGTAGTTCCAATTCATATGCTACTTCTCCCTTGCGGGATAAGACTTTGAATGGACCTATGAATCATGGTGGCAACTTTCCCTTGATCCCAAATCTCTTGACTCCATGAAGGGGCGATACTCTGAGATAGGCTCTATCTCCTACTTCATAGGTGACTTCTCTACGCTTATTATCGGCGTAGCTCTTCTGTCGGGATAGGGCTATCTTCAATCTATCCTTGATTAACCTAACCTTCTCTTCAGCTTCTTGAATCATGTCAGGCCCGAAGAAACTTCGTTCTCCTACACCACTCCATAGTAAAGGTGTAGTACACTTCTTGCCATACAAAGCTTCGAATGGTGCCATCTCAATACTAGCTTGATAGTTGTTGTTGTAGGAAAACTCTGCGTAAGGCAAGTTGTCATCCCAACTAGATCCATAGTCTAGGGCACATGCTCAGAGCATATCCTCCAAAATCTGGTTTACTCTCTCAGTTTGACCATCTATCTGCGGGTGAAATGTTGTGCTAAATTCTAGCCTAGTTCCCAAGGACTCATGAAGTTGCTTCCAGAAATGAGAGGTAATCAGACACAATACTTTTTGGAACACCATGAAGGCACACAATCCTCTTCATGTAAATGCTAGCCAACTTGGCACTAGTGTAGGTGGTCTTCACTGGTATAAAGTGAGCTATCTTGGTCAAACGTTCAACTACTACCCAAATAGAATCATACCCTAATTTTGTTCTGGATAATCCAGTGATGAAATCCATTCCAATCTGATCTCATTTCCAGTCTAGCACTCTCAGTGGCTGGAGTAGTCCTGCGGGTTTCTGATGGTCAGCCTTTACCCTACTACACACATCACACTTGGCTATATATTCCGCGATGTCTCGCTTCATATTATTCCACCAGAATCTCTCTTTCACATCTATGTACATCTTGGTATTACCAGGATGAATAGAATACGGTGTCTCATGAGCTTCTTGGAAGATCAATTTCCTAAGATTAGAGTCATTGGGCACACAAATGCGCTTCTCGAACCAGATAGTTCCTTGTTCATCTTCACTAAAGCCTTTAGCTTTGTCTTCCTTCAAGTCTTCTCTAATCTTCTCTAACTCTTTATCTCCTTTCTGAGCTTCTCGTATTTTGTCCATCAGTGTTGGTTGTACTACTAGTGAGGCTACAAATCCTTTTGGTACTACTTCCAAGCTGAGGTCTCTCAAACCATTACACAGATCTTCTGGTAACTCTTCTGTCGATAGGCAATTGACATAGGCTTTACGACTCAAGGCATCAGCCACAATGTTTGCTTTACCAGGATGGTATTACAAACTCAAATCGTAATCCTTGATGAGTTCTAGCCATCTTCTTTGTCTCATATTTAGGTCTTTTTGAGAAAGATGTATTTCAAAGTCTTGTGGTCGGTGAAGACTTCACATCACTTACCCATCAAGTAATGTCTCCAAGTCTTCAAGGCATAAACTACTGATGCTAACTCAAGGTCATGTGTGGGATAGTTGACTTCATCTTTACTATTAAATTGAAAAAGGACTGGTAGGTCGTACGTCAGTCGCGATTATTTTCATTTAAACACCTAAAATATTGGTATTCAACCCACACTCCGCACAATAAATCATGTTTTGCATTTTAGCCCTGCGGACAGTCATCCACTCGTCCGCGTGTCAACGGCGGAGACCACAGCCAAGAGTTGCGTCATTCCCCGCCTCGACTGGATCTGAGTGAGGCCGTCGACCCTGTGTCATCATCGGGAGACTGCCCTCGAAACCGTGCCACGCTCTGGTTTGATGGGGTTCGAGGTTGAGATCTAACCACTGTGTGAAGGGCAATCGAGCAGGCGGTCCTCCGCGCCGTCCTTGTGCCTAGGTCCGCCGCCGACAAGAAATACCTCTGCCCCGCCCCTGTGCCCTGCGTCCGACGCCGAGCAGGAGGTCCTCTGCGCCGTCCCTGTGCCCCGGGTCTCCTGTCGACCCGGAGATCCTCGGCGCTGCCCCTGTACCCCGCGTCCGCCGCCACGTATCCTCCTCCACGCATGCCATTCTCCTCCCCAGGCCTACAACGCACTAATGCGGGGATGGAGAGATGCGAGGCTCGGCGGACGCCGGCGATGGGGAAAATGGTGTGGCAGCCGTTGCAGTGCCGGTGGTGAAGCGCGTTGGATCCACCGCAGACGGCATTGGGGGACTCGGGCCAGTGGCGCTCGTGCTCTTCTTCCTACGGTGGGCAGCGAGGAGCGGTGGCCGTACACCCGCGCGTGGTCGCCTTCTGCTCACAACGTCACGGAGTCCATGAACTGAAGGAAATCGGCCCGCCGGCCAGGACAGCGCCGCGAGGACACCCACTCTCCTCACTCCCAAGCTGAAGCCCTAGCCGGACGCCGGAATTGCAGCCGCTCGCCGCCATGCCCAAACGCTCTTCTCGATGGGCAACGACACGGAAGCCAGCACATCTGACGTCCACGGGAGGAGCAAGAAGGCAGATTAAGAATTGATTGTGTCAACTCAGCAATAGCTCTCGATGATTTCATTGACTCACAGGTTGTTACATATACAGGAGTGCTCGTAAGTCCTAACGGGCAGCGCACGGAGAGGCGCACACAAAATCAGTTAAGATTATGTGAGCAGGAGCTATACGGACAATCAATTGGGATTACATGTGCAGGAGCTATACGTACAGGATAGAAATACAAGTGTTCAACAGTGTCAGAGTCTCAGAGAAGGATGAGAAGTTTTATGCTCGAAAAGCACTATCGAGGAAATCAGGCGTGCATTGGACCAGTGTCAATCATACAACCCAAGTGCTAAAAAGCGCACGGAGGCTGGTTGCTTGAAACCAGCCTCCGCTTCTGCACCGTACGATCCTCTTCCAACGGAGCGAGATTTCCTCCGCGCACGTCCTCCCGACCGGCAGCGTGGCACCCGGAACCCGACACACTTACACCTGGGGCCCGCGGGGAATCGTGTCCGAGACACCGAGCGTTAGAATCAACAGCGGCGTCCCCTGTAGCGAGCGTCTTCCTCTTCCTCTCTCCCCTGCATTTCTTCGCTTCCACCATGTCCGATCCCCCGGATCGCGCCTAGGGTTCCCGCGATTTCGGTGTGCGTCCGTCATAATCCGGCGATATCTTCAACCGTGGAAGGGCGTACACGTGCGGAGAGGGTGGCGAGCTTCTCTGGCGGAAGGGTCCCCGAGCTCGTCTCCGCGGTTGTCGAGCGCGCGATCTTGTCGCCCCGGGAGAGCTGCGATCTCAGTCGCCGCTGCAGAGGAGAGCCTGTACGAGGCCATCGAAGCAGGGAGGCCGAGCGCGCGCGGGAGGACCGCGAGCTCGTGGAAGGGCTTGGTCAGAGAGCCGCGATCTCGTCGCCGCTGTAGAGGAGAGCTTGTACGAGGCCATCGAAGCAGGGAGGCTGAGCGCGCGCGGGAGGACCGCGAGCTCGTGGAAGGGCTTGGTCAGCGACGTCGGTGAGCGATCCGGTGGCATTTCGGTCGGGGACGACAGTGCGGTGCTCGGCTACGAAGATCTTCTTCTGGTTGCGTTCTTCATCGGCTACAAGGTAATCCCCCAACCCGTGCGATGCGACCTCAATTATGCGTGTTTACCGCAGTTGCAATTCAAAATCTGCATGGAGTGGATTCGACATACGATTGTTGCTGCTCTGTGGATCTGACCTACGATCATCATTTGTGGCCATTTTTTGTTGTAGTACTAGATGTTGTAGCACAACTTTATGGATATGATGTCATCTGTTCTTCACCATGTTGCTCATGTAGGAGTTTTTTATGTTGTTTTTGTGTACTCTGCATTATTAGTTGCATCACCAGACTATATTAAGTTGGTTATTGATGTTACTTAAGTTGGTTTTTGAGAATTTAAACTATGCTGGGCATCTACACCATATTAATAAGCAACAGGGTCATGTGTTTTGGTTGCTACATCGTAGTTGAGGTATCTCCACGGTATGCTGAAGTACAATATTTTTGTTTTCAAGTTGGGTTCTAGTACCATAGCTTTTTTTAGTACCTGTTTTACTAATCTAGCAAGCATAATGCACTCCTGTTTTGAAGAATGGGTTCAACTAACTTGCATTTCTATCATGCCTAAGTTGGCTACTGACATATGATCAAGTTGGATCTCTGTGTTTTATTTCCATATATGGTCAGTGTGAGTTCAACTAAATTGCATTTTGTACCATGTTTAAGTTGGCTATTGTCATCTAACTAAGTTGGATATATGTGTTGTTTTTCCATTTGTGGCCAGTGTGTTCTAATGTATAGGTTGGCCAGTTGGTATAATATGTAGTTTTAATACCAAGCAAAACACACGCTGTTAGTTGCTTTTTTATTTGTTTTAATCAAGTTTTCTTCTAACTATAAGCTTGGTTTGTTTTGTAGCAAACAAGTCTTCTGACCACCAAATGGTGAAAGAGGCAAACAAGCGTGCCCGTTTGCGCCTGCCATCCATTGATGGAGCATAGGGCAATTGTCATGCGCCTATTCCACATATTGGTCAGCAGCTTCCTCTGAATCGACAACAGGCTGTACACATTGGTCAGCAGTCTACTCAGAATCAACAGCAGCCTCCACACATTGGACAGCAGCTTCCACAAACTCAACAACAGCCACAACAAAATCGATAGCAGCCTCGTCAGAAGGTACATGAACAAGCTATATATGTATACAACTTTTGTTTTTTTTCTTTTATTGCAAATCTAGCTGATGCGGTTTTTCTGTTTCCTTTTATTTTACCATCAGAGTGCAGTTGGGAACACTGGAGACCCTGTTTCTTTATCTGATATAGATAATGTTGCACCTAGAGTTGTACAACTTAATACGACGGCTGCGCCTACTTCACCAGCTACCAAAAAGCCTGTTCGAAAACGAAGGCAGACGGTGTGTTTCCACCATCTTTTTCTTAACCTGATATCATGTGTATCTTTTTTACACATATGGAAATTGCTCAACTTCATATTAAGTTGTAATTAAAACTGTTATGTTTTGTGTTCCAGCTAGGTAGGAACCGGGCCTCTCCTGCAAGGTTAATCAAACTGAATAAGTTGATAACACAAGATCAGAAGAATTTGGTTGAAGAATGGGAATGGGGAGGAATGCTTAAGGTAAAGGCAACAGAAATGCCTGTGGACCTAAGCATGTGGGTGCTATCATGTTTTGGTTCCATCAGAAGGGAGCTTGCTGTTCCTGGGAGGGGCAGCATACCAGTAACTGCAGACAGTTACACTAAAGTGTTTGGGATTAAGAATGAAGGGAAACCTGTATGTTATGAGATGGAGACAGAGCCCATCGCATTCATGAACTAGGAGTATGGCTTAGAGAGTGGTTCAGCACCAGAATGGGCTGATTGGATGAAGATTATAAAAAACATGAATGGTGCTACAGACTTCAAGTTTCTTCGCGCATACTTTGCTGCAGTTCTGAGTTGCTTTGTAAGCCCTACAACAAAGTCAAGCATCAGCCCCAGGTGCTATTCCTGCATATTTGACCTCAACGAGTTCCGTAGAACAAATTTTGCCTAGTTTGCAATAGATCAAATTATTGAAGCAGTCAAGAAGATGGGCGTGAAGAAGAAGTGTGTGTACTGTTGTTTACACCACCTAGTGGTAATTATTTATTGCTTTCCCCCTCCTAAGTATATGCGCAAGGACGCAAAAGGCAATGGAGTTTTTGGTAAACTTAAGGTGAGTTCCTGTTTGTTGTTTTCATGGAATCCCCTATATTTAGGATAATGTATTTTTTTACTCTTAGTCTAACAAGAGTTTCTCATGGTTTGGGCACATTCTTCTCCTTTTTTTCAGCTGAAGCAAGGTGTTGGCGCAACCATAAGAGATAGTCTCTTTGTTGGGATGACTAGAACGGAAGATTTTGTATCCTCAAAGTTGCCATGGAGCTTTTCTAATGAGGTACAAGCATTTTTAGTTGGTTACTAAATGTGTAAAAGTTGCACACTAGAAGCACTAAAGTTAGTGCAGTACTGCCATGCGTCGCGCCAAAACCAACATAGTCATGTTTGAGAAATAACTGAAGCATGTTTGAGATCCAACTTAAGCATGCTTTGAGATAACAATTTAATCATGTTTAAGAACCAACTTAAACTTACTTTGAGAACCAATTTAATCATGTTTTTAACAAACAACTTTAGTATGCTTTTTGAGAAACAACTTTATTATGTTTTGAGAAACAACTTTACCATGTTTGATAAACAACATAAGCATGTTTGAGAACCAACATAAACAACATAAGTTGCATCAAAACAAGTATAAGCACTAAAGTTAGTGCAGTACTGTCATGTGTCGCGCCAAAACCAACATAGGCATGTTTGAGAAATAACTGAAGCATGTTTGAGATCCAACTTAAGCATGCTTGAGATAACAATTTAATCATGTTTAAGAACCAACTTAAACTTACTTTGAGAACCAATTTAATCATGTTTTTAACAAACAACTTTAGTATGCTTTTGAGAAACAACTTTACTATGTTTTGAGAAACAACTTTACCATGTTTGATAAACAACATAAGCATGTTTGAGAACCAACATAAACAACATAAGTTGCATCAAAACAAGCTATACGTTGTGTACTACCAACCACTTTTTGTTGGTCCAAACATTCTGCAATTTTCAAAACATCCAGTGTGCCCTCATCTACGTATCTAGCCAATCATTTTTTGCTAAACTTGTGTGTGTATCATGCCTAAGTTGGTAGGAAAAATAAACACTGGTAGTTGTTTTTTTTTGGGTACTCATTTAAGTTTGGTTGTAAAAACACATGTTTAACCAAGCTATTTTTGGCTGTGTTTTCTGTAGCGGAAAAGGAAGATTGCAGTCATTCTAGGGGAGCTATACACAGATATATCAAACAGGCTTGGGGCCTTTGTTGAAGAAATTGGAAATGTAGACAGGGATGTAAGGTCCAGGCAAGAGCAAGCGAGAGCAAGGAAGAGGCAACGCACTGCTGGACTTAGTATTCAAGACGACGATGACGACGTTGTCGACGAAGAGAATGAAGAAGATGATGACTCCAAGGATGATAGCGATGAAGAGGATGAAGAAGATGGGGGAAGCAAAGGTGATGAGGATGATAGGAACAAAGACCCTGACAATGAACCTGCTTGTCAGAATGAACAACCCAAAGACCAAGAAACTCCAGTAAAGAATCTGCCAAGAAGATCTCCTAGGCTCACACCGACAAAAAATCATGATGGGCCAGCTAGCAATCTGAGGAAGAGGGTAAATGAGCCCGCTACTGGCCTTGTGCAGTCACCGCCCCAGGAGTCCAGGTCGGATGTCGAAGACCAGGAAACTCCACTAAAGATTGTGCCAAGAAGATCTCCTAGGCTCACACCAACAAAAAAACCATGATGGGCCAGCTACCAATCTGAGGAAGAGGGTAAATGAGCCCGCTACTGGCCTTGTGCAGTCACCGCCCCAGGAGTGCAGGTCGGATGCACAGAAAGAATTGCAAGCAGAACAGGGGTATGCATCAGCCTTTGCAAACAGAATATCAGAGTTGAGCCCATTTTCAGATGTGAGAGAGTTTGGATCAACTGAGACAAGACGTCAGGTTGACCTTGCTGACATTGAACCTCCTAGGTTTCATGCGGATGCAGCAAAGAGCTATGCACAGGGTGTGTTCATGTCGACTTTTGAAAGGAACTGTGGGTCAGCTTCTTCTATTGCCACTCCATTAAATCAGTTTGGCAGGGATGATGCAGTATGGAAAATGACTGAAGAGTGCATCAGAATGCAGAATTTAGAAATCATAGGACATCAGCAACATCGTACGGCGATGAAACAGAAGGTGGTTGCACACCGTGGACGGCCAGAGCAGAGTGAAGTTTTACGCAGTAGTTCACAGGCAACAATAACTGCGTCTATTCAAGATAATCCAGGGATTACAACTTCCACACAAACTTCTGCACCTCTTACTGTCCCTGTCAGACCACAAACAGTTTTTGCCCAAGCAGCAAGAGTACCACGGCAATGGGGAGTTCCAGACATCACAGCAAAAACTACTGTTCTACCTTCTAAACTTGCACATTCTGAAGATCATGTCAATGTGACTCATCCGACGCCGACCACAACCGCTGAAAATGCACAAGTTCATAAGATCAGCAAACAGGCTAACAAAACAAGTGATGGTGGAATTGCCCAAATTCAAGGATTGCAGCACAACTTTGGAGGACAGAAGGTACCAGCGCCGACAAGTCAGACATGTCCACCACCTGATTCAAACGTGCCTCCATCGGAGCTAGCTAGGTTAAGGTTGGAAAGAGCAAAGCAAGCATGCTCTCCACCACCATTTGATCTTGGGTTTGACAGCCAAGAGGAAACTGGCAAACAGGTATTAAATACAGAAACCAATCCTGCAACTGTGGGGGTGATGGCCGGGGTGGACATAGTCCCCGAGAGACTCTATGATGAAGATGACTGGGATGAGGACACATGGAAAGAAGCAATTGATGCAGTTGACCGTGTAGAGGCGGAAAGGGGTTACAGAAATACAGCAACGCTTGTTGGTTCCGAAGCAGAACAAGTTGTCAGCATTTTCAAGACACCAGCAAGGGTCGGGAACAGCACCGCCGCAAATGGCGAGATGTCTGGGAGTACAACAACCGCTCTTCGCCCTCAAGTCCAGGAGAGGAGGATCATAAGGCTGCCACCTGGCCTGAAATCACCTTATTTGACATACGACAACAAAAGCTTGTGCACTTGTTCAAGTGATGTGAAGGATTTGTATGCTGCAGTTACTTCTCATGGGCGTAGAACTGGTAGGAGACAAGGCAAGGACAAGACTCCTATAATAGTCAGCTACAACAAGTTCTTCGTGTCTTTGCGAGAGCTTGCAAACTCAATGATGCCTTGTGGGTGGTTGCACAATACTGTAATGGAACTCGGGATAGAGTCTATCATGTTGAGGAAGGACAAGAAACTGAAGAAGATCGTTCTGCCTTTGAGAGTTTTAGTAAGTTTTCTTCACGGACGCAACTTTTAAACTTTTCTCAAACTCATTTTTAAATTCAGTTGTTGTGCCCTATTTTCTAAAGTTTGTTTTTGTTGCAATTTACAGACTCTTCTGAAAGACCTGGAGTACCACAAAAATGAGTTGCAAAAGTATTTCAGCAAGGCTACTACCCATCTCGACAGGAAAGATAGTGTAAGTGGACCACCCCCTATTTTTTTAAATGAAATGGTTTCAGCAGCTAACTAAGTTGTTTATATGAAATAACGTAGTTGGTTCCCGACATATAGTTAAGTTGCGTTGTATGGGCTAACTAGGTTGGCTTCCTGAAAATAACTAAGTTTGTCCCTTCTTACTGAATACCTAGGTTTTGTACTCCATGAATATGATTTTTATTGTGCTTTCCATTATGTAACTTAGTTGTTCATGTATTAACTAAGTTGGCTTTCTCAATAACATTACTTGGTTTTTTCTGAATAATTAAGGTGTGCCCATTAACTAATTAAGTTGCCTTTTTTTAGCTCGTTGTACTGTCACGTGTCATGACAAAACCGAGGTAGGCATGGTTGAGAAATAACTCAACCATGTTTCAGAACCAACTTAAGCATGCTACAGAGACCAACTTACTCATGTTTAAGAACAAACTTGGTCATGTTTAAGAACCAACTTCATTCATGCTTTTCGAGAACCAACTTAAACATGTTTGAATAAACCTAAAACATGCTTCTGAGTATCAACATAAGCATGCCTAAGAACCAACTTAATCATATTTGAAAAACAACTTCAAGCATGCTTCGAGAACCATCTTAAACATGTCTGAAACATAACTCATGCTTGAGAATCAACATAAACATGCTTGAGAAACAACTTAATGAAACGAGGCTGCAACTTAGAGAAACATAATTGTAGGTCACTTTGACTCTAATAACATTAGAACTAGATAAATTTAGAAAAACAACTTGCATGTTTATCAAAATCAACTTAACCATGTTTGTCAAACAACTTAATGAGATGTGGGAATAGTTCTTTTTAAAAGACATTAAAACAGGTAAATTCAGAAAACAAACTTGCATGTTTGAGAAACAACTTAAGCATGTTTTCAGAACCAAGTTAATCATGATTGAGAAACAACTTAATACAAATGAGGACCTAACTTTTTCTCACAAACCCAAAAAAATAACTTGACTGAACAAATAAAAGCCAAATAAAATGACCCAAGTTAACCATGCATAAATTACCTAAGTTGGCTTTTTAAACATATATAAGTTGACTTTGACACGATACATAAGTTGGCTTCCCAAAATACCATCAATGTTTGTTTTCCTTTGAATAAGTAAGTTGCACACCTGAAATCAACTAAGTTTGTTTCCTGTTATTTATAAGTTGTTTACATTTGATCTACCAAAGTTGGTTACATGATACTTTCTTCTCTATTTTTTTCCCTAATTTCTGATTTGTTCTACTATTAATTTTTATTTTACCTTTTTTTTGTGTACCAACAGGTAATGTTGCCTGTGATTGAAGATTTAGCACCAACTGAACCCGAACCTGTAAATCACTATTGGCTTTTAGTGATGAACATTAGAGACAGAAGATTTGAGGTGCTAGATTCATTAAGGTCTTTAGAAGACAAGAATCTTAGTGCGAGTGTCGACAAAATTCTAGCCGCCATCAATGTTCTCTAGGACATGTACTATGCTAATTCAAAAGTCAAGCTAGAAAAATTTAAATTACAAGACATTAGACCACCAAAGCAACTGACTAAGTGAGTGCGCAGCAAATACTCTTTTTAAATCCATTTTTCTGTGGTATTCTTGTTCATACAGTACCAGACTACTGGTCAAATCAGCATCATATGTCACTAAATTCTTGTTTGAGAAGTAAAACCAACTCTATTTTCTGCCTTTTTTCCTACAGCAATGAATGTGGTGTTCACACACTTTTCAATGCCGAACATTGGAATGGGAGGTCTCTACCTACGTATGCATCTGAACACATCCCAAGCATAAGGAAGATAATGACCTATACCTGGGTCACGTCTACAAAGAACACCATCAAGTGGGATAAGTTGATACTCAACAAATGAGGTACTAAAAAAACAATGCCACACAAGTGTCAAATTTGTTATCTGCTACTCATGTAAAGTTTGTACTTCATGCTTGCTATTAAAATGTCTTCTCATAATACAAGGTACTACACAATTTCTCATAGAAGTTACAGAACCACATATATAGAGAATAACTTTTGGCGTACAATCCACCATAACATGAATTCAACATTACTTATTGCCAAGCGCTACAGAACAAGTTGCTACATTATGACCTGGTTCACCACACGCACTGCACAGGCTTGTCTTCCTGGCTTGCAATTCTATACCGGAAGGGATTCGGCTCTTTTTGCGACCTTTAGTATTAGATCTTGGAGGGTTTAGAACGACAAACGGGTCTCCATTAGGCTTGACCACTATACCTGGTTGCTCAGTGGAGGATGAATGCTGCCCAGCGTTAGATTTTTTTGAACGCTTTGTTGGTCGATGTTCAGTGGGGCCAGTTTCAGTAGGTCCAGAAGTAGGTTCTGTAGGTTGTGCTGGTTGTGTCACAGGAACTGAAGTGTTGAACCAATTTTCACTAGCTGACTTTACACGCTGACTAGTAGATGGCGGCAGCGGCTGCTTGTGAGGTACCTCAGCTGCATTTGCTATCCTACGCACTGGAGGAGCATGTTGGACGGTAGGGTATGATCTTTGCTGTGAAGCATTAGGTACTGTTGTCCGTTGCACTGCACTATGACCTGATGTACGTTGTGGCACATCAGGAGGTGCTGCCTGTTGTGCCTCATTAGGAGCTGCTCTTTGTTGCGGTGCATTACGAGTTGTTCTCTGTCGTAGAGCATTGGGTGCTTCTGGTGCATGACGTGTTGCGTCAGGAGGTGCTGTCTGTTGCGCCTCATTAGGAGTTGCACTGTGTAGTGGTTCACCACGAGCTGCTCTTTGTTGCGGTGCATTACGAGCTGCTCTCTGTCGTGGAGCACTGGGTGCTTCTGTTTGGGGGGGCACATTAGAGGTTGTTGTGGTTGTCTTGGTAGGATTTTTCTTTATCTGGACTTTGTTCAGTTGGCTAAACACAGTTTTCATCTCCCTTATGTGTCTACGAGCAATAGCTTCTGTCTGCTCTGACTCACTGCCAAGTTTTGCCATTTGCACAAATGATGTAGACAAGTTAGCAAATCGCACTTTCTTCCGCGACACTTCAGGCATGACATCATCTTGCGCTGGACTAGTAGGCACACTCACATCCTCGATTGCTTTCTGCGTCCACCTACGCTTTATGTATCGTTCTGGTATTGCATCAATACCTAAGTGTGTGAAAACCTTTAACACGTGGCAGCAAAGCAAACCATCACAATCATACTTGTGGCACTCACAGTTGAAGTTGCTGTCTGCACCATTTGCGTTAACCATGTAGGTTCTCGTTCCATAAGGGTAACACCTGATGTTGTTAGGAACCAACAAGTACAGGTTTAGCCCCGGCACTTGCACATTGTAGCGGCCAATGAGCTCAAACTCCAGCCTGAATCTAAGGTAGATGTCCCTAGTGTAGACAGATAAGGCATGTTTCTCAATTGGGAATGGAGACCATGGCTTCACCTCTAGTTCATCTGTCCGATAATCATTGCTGCCCTCTTTTGACAATATCTTAGCCTGAATCTTCTCATACTGCCTCACAAAATGTTTGATTGAATTCTGAGGATCAATGTATCGCTTCAACACTGCATTGAATCCCTCACTCCTTTGAGTTGACTGCAAAAAGGGAAAGAAGCGCGTCCTAAAGTAACACGGAACCCATGTATGTGCATACTTCTTCAACCATAGAAAAGTTTCATTCTCGGATAACTCCCACTTCTGGACCATCTCTTGCCAACGCACTTCAAAATCTTCAACAGTCATACTCACATCAACACATTCGTTGAACTCCTCTGCCAAACCTAGGTGTCGCCCTAAGAATGATCCAAGTTTTTCATTAGCCTTTTTCATTATGTGCCAGCGGCAATTACGATGCACACTATCAGGGAAAATTGCCTGAATCGCAGCCCTCATAGCCCAATCCTGGTCTATAATGATATTTTCAGGCTGCTTGTCATGCATTGCTTCCAGGAACTTGCGGAAAGCCCACCTGAAACTTTCTTCCCTCTCATCCCTAAGAAAAGCACAACCTAGCATAAAAGACTGTCCATGCCTATTAATACCAATAAACGGAGCAAATGGCATGTTGAACCGGTTTGTCATGAATGTTGTGTCAAAAGACACGCAATCGTGGTATGCTTCAATGTAAGCTTTCCTAGCCACACTGTCAACCCAAAAAATGTTTTCAACTCTGTTCTCTAAATCAAACGAGTGCCTGAAGAAGAATTCTGGGTCTTTAAGTTGCAACTCTTTGAAATGATCAAGTGTTTCTCCCATGTCAAATTCCCTGTTTTCACTTCTGAACTCAGAACGCAAGTTTGATATTGACTTTGGTCCATATGGAACAAAGCAATCTTCACCATAGAATTCAGACATTACCTCATCATGCACCCTACGAAACCAGAAACCAGATTGTGTTTTAGTTAACTATACATGTGCTCTGCCTCTATCTTTTTTTCACGAGACAAACAAAATAATGCACAACTTAATCATGCTAGAGAGAACAACTTAATCATGTTTAAGAACCAACTTAATCATATTTAAAAAAACAACTTCATGCATGCTTGAGAATCAACATAAGCATGTCTAAGAACCAACGTAATCATATTTGAAAAACAACTTCATGCATGCATCGAGAACCAACTTAAACATATCTGAAACATAACTTTTAAGCATGCTTGAGAATCAACATAAACATGCTTGAGAAACAACTTAATGAAATGAGGCTGCAACTTAGAGAAACATAATTGTAGGTCACTTTGACTCTAATAACAAACATACCTGTTTCTAGGTTACAATTATGCAGGCACCTGAGAAATTCTTTCTCATCTCGCGGGATACCACAATGTGATCTCAGGTACTTTGTCAAGGATGGCTTCACAACCAATGGATGGTTGTGTTCTGCCACAAAATAACACACTTCCCACTTGTTATCAATCAACTTTACAAACATTCTTGCTTGGCATTTTGTTTGCTTGATGGTTTCCCGCTTGCGCTGAACACAAAACCTGCTAGAACTCTTTTTCTTAGATGAACCAGATCCTTCTTCTTCAACAATATTGTCATCAAGCTGAACAGGGCTAACATCTTCCACAATAGTCATCCTCTCCTTCTGTGTTTCTTCTTCAGTTTTTGGTGGGCGATACTTGTTACAAACAAACTGTTGCTTCTCGAGCTCATTTGTGAACCTATGTCGCTTAGATGTGTTTGTTTTGATAGAGAAACCAACTTTGGCTGCGCAAGCATTGTAATGTGCTCTAGCACTCTCAAGTGTGTCAAAATGCATCCCAATGAACGGTTCTTGCGGAGTGGATAAAACCTCCTCATGCATGCCAACTCCATCGGCACAACCTTCTGTCATTTCAGGGTAAGTAGTAGATTCTGTCTAAATAGTTGTAGACGGGTGTGCTTGTTCACCAGCTGTTGGTGGCGGGGGACGGTGTTCAGGACCTCTGCCGCTATGTTCATCAAGAAAACCTCCAGCTTCTCCTTGCTGATGTACCATAGGATCTAGCGATTCACCAACCATCTCCACCTGGGGAAGCTAAGTGCAAAACACTGGATCGATGATGTTGTCATCAGCATCTTCTGCTGGGGCAGCATTGAGATCCAAGCCTGACATCTGCACATTCACATTTTTTAGGAAATGAAGAAGAAACTTACATGTAACCAACTTATGTAGTTCAAATGTAACCAACTTATGCATAACAGGGAGCAAACTTAGTTCATTTTCTAGCTGGTCAACTTATCCAAACTTAGTTGCCCCAAAGAAACTCACTAAATGAGTGCACAACAACTAACTGCATAATGCATGTTTAAATCAGTATGACTTTTTCTCATGCACATGGACACTATCTAATAGCCTACATATGCTTTTTTTCAAATGTGATGCAATGAGATCTAGTATCTTATGGTGTCGACATGGTTAGCGCAACCTTTTGTTGGGTGCAACTACTATTCAGACTTATCCTAAATCTGATTTGGATCTGTGTCTGTTTGGATTTGGATCTATGTCTGTTTGGATTTATGTCTGTTTGGATTTGTCTCTGTTTTGGATCTGTTTTGTTTGAACTGTGATGGCAACAAATGGTTTGTTTCTTTCTAGGAAGACAATTAATAGTTGTGGTCATCATAGAATTATGTTTGCTATGCACAGCAAGCTACAGTTTTTGGGCACCAAGAAACTAGCTTTCTGGTATTGTTGGCTTAACAGATTCAAACTTTTTTTGCTAGGAATAGGGGATTGGGGGAGGGGCTAGCATCAGAACAAATTAAGTTGGCAGTACAGATCCAAATAGCTGCTGGATGCATCAGTAACAGAGGAGGAGATGGGGGTGAGGGGGGTGGTTTACCGCTGTTTCTACTCTGCTGCAGGTTCTATGGTAGCCTCAATCTCCAGGGAACTGCTTTCTTTTCTCAGTGAGAGATTCAAAATCTCAGATCCATGGAGAACTTGGGGGAACGGAGGAAGAAATGAGATGATGGAGGCAGTAGAAGGAGGAGGCAGGGAGCGGTGAGAAGAAGGGCAGACCGGGGAAGGTCCTTTTATCATGTGGGGGGTTCTTTTTAGCGTAGCGTGGGGTGAACGGTGCTGGGGGACAGTTTGTCCTAGATTCCGTGGGGCCCGCTTCCTTTTTTGGTAAAGCCAGTCCCCGGTATGATTTCCTTTTCGGGCGGATGCTGCTGGAGACAAACGAACCCCGGGGGCTCGCTAGCCGCGTCCATCATACAAAGACGTGCATGTGAGGAAATCTATGATCCAACCAAAGTATAATATGATGACCATTCTGATTGAAAACATAACCACCGGGAGTCGTATTTTCGTGGAAGACAATGTTGCATGATCTGGATCGCTGTTACTGGATAAGTCTGAATTTTGTGCTCGCCTGGGGTACCTGGTTCATGTATGTTGTCATGTGCTGGCTAATCTTGAAATTTACATACGTGGGTTTGACTCTTACTAAATATATAGTGAGCCAATACTTGTCAAACCAAATTTAGTCGGATGCCAAAAATAATAACAAAGACTGTTAAGTGTGATAAACGAACATGATGAACATGGTATACAGAGTGCAACACCAATAGTATCACTAGATATCCAAACCGAAGCACACAAAGAAATAACTCTATTTAGGCATAATCTTATTGTTCATTATTAGTGACCTTTGTCTGTAATATCTACAACGCTGATTAAAGATTGTTTTGGAAAGAGAAAGATGAAGGGAGAGTCTCTGAGACTTCATGAGCGGAAGTGGGATATTGTCAGAAAGAAAAGAGACAGAAGTGTAATCTAATGGTACATTTAATTTCCGTAGCAACGCACGGGTATTGCGCTAGTGTTTCTTAAGTTGTCTAGAGGCATACGCTGCTACTTTGCCTCCTTGCATCAACACACAACCTAAACTCTGATGTGAAGTGTCACAGTACACTTGGAATTCCTCTAGATCAGGTAAGCACAGAATAGGTGCAGACACCAATCTTTTCTTCAATTCTTGGAAACTGTTTTCACATCCTTTAGTCCACTCAAATTTCTTTTCCTTCTTCAATAACTCTGTCATTGGTTTGGCTATCTTTGAAAAATTCTCGATGAACCTCCGGTAATATTCGGCCAGTCCGAAGAAACTATGAATTTCTCCAACATTCTTGGGTGGTTCCCATTCTGTCACTGCAGTCACTTTGGCTGGATCAACTTCAATTCCATCCTTGGTTACGATGTGTCCAAGGAATCCTACTTCGCTGAGCCAAAATTCACATTTGCTGAACTTAGCATATAGTTTGTGCTCTCGAAGCTTCTCCAATATCGCACGAAGGTGTGTTTCATGTTCTCCATTGCACTTTGAATAGATTAGTATGTCGTCAATGAAGACAATGACAAACTTATCTAGAAATTCCATAAACACTCTGTTCATCATGTTCATGAAGTATGATGGTGCATTGGTTAAACCAAACGGTATCACCATATACTCATACGAGCCATACCTAGTGACAAAAGCTGTTTTGGGGATATCATGTTCCCTAATTTTGAGCTAAAAATATCCAGACCTAAGATCGATCTTGGAAAACACACTAGCTCCTTCCAACTGATCAAACAAGTCATTGATTCTTGGTAGTGGATACTTGTTTTTGATTGTCACTTCATTCAGAAAATGGTAATCCATCACCAAATGCTGACTTTTGTCCTTCTTCTCTACAAACAGGACTAGTGCTCCCCAGGAGGATGAACTCTCTCTAATGAATCCCTTTCCTAATTGTTCCTCTAGTTGCTTCTTGAGTTCTTTCAACTCATCAGCGGACATAGGGTAAGGTCTCTTTGCTATTGGGCCAGTGCCTGGTAGCAGATCAATGAGAAACTCCACATCCCTATCTGGTGGCATTCCTGGTAGCTCATCAAGAAAAACATCTAGATATTCTTTTACTATGGGCACTTCCTCTAGGCTACACCCCTTAAGATGGTTTAGCCTAATATCCTAAAACTCCAACTGGGACTTGTATCTAATTCTCTTCCCTTCTGGGGTGGTGAGTGTAATTGCTCTATTCACACAATCTATGACTCCTCCATAGGTAGTCATCCAATCCATACCCAAGATGACATCTAAACCTTGTGAGTTTAGAATTACTAAATGGGTTGGAAACTTATATCTACCAATTTCTAGAATCAATTGCCTGCATTCGGCATTGACTAACAATTCTCCACCAGGGGAACTCACTTTAATTGTCTTTCCTATGGTTTCAGTTGGGAACCCATTTTTAGTTGCAAAAGTTCTTGATATGAATGAATGCGATGCTCCAGTGTCAAATAAAACCAATGTTGTAAATGAGTTTAGAGGGAACATACCCATTACTGCATCAGGTTCATTCATCACTTGTTCCACATTGATGTGGTTCATCTATCCTTTCTGAAATGGATTGGGATTGGCAAGCTCATCAGACTTATTCTCTAGGCAGCTTGTGGAATAGTGTCCATTCTTATTGCACTTGAAACAGGTGACGTGTGAGAGATCCTTCTTGGCTTCTGAGTTGTGGCGATGCTGACCATTGTGTCCATTGTGATGACCATTGGAGTTGATTCCCTTGAATCCTCCATTGTGCCTATGTCCATTGAAGTTACTACCATTTCCTTTGCTGAAATGGCCCCCATGCTTGTGCGAACCACCATATCCACTGCCTTCAGATGAATAATGCTTCTTGTGGAATGGTTCCACATGAGTCTTGCTATTGCTGAACTTCCTTTTGCGATTCTCTTCCTTCCTGATGTTGCTATCCAGTGTGATGGCCTGATCAAGCAGAGACTGATAGTTGGGTGCATGGGCCACTGACAAGGGTATCTTCAGTTCTCCCTTGAGTCCATTGAGGAATTTTTCCTTCCTCTTTGCATCAGTATCTATGTCATCAGGTGCATACCTAGACAGAGCACAGAAATCATCCATATACTCTTTCAGAGTCCTTCCACCCTGCCTCAAACTATGAAACTCATCCTTCTTCACATTCATAGTGCCCAAAGATATGTGGGCATTACGAAAGCCTTCTCTGAAGGTGTCCCAATCCAGACCATCTATTGGATGAGTGATCTGGTATGTCTCCCACCACATAGCTGCTGGCCCTTCAAGCAGATGGGCAGTGAATCGCACCTTCTCAGCATCGGTGCACTCACATGTAACCAGGTCCTGACTGAACGTAGCCAGTCATCAGCTACTATTGGCTCAGTGGCAGATGAGAACTTTGTGGGCCTGAGCCTCAGAAACCTGGCCAACCTATCCACTCGAGGTGGGGGTGGTGGTGGCGGCAGCGGATGATTGTTGTTGTTATTGTTGTTGTTTGCATTGGCTTGGATGAACTGAGTTATCATCTGCATCAGTTGAGCTTATGCTTCCACTAACTGCTGAATCACGTTGTTGTTGTTGTTTTCATCGTTGTTATTGTTGTTTGGTGCATGTCGGGGCGGCATCTGAGGTAATTTTAGCATAGATGAGTATTGGATTGATAGAACTAAGGAAGTAAATTTCCTACCCATGCAAAATACAACAAGACACTCAACAAACAAACATAACAACCAAAAGCAAACACTTCAACTTCAAACTAAAATTTAAACAAGTTCAGAAATAAATGTTAAGCATTCGAAAATAAATGGGTAGATGGTACTGTCATACCAACAAGGTAGGACAATACAAGTGCGTAAACATAAATGATACAAATATTATAGTGGTGGTCGTCTAGCCCCTCTTGATCCTCTTAAGGCATGTGAGGGGTGGGGGGTCTCTACGCTCCGCTTCCTTGAGGCGCTTCAACTCATTGGCCTCCCATTCCTCATAGGACAGCTCTTCACTAGAGGAGTACACGATCCTCTCTTCGAGGTCCTCTTCTTCCTCGGAGTCCTCTTCCTTTTGTTTGGATTCTAGCTCAGCTATCCTCCTCTTCAACTCTTCATTCTCAGTCTTCAACTCCTCATTGACCTTCTTCAGCTGTTTCTTCTCCTCTCCATACTTCTGTATGTTATCATACTGAAGTAGTACGGTCTTCTCCAGAACATGTGACCAGATGTCACTATGAAGGATCTTCTCCTCCATCTTCAAAGGTACTTCAAAAGTCTTGATCCTCTCCTACAACTGGGTCTTCTGGTCACCCATCATCACTAGTGTTGATTCAGTCTCAATGATTCTCTTAGTGGCAAGATCCATGAGCTGCCTGAACTGGTCCATATTGTGTATTTGCTTCCTCAACATGTCCTCTAGGTTGACTGAGCAGCACTCTTTCTCAGAGAGGTAGGCTCGCAGGAGGGATTGGAACTCCTAGCCTCTGCAGTTAACTGGGTATCCTTCTCTAGAACGCTCTCCAAATATCCCATAGGCTGATGTCAATGGGATAAGGTAATGGTACTTGCCACATATGCGGGCTATGGTGCCCTGCATAGCTATGTCCACATAGAAGTTCCAGTCAATGTAGGCCTCAGTGTACTCCATTGTTGAATCTCCATCTTCATCCAGTCTTCCTAGGATGGTGGTTTGGATCAACAACTTCTCCATGCCGTACTCCTTGTACTACATCTTCCCACAGAATACTGGAGGTGGTATCTGAACAAGAGTGGCGAGATCAAGCAGTATCTTGGTGAAAAGGTGGGGTCCCTCACCAGCAACAACTCTCTTGTCATAGGTGTCCATCTAAAAAAATTGAAAAGAAAGGGAGAAGGTCAGCACAAGATCAAGAGGTACAAGTATGAAATGAAATGGTTAAGACAATATAGATCATGAAAATTTTGCAAATCAAATTTAAACAAAACTTTGATTCCTATGGCTTTCCAATCCTAGGGTCTCGATCCTATAGGCAACACTATGCTCTGATACCATTTTGTAAAGCCCCACCTTTGGATTAAGGTGGAACACCTGTGTCACGTGCTATTCCCTGGTTCACTGATAGCACCACAGAACAAAATAAAGTATTCATTGCATAGTATCAAAGATTACAACGCAGATCCAGATACATAAGTCTTTAAACTTACAAACCAGCTTAGTCACATGGACTAGCTCAAATGAGAGAGTTCAACACATCATAAACACAACGGAAACTAAGGTAGCAGTGAGCCTCCATCTTCACCATGCGCCACAGGCAGTCATGTTGGAATGTAGACTCGAGATCCTATCAAATTACTCTTCCTCGGAATATCCTGCACATTTGAATATGCAGCCCCATGAATGGGTGTCAGTACAATGATGTACTAGCAAATGAAACATATTTGGTGGCTGTTGTGAAAGAGCTAACTACATGATATTTGGCTGGTGGATCTCTCGGGCTAATTTACATAAAGCCAATTTTATCCTACAATTCCTTATCAAAACTTTCTTTCAAAATTTTAGTCTTTAAGGGTCAAAATAACCCCCAAATACTACATAGTTGCAAGTTATGTAGCACTGGGCGAAACTCAACAAAGTCGGAAGAACAGAAACCAACACCCCTCGGAGTGAATGGCCCTGAGCCCCTATCCTAGGGGTTTCTAGAAAAAATTTAATCATTTAGAAATGGTGATGAGATTCTTCCGTACATTCCATATCTAGAGACTCAAATTGTCCATAACCGGGGGACATGGCTAATCGATTAGTTTGACACCCTGCAGGGGTTGTGCACTTTCACCTTAAGACCCATTCTACCCAGAGAGAAGAATGAGACAAGACCTTTCAGAACAAGAGAGCAACCATACTAGAAAGACCTGTTCCCACCTACAATTCTGCTACCACCTCATGTCTTGCTCACAAGTTGAACTCCAACATCCTAGTTGGTCAAGACAGAGACCATAATGTCATAAGGCTGCACTGGAAGTACTCAAAGGCACAGAAGACATGGTAATCTCTTTAATCATGAGTGGCAATCCACAAGTGAACTCCTGGGGTTCACCCCACCCTCTACGAGGTATGAGGCCCCAGGAGACACTCAACTTCGCCTCCATCAACAAACCAATCTACCCAGGTGTTTCATTTTAGTTGAAGTTCTTAATTTGTTCACAAAACAACTTTAACAAAGTGATCTTAGCATTGGCATCAATTTTTCAACTAAAGCTACAACCTAACAGGGGTGGCTATACACTATTAGGATCTAGCATTGCAAAGCTTCACTTTGAGAACCAACCTATCATGCAAACTACTAGAAAAACACTAATGCATATAGTAAAATGGGTAGAAGCATGTGTGTCACTTGCCTTGGTAGCAACTAGCACACTCACATCAGTCACAAGAGTTGTTCAGCTCCTCTTCACAATCTATACAAGCACAGATACACAAGCATAAACACACTAGTTCTAAATGGCAGCCATAGACATGTATGCATGTATACAAATGTCAATTTAATTTCACACACTAAGTTAGTGTGTGAAAATGTTGTATTTAGTGAACCAAGCTGTTTAGAAAACAAGTGTGATGTTGGAAAAGCTTTTTAGTTAATTTACAAAGCAATAGGGCAATTTGGTTATTTGAAAATTGGGCTAATGCTTCCCAAAATTGGTTCTGGTTTGGAAAAGCTTTGAGAATTTTTTTTTATGAACCTACTGGATAGAGGACAGAAATATAAAGCTACTGCAAGTGGTTTCACTCCAAAATCATTTTCGGAAATCAAATGGTGGTCAAAATAGTGATTTGGTTAAATTTGAAGGTAGCAAGTGTGTGCACGTTTCAAATTTGAAAGTTTTTGATTCCAGGGTGTTCTACATGTTCTGAGGAATCCAGAGACTACAAATTTGTAGAAATTGGAGGTACAGAACAAAAGTTATGATTTATTTGGTGCAAATAGGCAATTATTGCCATTTGAAATTCATTTCAAAAACTTATACAATAACACTATGATATTACTGCGTGATTGGGTTCTACACTTTGCAAGGATTCCAGGGATATAAAGTTTGCAAAAAAAGGACGTGTAGATTATTTTCTATGGAATTTACAAGATCATCACTGAAATAGAGATTTGAATTTGAAATTTGAAAACGAATTTTGACTTGGTTGACTGGAGCTGACTTGACTGGCTATGTGGCAACATGGTACTGGCTGGTACCGATTCAGTTAGAGGCATCTAATCAGGGCCGTGCGATATAGATCTAACGGATAGGAGATGATGGGGGGAGGGGTCTCACCGGCGGGAGAGGAATTCCAGCGAGGGCGCCGAGGTGATCGTCGACGGCGAGTCTCCGGTGGTCGGCGACGGCGATGGAGTAGCGGACGAGGTTTTGGGCATCACGGCGATCTCATGGGTGAGGTCTGCGATGTCAGAAGCTTCCTGGAACGGCGCAGAGGTTTCGCTGGAGCAGCGTTGGGCGGAGGTGACCTTCTGGTGACCGTGGCGAGCTCGTTCCACTGTGGTTTTCGATCGAGAAAAGGTGTCAGCAGGTGCGCTAGAGCAAGGGAGAGAGAACGGAACAGGAGAGAGTGTGCGGGGGTGCTTTACTACACTGGAATCGGCGAGGATCGATGGCAGCACTACGGAGCTCCGGCGGTCGATTTGAGCAGCCTGGCGGCGTTTTGCGAGCGGGGGAAAAGAGAGGAGAGAGAGGAGAGGATGGAGATCTTATAGGGGGGCTCGGGAATGCCATTGAGGGCTTGGGGGAGTGGGAATCATGGCGACGTGGGCGCGGTTCCGTTCCAGAGAAGTAGGAGGGGGAGGTTAGGGAAGGGTCTGACGGGTGGGGCCCATGTGCTAGAGGGAGAGAGGGGGAAGTGGGTTAGTTGGGCTGGTTCGGGGGCTACTGGGCTGGTCCTGTCCCGGGTTGGCCCAGTGGCTGCCCTTTTTTTTGTTCTGAATCTTTTTCATTTTTCTATTTTTCTGTTTTATGTTGTTTGTAAAAGTAGAACTTGTTTGAATTCGTAAAATCCAATTCTGTAAACTTTTAAACAAAGTAACTGTGTGTAGAAACTCACAAACTCAAATTGGTGAGATTTTGTAAATAAAGATATTTGCAAAGAATATAAAATAGCTTCCATATAAACATGGAACTATTTACTTGATAAATTTTCTAAAAACATTTTGTTTCAAAATTTTAAATAAAAGGTAAGTGAAATAGTAGTATTTGGTGAAATTGATTCAAATACTTTATAAGAATCACAAATATGCAATATGCCATGAATGCATGATGAATTTTTTATTTTAAAACTTGGGATGTTACAACGAGATTGTTCCCTTTGCTTGGATCCACCATCTCGACTGGTTTCTCGTCGTCGTCGTGGCGGCTTGTCTCTGCGGCCAGCGTCACGGCTCCGTCCCCGCTTGCCATCGTTGTCGCGTATGACAATCCCTCCCTAAGGGATCTCGAATGTCTTATACTTCGGTGGAGGCATATTGGAGTTATGGCGGGGAGCGGCCTTCTCTTGGTGGTATCCATAAGCACGATAATTCTTGTGAGGCGGTGACGGATTTCTTTGTTGGCCTTTGCCATGTGGCCTATCATCGGAGGATATTGGGATGGCATCTGCCCTGTTGCGAGCTTCTCTTCTTCGGGCCTCTAAGGATCCGGTATGAGATTCGTTATCAGGGCAAGCATCATGATTGCCATTACCCCGGGCCTTGGAGGCAGTACTAGATCGGCATAGCGCAGCATCAGATTCGAGCTTTCATGATGATGTAGCCTTCTCCTGCTGCACCAATGCTTTGGTCATTAGTTTTGCCGTCGTCTCCAGGGTTTCCAGGCTTTGGTTATTTTCCAATAGCTCCTTTGTGGCCACGATGTTTTCAATAGGAGTGGCCCTGACTTCATCACGGTTCTTGTCCACGTATGGCGGATTCTTGATGTACATCCTAGCCGGTGTTTCCGCGGTTGGCACGGTGAACTCAAGGTTTTGTGTTAGCTGCGGGTCTCCGCCCTCGTTTATCTACTTCTGGATGAGAGTAGCATACTTCTCCTCCGTGTTTCTTGCGCGTTTAAGCGTATCTTGAGCTTTAGCAATGTCGCCATGCAGCTTTTCGCCCATCTTCTCGACTCGCTTTGCCTCTTCAAGGATTTCTTGCCTCTTCTGCTCGAGATCGTTCACGTCTCTGACATAGTTAGGGGTGATTGGATCTCCTAGAGTTCCATAGACAACCTTGTCCATCGGGGTCGTGAAATCTTCTGGGCAGTGCACGACGGGGATGGCGGGTTGCAGAGGCCTAGGTCCGCCCTAAATCTCGGGCAGTTGTTCTGTGGCGGGATCGGCGGCTGGGGGCGGGTTACCCTGCTCTTTGTCGGCATCTCCGTCATGGGCTGCCTGAGATGGCAGATCACCGATTGCTTGCCCAGCGTCATCTCCCTTGTTGGTCATGAACACCTGCTTGGCAGCAGCTTGCTTCTCTTCTAATTCTTGCTGAGCTAATTCCGCCTCAATTCTTCTCATGGCGGCATCATAGTGATCAGAGTCATAGCCTTTGCTATCCCAGTCATCCGATTCACCACTCTCGTTAAGTGCCTCTAGGATGGATTCACCTGGGCCATCATCTCCATTGGAGGCAGATCCCGAAGTGGTTCCTGCGAAAGCAACAAGGTAGTACCGTGGTGTCTCTAACGCTAGATTATTCATGGCGGATTCATAGCGGTCATCCACCACTTCCTCCACCTCTAGGGTGGTTTGGGTGGGATTGGTTTTTAGATCCGATCTAGATAACTTGGAAAGTTCCAGATCAGATGATTCTGCCTCCGTATCCAGCTCGAAAGCAGTCCGTTTGGGGGTTTCAGCCATACCAATCCACAGAAAATCAATTTCCATGGCGGGGGTATGGTCCGTCTCCCCGATGAAGATGTGGGTGTCTCCGATCGGAACGATGGTAAATCGAGCAGGGTTTTCTCTAGCCGGCACCCAGAGGTTATCCGCTGGGACGATGGGGAAGCCAGAATCATAGAGGACACGCCCAATGGCGACGGTGTCGCCGATGCCTGCGAAGGCGGATCCCGCCTGGATCCGCGCTCCTGACGCGTTTTGCCCCATGGTGGGCGCCAACTGTCATGGTTTCGTCAACAGATCTGCCATAGGGGTAGTTGTATGGCGGTTTGTGGAAGGGGGTGAACACGGCGGAGCGATCTGGGACGGTGGTAGCATGAGTTCACCCAGCTTCAGATCCCGCAACGGTGGTGAGACCCTGCGTGCTGCTATAAATCACTATATGGCAACAAGTGCTCGGTTACAATGATGAGGTTGGCTGTTTCGCTATGCGATTGGCCGTATCTAAGTCTTGGTGCCTCGAGGGCTCCTCCATGCTGGCTTATAAAGGCGCCTGGCGTGGGCATCACGATGGTACCGGAGCGGATACAATATGGAGTCCTAGACTAAGTCCTATACAATGTTGTGTACTCCAAGGTAACCCGCCATGGGCTTGTCCTCCGGATCCGCCATAAGCTCATGCGTCCTGTACCACCATGGGCTTTCCAGCAACTGGGCCGCCCGGTAGGAAATCCGCCATACCACCTCCATTGAGATCGTGCACTAGGAGGTGCTATACTACTGCGTGATAGCTTACATGGGAAGGAAGAGGTGTCCTCTCAATTGGATGCATCCATCAACGCGTCTCTCTATCCTCTTTATATCGGCACATAGGAAGACACGAGCATAGGACACGAGGAAACCCTCATCGCCGAGCGGCTATGCACGACACAGTCCCCACATATCAGGGACGGTGGCTGCGACAACTCAAACGGCGGGTACAAATTCAGAGCCAAACAGCATGGATGGCCAAGATCGACCAAAGCAGCTGATCGGACGGTGGGGAGCACACATGGCCTGGGAAGCGGGGGTGCCATGCAGCTCTATTTCTTTGAGATATAATATTGCGCGATAGCTTAGATGAGGAACAGATATGCCTGGCTCCAGATTTTTTCCCCAATAGAGATTTGGAGTTTTGGACTAGAATCTACTACCACTCAGTTTCCTATCTCGATCGAGAAGCACAAACCTAGAAAGTTCAAATGCTGAAAAGTGTTGCCTAGTACAATATTTTATTTTTGAGTTTATGCCGATTTTACTCGAATTTGAACAGTTGGTATCATTAACATTGGTCACAAAATCAGCGAGAAAACACCCTACGGGACCCTACAAGGATTGTACGCAGAATGCATGATGAAGCTTCAATCCCCCCCCCCTAATGAATGGCGTCTATGCCGGTAAATTTGAACCACTTTTGAAATGAACCGAAGGGTACTAAAAAAATATATAAATATATAAATCTTGCGCATGGAGTCATCTTATGTCACATACGTCCCATTAAAATACGAATCTTACGATTTTGTTGTATTTAAGAAATCCGCTTCAAAACCATCCTTTCCATCCAAATGATCATGTAGATTGCAAAAACTCAAGCGTACAAGGTGATAATGCGCACAAACTTGGCAACATGTCCATCTTGTCATGGCAAACAGTATTTACAATTAGAGTTAAAAACATAGTTCCATACAAAAGCGACAGTAGTGGTAGTACTTTAAGGGCAAAATACACCTTTTCCTAATGAGATGATACCCTATCTCAATCTAAATGAGGGCGGAGTAGCTAACTAGTATAGTATTACATTCGAATTTCGATAATGATATAATCACACTGCATTTTTTTGGTAGATGCAAACCCAGAAAGCCACCTTCTTGTGCGATCCAGTGTCTACCAGGAATCACGGTGGCACCATGAGGAAAGCCGTGAGATGTTCGAACGCAATGGCACTCGGCGTCACGGTGTTTGACGACTCAATTATCGCCATCACCCTGTTAGTTGAGACGGCCATCGTAGTGGTCCTGACCGTCGACGGCGGGCCAATGGCCCACAGATTCACCATGTACCATGGCCACAAGCAAGCGGCCGACCTGATGCACAACATTGACACCGTGGCGGCCATGCTGAGCGCGCTGATGGTCATGTTGAACACGGTACCGTCATCCCCGTAGCCGATGGCCAATATTCTGGCCGATGCCGGCACAGGCGACACGAAGAAGGCCGGTTTGACGTATCGGAACAGGTATATTGGGATCGAGTGGGCCGCTGCAAGGTGGGTAGTGAGCCTAATCGGCGCTGCGATGAAGTCGCAGCCAGCGCATACACAGGCGCACGGGCCATACGGGCACGCGATCTCATGGTTCTGGACCTCGTTATAGCCGACGAACATCCCATAGCCGTCATGGGGGCACTGGATCATCAGCGGTGACACGACGGTGTCGACCGCTGGCACTTGGTCGAATCCACCGATGCACTTCTGGCATAGGTTCCCGGGAACAGGCCACATGACCTGCATTGCACTGCACGGATCAATGTGCGTGGAGTGACATGTTTGCACTAGCAAGTGGTGATCGACGAAATAAATCGAAGGAGACTGACCATGAATAAAGGGAGGTTGAAGGGCTGCAATCAAATGTGGCAGATGATAGCGGAGACCTCCATCTTCAGCGGACAGCTTGAAGCTAGCGAGGTGTGAGGAGAGGAGCGACCTTGATGGATACGAGCGTGAATTTGAATTGATCCGAAGTCTTGTTGACCTCTGTTCCTGATCTACTTGATCCAACGACTGAGATTTCTTGGATTCACTATGCACAGGCTAGCAAAGGTAGTTTCTGGAGTCAAGTTCTCTCTCTCTCCTATAAGGATGGAAGCGACACGGAGTAATATTCTTGCCTGGCGAGCAAGCACGGCTGGCATTTTTGGCTTCTTTCACACTGCTCGGTTCAACCAAGGCTGTATAAATCCTACAGTGAGCAGTAATCCCTCGCCAGAGGACAGACTAATCGTACGGATCAGGGACAAGTGTGCAGTTGCATGTTCTATCGGATGGTGAGGTGGGCCCGGTGGTGCCTTGTGCCCGGCAAGCATTGATGTTCTTTCTAGCACCAAACATCAAGTTTCAAGCCCCCTTTTAGCAGCTGAAAACTATTCAGCCAATTCCGTCGTGGAACTATCCTCTCGCGGATCACAAACCAGCCTCTCGCCGAAGGCCTTCTAGAAGACACGATCCAACAGCAGTCACTGGGCGATATGGCTTAATCCAACGGTCATAAACGGGCTTTATGGTTAGGATATGCCCAGCACAGTTTTGCTGGGGTTTTCAGGTGGTCAACAGGGTTTTGAGGTTTGACCAACATTCAAATGAGCATAACAAATTCGAAGGAAATTTGAAAATACAAAATATGCGCACGTCGTCGTCCTATGTGAATGAGTTACGAGAAAAAATAAGAACCATCGTCTAGGGGTATTTTCATCACAAAACCTTCACATAAATGAGCTACCTCGAACAAGGTTGATTGGATTTCGAGGAAAAGAAGCTAGGGTTTTGGACTTTTGGCTTTTGAAAAGAAAAACTTTTGAATCTTGGCCCCCATATTTGGCAGTGTTGTGCATGTCCCTATTTCCGACAACTTTTGCAATTATGGTTATGTGTGCTACCACCAAAAACACTGAATTTTCCATTTTACCAGTGTGTGGGGGGGCCCGAACGCGTGATTTTTGTGAGGTGGCTACCAAGGGCGCCGTGCAGAGGCGGCACCACTACAAGTTTTAAAGCTAGGTGACCTTGAAGGGTTGCCATACCCGAGGTTACATCAATTTTCTCAGTGTGCTTGCATATAATGCATTTTTTTAACATTCAAATGTTTGAATTCAAATTTGAATTGTGGTACATCAAATACACTTCAAACCTTTTTGTGAGGTGGCTACGAAGGGAAGGGTGCAGAACGACACCACTATAACTTTCAAACGTACGAGACATTGACGGGATGGCCATACCCGTGGTTTCATGAATTTTCTCCATTAAGTATATATTAATTACAATTTTTTTCAACATTTGCATAAAATTTGCAGCATGGCCGCCATCGGTACACAGGGTTGAAAAATTCCAGCGAACCATAGAGTATAGTTTCCCTCATTTTATGACCAATTTTTAAAGTACATAGAGTTCAAACTTGAGTAAAATTGGTAGAAACTGTTTACAAATAATTTCCTATATAGCTATAGCACTCGAGAAAAAATAGTCATTGCATGTAATAAGCCAAAGGGCCTACACTTACCGTGAAAATTGCAGCTCCGCTGTGAAGGCTGCTTGCTCGGTTCAACCAAGGTTTCATAGTGTCTACAGTAAGAAGTGGTTCCTTTTGCCAGAGAACAAAGTCATCATACATATCACTTACCACAGACAGGGTGTGCAGTTG
Source organism: Dactylis glomerata (assembly GCA_007115705.1). Classification (NCBI taxonomy): domain Eukaryota; kingdom Viridiplantae; phylum Streptophyta; class Magnoliopsida; order Poales; family Poaceae; genus Dactylis; species Dactylis glomerata. The sequence continues at coordinate 200,270 of QXEO01000519.1, forward strand.
CATGATACAGCTGATGGCGAGGTGGGCCCAACAAGCCTTGTTGTTCTTTCTAGCTCTTCTTTTCCACCACCAAACTTCAACCCGATGCTTAAAACTAGTACTGTAGCTAGCTAATCACATCACATAACTAGATTCTCGTGGATCGCAAACCAGCCTCAAAGATACGATCCAACGATAGTCATTGGGCGAGGGGGTTGATCCAACGGTCACAATCGAGCGTTAAACTAGGGTTAGGAGATGCCCAGCGGGGTTTTACCGAGGTTTGAGGCACGCAGTCAACAGGGTTTTCTGAGGTTTGACCGACATTCAAATGAGGATAACTAATTCAACTAAAATCAGAAAAATATAAAACCTGCGCACGTCGGTGTCTTATATGTAACGTAGTTACGAGCAAAATTAAAATACATCATTGTCATAAAAAAGCATTTCATAGAACTGAGCTGCATCGAATGAGGTTGCTCGGACTTCAAGGAAAATGAGTTAGGATTTTAGCTTTTGAAAAGGCAAACTTTCAAGTCTTGCCCTCATATTTATCAGTCTGATTTCCCCATTTCCAACAACTTCTACAACTATTTTTGTGAGGTGCATGGTTAAGGGAAGGGTGCAGAATGGCAACACTCCAATTTTTTAGGGTATGGAACCTTGAAGCATGGCCAAACCCATGTGGTTTCATCAATTTTCTCGGTGTGCTTGCATATATTGCACTTTTTGGACATTCGAATGTTTGAATTCCAATTTGAATTGTGGGTTCATCAAATACACTTCCGAATTTTTTGAGGAAAACACATGCAAGCATACTGGAGGTGTGGAAGCCCTGAAACCATCTCATACTTGATCGAGTGCACCGTCCACCTTGGCGTAGTTAGCGCCCACCGCCAGCTTGACCTAGATTTCAGGTGGGGCCAATAGAGACAGTATCATCTTACTACTATATACTAGTTAGCTGCACATGCTTTGCACATTCAAACTCGGTCATTATCTCACTGAAACACGTCTATAAGAACATGTATAAATATGAACCAAGGCAAATGAACTTTGTAGGTGGGTAAAATAGTAAGGTTAATCTCCACTTACTGATGATAAAGATGAATACGAACATGAATTTGAATTGAACTGAAGTCTTGCTGGCCTCTGTTCCCGATCTACTTGATCCAACGGCTGAGCTTTATTGGATTCGCTATGCACTGGCCAGCAAAGGTAGTTTCTACAGTCAAGGTCTCTCTCTCTCTCCTATAAGGGTGGAAGCAGCGCGGAGTAATATTCTTGCCCGGCGAGCAAGCTCGGCTGGCATTTTTGGCTTCTTTCGTACTGCTCGGTTCAACCAAGGCTTTATAAAGTCTATAGTGAGTAGTAATCCCTCGCTAGAGAATAGACTGATCATAGAGATCAGGGACAGGTGCGCAGCTGCATGTTCTAGCAGATGGTGAGGTGGGCCCGGTGATGCCTTGTGCCCGGCAAGCATTCTTGTTCTTTCCAGCACCAAACTTCAAGTTTCAAGCCCCCTTTTGGTAGCTGAAAACTAGTCAGCCAATCACGTCATAGAACTGGCCTCTCGCAGATCATGAACCAGCCTCTCATCGAAGGCCTTCTAGAAGACACGATCCAACAGCACCCATTGGGCAATAGGGCTTAATCCAACAGTCACAATCGTGCTTTATGTTTAGGAGATGCCCAACGCGGTTTTTTCGGGGTTTTCAGGTGGTCAACGGGGTTTCGAGGTTTGACCAACATTCAAATGAGCATAATTTATTCAAAAGAAATTTGAAAATACAAAACCTGCGCACGTCGTCGTCTTTTGTGACCTAGTTATGTGCAAAATAAAGAAAGATCATCTGTGGGCATTTTCATCACACAACCTTCACAGAAATGAGCTACCTCGAACGAGGTTGATTGGATTTCAAAGAAAATGACCTAGGGTTTTGGACTTTTGGCTTTTGAAAAGGAAAACTTTAGAATCGTGGCCCCATATTTGGCAGGATTGTGCATGTCCCTATTTCTGACAACTTTTGCAATTATGGTTTTGTGGGCTACCACCAAAAAAACTGCATTTTCCATTTTACCAGTGTGTGGGGGGACCGAACGTGCTATTTTTGTGAGGTGGTTACCAAGGGAGGGGTGCAGAGGCGGCACCACTACAAGTTTTAAAGGTAGGTGACCTTGAAGGATTGCCATACCCGAGGTTACATCAATTATCTTAGTGTGCTTGCATATAATGCATTTTTTAACATTCGGATGTTTAAATTCAAATTTGAATTGTGGTACATCAAATACGCTTAAAACCTTTTTGTGAGGTGGCTACAAAGGGAAGGGTGCAGAACGACGCCACTATAACTTTCAAACATACGAGACATTGAAGGGATGGCCATACCCATGGTTTCATGAATTATCTCCATTAAGTATATATTAATTACAAAAAATTCAACATTTGCATAAAATTTGAAGCATGGCCGCCATCCGTACACAGGTTTGAAAAATTCAAGCGAACCATAGAGTATAGTTTTCCTCATTTTATGACCAATTTTTTTATGCACATAAAGTTTAAACTTGAGTAAAATTGGTAGAAACTATTTGCAAATAATTTCCTATATGGCTATAGAACTCGAGAAAAAATAGTCATTGTATGTAATTAGTCAAAGGGCCTACACTTATCGTGAAAATTGCAGCTTCGCTGTGAAGGCTGCTTGCTCGGTTTAACCAAGGTTTCACCGTGTCTACAGTAAGAAGTGACTCATGTTGCCAGAGAACAAAGTCATCATACATATCACTTACCACAGACACGGTGTGTCGTTGCATGATACAGCTGACGGCAAGGTGGGCCCAGCAAGCCTTGTTGTTCTTTCTAGCTCTTCCTTTCCACCACCAAACTTCAACCCGATGCTTAAAACTAGTACTGCAGCTAGCCAATCATGTCGCATAACTAGGTTCTCGCGGATCGCAAACCAGCCTCAAAGATACGATCCAACAACAGTCATTGGGCGAGGGGGTTTGATCCAACGGTCACAATCGGGCGTTAAAATAGGGTTAGGAGATGCCCAGCGGGGTTTTGCTAGGGATTAAGGCACGCGGTCAACGGGGTTTTCTGAGGTTTGACCAACATTCAAATGAGCATAACTAATTCAACTAAAATAAGAAAAATATAAAACATGCGCACGTCATTGTCTTATATGTAACCTAGTTATGACCAAAATTAAAATACATCATTGTCATAAAAAAGTGTTTCATAGAACTGAGCTACCTCGAATGAGGTTGCTCGGACTTCAAGGAAAATGAGTTAAGATTTTAGCTTTTGAAAAAGCAATCTTTGAGTCTTGCCCTCATATTTGTCAGTGTGATTTCCCCATTTCCAACAACTTCTACAACTATTTTTGTGAGGTGCATGGTTAAGGGGAGGGTGCAGAACGGCACCACTCCAATTTTTAAGGGTATGGAACCTTGAGGCCTCGTTCGGTTCTTAGGGGATCGAACCCCACGTGGATCCCACCCGGGGAGAAATTGGGTGAACCCCAACTGACACCCCAATCCACCACTAATCTCTCTTTTCTGTACCCCTGGGTTCCATTCTCGTTCGGTTAACCCCCCACCCCCCACGTAACCCCCGTTTCTCAGTCCAGCTATTGCAGTGCTGCTCATTCGGCAGGCAGCAGCAGGCCATAAGCTCCAGATAGCAGCATAGCACATCAGACATAAATTTTTCTTATACTACTATAGTTCACAGAACATCACAAAACAATATACAAAATGACATATTTTTCTACATAGGATTAGATAGAACATAAAAGTGTCACAAAAGACCATCATGAAATATGGATGATAATATTTCGTAAAAATAAAATACGGATGATAATCACAAGAAAAATAACTCCTGATCAACCTCATATTACCAGAATACTAGGAATAAATTACAAAATTCTACCAGAATACTAGGAACATCTTGCAACCTGATAATACCAGAATAAATTACAAGGCTTGCATACAAAAATATAGCTCTTTGGGATAACCATATTTCATCTCTGGAATGATGAAACATGGAGTCTTTTGGGCAACAGACTCCTTGTGCGTCGATAACAGCTAAACCTGAACAACATAAATAAGAGTTATCAATTGTCTTCGAGCTAGACTTTGCATGAGCGCTCCTAGGAGCCAACTTACAGTCGCTTGACAAATAGAAGATAACAGCTGACATGCATGCTCATTCTCAGATTTATATTAAGATGAAAAGAACAACATTTTTGGGTGTCAAATAAATATAGCAAGATATAATTTTTGCCACTCGTAGTTGTACAAAATAATCACAGGTGTAGAAAATTTCTTGCATTTTTCTGTACCACTACAATAAAACATTTCTTTTGACTTCTTACTGACATGCTATGCTGCCAATGCATGCGATCAAATACTAGAGAAACACGTGTATGCTAGGTCATCATTCATGTACTAAACAAGTCAGATTCTAGCACTGCTTTACAAACAGGAATATGAGCTCCATGTTTATTCTAGCTCCATGTTTACAAACAGGAATATGAACTACATGGAGAGTGGAGTAGGTTCTTACCCAGGAAAATAAGACGAGAAGATTTTAACCTTGCAAATTTGAGGAAGATGGCCCCTAGGTGTTAAATAAACTGATGTGAGATAAAGGAAGGTAAAAAATATCTTTGGATCTCTTGCTGACGTACTCTGCAGCCACTTCTTGAAATCAAAAACTAAATTATCAGATTACTAATGATGGAATAATTATCAGATTACTTCTTCAATCAGAAAACTAGCCAAATGACTTTAGAACATATGGGCTGCTATCCTACCTGCTACAAGGCTATAATTAAAAATTTCAACAAACCAAACAGGACACAATGAACTTCTTGGCCTAGAAAATTAACAACAACTGCAAACCAAATTTCAAAGGTAAAGGAAGACAGAGCACATATGGGCTACTGGAAGCAACAAGGAGAACAAAATATTAAGCAAGAAGCTACTGGACAAGGAAGACAGAGCACATATGAAACTTCTTTGATTTCATTCGTTTTGCTGGTTTAGTTAGCTAGGAAAAACATGGCAGATATGCAAGGGACAAGCACTACACATACAAGCTGCTACAACCACAACCATACAAGCAAAGGGAGAAAGATCTTACCTTTCCTATGTCATTTCCACTCGCAGCCAAATCAGAGCGGTCTCCACATCAGCATAAATGAACAGCTCACGATTCACTTCACTTTTGAATACCCCTAGTGCTTTCGCCTCTCCTCTCTTGAGACTTCCATTGTGTTTAGTCGAGCGATGCAGTTCTTGATTGAGAACTCATCCACATTTTTTAAATCATCTTTTGCACCCTCGATCTGCTTGGTCTTCATCTCTATGTACCTTTCCATCATTGCGGACACATCTCCATTTGACCTGCGCTTCTTGGGTTCATTCTCGGTGCTTGTCGATGGTGCAACAGCCACCGTGGGGTTAAGGTGAGGCTCCTCATGTCCAGCAACACGGTCTTGAAAATTGACCTCTTGAAAATTGTCCGTGGCGGAGTCACCGGTGAGGAAGGGTGCCGATCTCCTCTCCTCCAGTTGATCAGCGGCCGCCGTCGCTCCCGTAGGCACCGCCGTCACCTCCGTCGCCGCCGCCGTCGCCTGGCGCTATCGCGAGAGAGAGGAGAGAGGAAAGGCTTGGCTCGTGTCATTTCGGTCCGTCGCGCTCGGGATGTTATCCACGAGGTAGGGCTCGAGTTTCTAAATATCGGTCGAACGAGGGGTTTCGGGGGGAAATTGGGTAGGGTTTAATACCGCCCAGGTTTAACCGAACAGGTTATAAGTTAGGGCCGGGATTAGACCCGGGCGAGTCGAATCCCGGCTGTCAGACGGGGTTTCGGGCCCGATCCCGACTGGGTTGGGACGAAACGAACAAGGCCTGAAGGATGGCCAAACCCCGTGTGGTTTCATCAATTTTCTCGGTGTGCTTGCATATATTGCACTTTTTGGACATTCGAATGTTTGAATAACAATTTGAATTGTGGGTTCATCAATACACTTCAGAATTTTTGGAGAAAAACACATGAAAGCGTATTGGCGGTGTGGAAGCCATCAAACCATGTCATACTTGATCAAGTGCACCATCCACCTTGGCATAGTTAGCGCCCACCGCTATCTTGACCTAGATGTCAGGTGGGGCCAATAGAGAAAGTATCGTCTTACTACTATATACTAGTTAGATGCACATCCTTCGCACGTTCAAACTCGGTCATTATCTCACGGAAACACGTCTATAAGAACAGGTGGAAATATGAACCAAGGCAAGTGAACTTTGTAGGTGGGTAAAATAGTAAGGTTAATCTCCACTTACTGATGATAAAGATGAAAATACGGGCCAATGCAGCCATCCATGCCTGATCACAGATCTTCTGAGCTATGCATGCCTCATGGCCACGGACCTCTTGAGTTGTAGCAGGTTTGGAACTCCAAGGGTGAACATAAACATAATTTACCAATTTACATAAACATTTCTTTTGACATGGCTTAGCTAATCTTTGTTTACTGCTATAAATTCATCTTTATCATCAGTAAGTGGAGATTAACCTTAATATTTTACCCACCTACAAAGTTCATTTTCCTTGGTTCATATTCCACCTATTCTTATAGACGTGTTTCAGTGAGATAATGACCGAGTTTGAACGTGTGAAGCATGTGCAGCTAACTAGTAGGAGTATAGATACTACTCCTACAATACTACTAGTACTAACTCTGTTTAAAGGGTGGAAGCGGCGCGGATAATATTCTTGCCCGGCGAGCAAGCTCGGCTGACATTTTTGGCTACTTTCACACTGCTCGGTTCAACCAAGGCTTCATAAAGTTTGCAGTGAGCAGTGATCCCTCGCCAGAGAACAAAGTGATCATACGGATCAGGGATAGGTGCACGCAGCTGCATGTTCTAGCGGATGGTGAGGTGGGCCTAGTGGTGTCTTTGTGCCCGGCAACCCTTGCTGTTCTTTCCATCACCAAACTTCAAATTTCAACCCCCCCCCTTTGGTAGCTGAAAAATAGCCAGCCAATCAATTCGTAGAACTAGCCTCCCGCAGATTGCGAACAAGCCTCTCGCTGAAGGCCTTCTAGAAGACACGATCCAACAACAGTCATTGGGCGATAGGGTTTAATCCAACGGTCACAATCTTGCTTTTAAGGTTAGGAGATGACCAGCGGGGTTTTGCCGCGGTTCACATAAGCATAACAAATTCAACAAAATCTGAAAAATAACAAAACATGCGCATGTCGTCGTTTTATGTGACCTAGTTTCTAGCAAAAATAAGAAACATCGTCTACAGGCATTTTCATCACAAAACCTTCACAGAAACGAGCTACCTTGAACGAGGTTGATTGGATTTTGAGGAAAATGAGCTAGGGTTTTGGACATTTGGCTTTTGAAAAGGAAAACTATCAAATCTTGGCCCCATATTTGGTAGGGTTGTGCATGTCCCCATTTCTGAAAACTTTTGCAATTATAGGTTTTGGGCTACCACCAAAAAAATGTATTTTCTATTGGGATTTCTATTTTCGTGCCCTCGGGTCCTTAGTTGTACTCAGTTTTCCCCAGCTCCTTAGTTTTTCCTCAGTTTTGTCTAAGCCCTTGTCTGAAACCGTCACAAGTGCTGGAACGGCCGGTTGCCCGACGGTTGAACACCTTTGACCATTAACTGCTGACTAGTGGGGCCACGTAGAGCCCCAAAGACACGTCAGAGCATCCATCTTTGTTTGATCGTAAGCATCGCCGTATCCCTGACCAAAATGCGGACGAGTGGGGCTTCGGTATATCGAATGACAAGTGGGGCCATGACGCTGATACAAGGGGCAATACACGGGTATGATTAGATTTTTAAACGGAGCTCTACAGCAATGGCACGGAGGAGGTGGCCTGCGGGGTGCCGAGATGAGATCGATGTCCACAAAGAACTGCATGAGGCAAGACCAGACGCATTAGATAGATATGAACTAGACGCGTTTAACCATGCAAAGAAGAGAAGAAATGGTCGAGGACATCGACGACGACCTCAACACTTTGACTGACGGTGTCGGACACGAACGCGAGCAATATAGAGAAAACTAGTGTCTCTCCTTTCTGGCGTGTATAGATGGGTTCTTGGGTAGTGTGGTGGCGAAGGTAAAGACCTCGCGGTGGTCTATGGCGTCCAGCATAGCGGGGCGGCGTGGCCGTGCCCACAGCGGCATGCATGTTCGGCATTGGCATCAGCATGTACGTTCGTCGTTGTCCTCGGCGGTATCTCTGGTGTATCAGTGATTGAATGAGGGGACGGGATTGAGGGTGCATCCCGACGGTGACCTAGCAGTGGCGGCGAGCATGCATAGCCGTTCTGACCATGCCGATATCGACATCGGCATCATTTGGAGGCTGTGGTGCTCGAATCATGGTGGAAATTGTGATTCCCTATTATTTTTACATGCATAATATATAGAAAATAGCTAGATCTCTAAATTGATGCATATGAAGCTACATATATATTCTTGGTCATAATCCCATTATCTAAAGGGGATGGATGCATGGCTTCACGTCGTCGTCGCTTTCATCGTCAGTATCTTCATCGTCCATGTAGTAGTACTTCCTGCACAATGTTACGTCGAACACCTTCACTGTGAGCACATCATCGCCTTCATATTTGAAGTGTAGGATGTAGCCGAAATCCACACCGTGCGTGATGGCGAAATTCTCCCAGCCCTTGTCGAGGTACATCCGGCCTTGTCCGTCAAATAGGACCTCCATGGTCCAGAGACGAGGACCGCAGTCAGCTGCTCGCAGATACACCTTTGTGGGCTCCTAGCCGTCAAGATAGTCTGCAAACTTTTGTGGGAGTGCCTGCAAAGAGATCGAGCGCCGATCGTTTGAAATTAAAGGCTTTTTGGAACATGCACATAATTAATCACATGCATCATATATGTGGGGGTTTATAAGGGCAAGATGGTCGTTGTGGGGGTTTATAAGGGCGAGATGACCATTGTGGGGTTTACATAATAAATTAAGGAGGAGATGACCGTTGTGGGTGTTTATATCTCAACAAAAAGTAATGCCTAAAAGAAATGGAAATTCATGATAGTTTATTATTTTACCGTGAAAAGTAATGCCTAATGGAAATTCTTGATAGTTTATTATTTTACCGTGAAAAGTAATGCCTAAATGGAAATTCATGATAGTTTATTATTTTACCGTGAAAAGTAATGCCTAAAGGAAATTCGTGATAGTTTATTATTTTACCATGAAAAGTAATGCCTAAATGGAAATTCGTGATAGTTTATCATTTTACCGTGAAAAGTAATGCCTACAAGAAGTGGAAATTCGTGATTACCAAACTTGTTGAATCCGGTGGCCAACTCGTTATTTAGCATACATAGAGGGGTAGTAGTTTGCCACCGACAGATAGAGAGAGGGTGGCACGATCCTGCCCGTTAGATCATAGGATCGACGGTAGGTGGGCACGATCCGTGTGACAACAGCTCGACCAATCAGGCCAAGTTTGGGCTTCTGTGAGAAGGGAGAGGGTAAAACTGAGTAGTATCAAGGATACAAGGGCAAGTAAATAGTAAACATGCTAAGGAATTCAAATAAGAGATTTAGAAAAAGAAAAACACATGTTTTGTACAATGAAACCCAGGTTGGCCTACCTCAAAGTATTAGCAATTCAAATATACATGAGTGTAAAAATTATGGCCTCATTCAGACAAACTATGTTTTGGGTATAGATCTTTTGAGAAGGGGTTGAGTGAAAAGCCATGAACCTTCATAGCTACTAGTGATTTGAGAAGTGGCCATTTGTGTTAAAACTTGATTTATATATGATTGTCTACGTGGCAGGTCGCGTAACAAGACTCCATGAGTAGGAGGCACTATGATTTTATTTTATTGAATTTTTTTGCGCATGAAATGACTCAATTAGATAGCTTAATCCCATTTGTTGACTCTCTGTTGACCAGCCACTTGAGGGTAAAACTGAGTATATTGCACTAGCCAGTATTAGTACTCGAGGGGAAAACTGAGTACATATATTTTTCCAGTGTAAGACTCGAGGGTAGAACTGAGTACACGTAACGGTGCTGACGTGCAGTCCCACGGACGCGTGTCACGGTGAGCAGCGGTTAGCCACGCGGTTCGCGTGTTGAGACCAAACGTCAACTGCTGAGACGAACCGTCACTTTCCAGTACAGAGCCCCTCTCTCCCTCCCTCTGCACACAGTCTCATTATAACTCACGCACGCAACCACGCCCCTCACGTCCCATCACCTTCTCCAAAAAAACCCAACCGCCCTACGCGCGCTCCCCTGCCGGCGATGGAGAAGAAGAATGCGTCAGCGGCTGTCGCCCCCGAGCCCGTCGCCTCCGAGCCCATCGCCTCCGAGCCCATCGCATCCGAGCCCATCGCCGCCGAGCCCGTCGCATCCGAGGGCGGCGCATCCAAGCGCGGCGCCTCCGTGAACTGGGCCTCTCTTAAGGGTGACGGACCACTTCACAAGATCGGCGACTGCTTACTGGCGAACGAGGAGTACGTGGACACCTACGCTGCTTTGAGGCAAGTTTGTACAAATTGGCGCTCAGATTTACCTGAGCCCGACGTGCACCTGCACGAATGGATTGTGGTAGAACACGCCCTTCCACACGCCGCTGAGTTCTCCTTCCTCAACCTCCGCACATCCCGCTACGTCACCATCGATCTAACGGAAGTTCATGCAAGGTTCAAATTCCTCCATATCTATAGAGTTAATCTATTTTTATTTTCAATTGTAAACATCTTAGTGCTGAATGTTATCTTCATCAACTCCCTTTTAGATACCACTTCGTCGGCTTTTACCGTGGCGTCATCGTGCTTGCCCAGAGGAACCAGCCGCACAACATACGGCTTCTGAACCCACTCACAAAGACATTGAACGCTACGTTTGAGACGCAGATGCCATCTATGATTGTGAAGTCAGTCGCTGTAATGAAGTCCCCGACTATGGTCTTCATTTGCATAGGTTACCCCAATAAAATTGCTTGGGTCGATAAGAGCTCTCCAACTAAGGATATAGATGTAGATGATTGGGGAAAAGGAAGATTTACGATCGAGGACCATTCTCTGCGTTGCATTACCCCGTTCAATGGTGAATTGTATGCAATAGCTGTGAATGAGTTCGGAAGAATAGTGTGCACCAACAATGTCCAGTTGGAGCAGCGCGCGAGCACTATCAGCATGAAGACACTATTTTCATTTCCAGAACTTGGAAATGATTATGATTCCAAGTTCTACCTTGTGGAGTCGGATGGTGATCTGCTGCTTGTGTTGTTGGGCGGCAGCACTGATGACAACAGGCATTTGGAGGAAGGTCAACCATTGGTGTACCGTGTGGACACTGAGAGCCGCTCTCTCCATGCCATCAGTAACATTGGTAGTCGTGCCCTCTTTGTCAATTTTATCCGGTGTATCTTCGTCGACACCAGAGTGCACCCGACACTTCAACCTGGCTGCATCTACTACGCGGATTTGGGTTATATCAGAGAGTATGATGATGATAGAAAGGCCTGGGATGAGTGGCCACGACGTGCGGATAGATTAGGATACAACGGTCTGAAAAATGAACAAAGGCCATACCGTTTGGAGGATGTATTGGCTGAACACTGCAGACGGATTGAGTTCAGTGAATATTTCCTTCATCTCATGAATTGTAGCGACGACGAAATATATGATGAATAATGAAGAACATTGTTATTGGCTGCTTTTGGCTGCTGTATACAGTTTATGTATTATACTTAGTTTTCTGGATTTATTATGCTGCTGTGAATTTATCCTATACTAGCTTCTAGATTTGCTACTAGATTTGATACCATATTGGGCAAAAAACGAGGGCCAAAAGGCAACAATTATTGAAGAAAGACAGAAATAGAAGCTTCTCTAGATTTGATACTAATTTGGCGAAAAGAGAGAGAACTGTTACAGAGAGAGAGGGGAAAAAGGCGCTCTGAAAAGGCAATGCCAATTTGGCCCAAGAGAGACAGAACCGAGCTCTCACGTACAACCAAACGCGGTCTCGTCCTGTCCCACGCGGTCCCTTTCTACCAGCCCCATGCGACGCGGCCCCACATGACGTGGCCCTACACGTCAGCACGGAAACGGACAACTAAACGGGAATCCTCCCGTCCGAGCTCCTTCTGAGGGTTTCAGACAACGGCTTGGGGAAAACTGAGGAAAAACTAACGAGCTGGGGAAAACTGAGTACAACTAAGGACCTGAGGGCACGAAAATAGAAATCCCTTTTCTATTTTACCAGTGTGCGGGAGGCCCCGAACGAGCGATTTTTGTGAGGTGGCTACCAAGGGGCAGGGTGCGGAATGGCACCACTCCATGTTTTAAAGGTATGTCAAGGATGGGCATACCCGAGGTTACATCAAATTTTCTCGGTGTGCTTGCATATATTGCATTTTTTGGACATTCAGTTGGTTAAATTCAAATTTGAACAGTGGATACATCAAATACACTTCAAACCTTTTTGTGAGGTGCCTACCAAGGGAAGGGTGCAGAACAGCACCACTATAACTTTTGAAACATGCGAGAGATTGAAGGGATGGCCATACCTGTGGTTTCCTGAATTTTCTCCATGAATTATTGCAATTTTTTTGGACATTTGCATAAAACTTGCAGCATGGCAGACATCGGCACACAAGGTTGAAAATTTCCAGTAAACCATAGAGTACATTTTCCCTCAATTTATGACATTTTTACCATACATAGAGTTCAAAAACTTGAGTAAAATTGGTAGAAACTATTTACAAATAATTTCATATATAGCTAGCACTCGAGAAAAATAGTCATTGCCGGTTTTTAGCCAAAGGGCCTACACTTACCATGAATATTGTAGCTCGGGTGTGAAGCTTGCTTGCTCGGGTCAACCAAGGTTTCAACATGTCTACAGTAAGAAGTGATCTCTCTCACCAGAGAACAAAGTGATCCCTCTCGCGTTGAAGGATGACCATACCCGATGTTACATCAATTTTTCTTGGTGTGGTTGCATATATTGCATTTTTGTGGACATTCGGATATTTAAATTCAAATTTGAACCATGCGTACATCAAATACACTTCAAACTTTTTTGTGAGGTGGCTACAAAGGGAAGGGTGCAGAACATATTTATATATCAACACAAGTACTCCCTCCATTTTTAAATATAAGATGTTTTAGCTTTGTGAAGTAAATGTATCTAGACATTTTTTAGTGTGTAGGTTCACTTGAATACATACACTAAAAGATGTCTAGATACACTTGTTTCACAAATCTAAAACATCTTATATTTTGAAATGGAGGGAGTACATCTAAAGGATTACAATTTTAGAGGCCAGCAAGGACTTTCTGGAATCAAACTCTCTCTCTCTCTCTCTCTCTCTCTCTCTCCTATGCACTCAAACAGCTCCGTGTAAGGGTGGAAGTGGCAGAATAACTTCCTTGGCCTGGCGAGGAAGCTCAGCTGTTGAAGGGTGAGCTGACAATTTTGGCTACTTTCACACTGCTCGATTCAACAATACCTTGCCATAGACACACAGAGTGATCATACGTATTATCACGTATAGGTGGGCCCAGTGGTGCATTGTGTCCGGCTCCGCCGTCTACGTTCGTCGAACGAGCGTCCGGGGGGCGCCCCATCTCCAGTCGCTGGCAGAGCCGGATCCTCTGACTTTCCCTGACTTTTTATCATTGACATGCGGGTCCCAACATAATGCGGGGCCAACATGTCAGTGACCCAAAGTTAGGAAAGTCTAAGTCACATCATCCCGTTCTATCGCAGGCGAGCATACGATGTTCTAGTAGGAGTATTTTTTTTAGGGAGCATACGATGTTCTAGGACCTACCAACTTTGTACAAAATCGTCCGACACTTATTTCTAATCGGAGGGAGACATTTTAGAATGAAGGTACTAGTATAATATTGTTTTTGATTTGATGGTGTCTAGCTTTGGCATGCGAGGAAGGTATACACTATCGGTCGCGCGAATATTGATCTCATCCAGCAAATACTGCCATGGCCATTGATTCGACAAGACCACACAGAAGTTTGGACTTTCAAACGCTCGATCAATGGGGCTACACAGCTACGCCTATAGTCTACTATGTCCTCCTCGCCAACCCCACTAGGGCCCCCCAACTAGTACCATTTCGGTTCACCTCCATCGTTCCATCGTTATTCCCCACCTTCCCAACTTGCATAGCACGCGCCAGCTCCGCCGCCATGCCGCTTTCGCATCCTCTCCACCCCTCAGTTTGAGAGCCTTTGTTCTTCATCTCGCCCTACCACCTGCCCCCATCGATCCTCCCTCTGTCCAAACCCCGAATCTATTTATCCTAATTAAACGCCATAGTACTTCCCGCTGCATTGCTATGGAGGGACTTGGCACAGACAGTGAGCTGTTTCATGAGGTATTTATCGAAGGCCCGCTTGAAGCACTCATAAGCCAGTGCGACGCCATCACCGCCGCGAGCCTCGTCGGTTCGTCCAATAGTTTACTTCAATCAGCACGAGTTAGTGCAACTCTACGTACTTCTCAGCCATTTGGCCTCCCATGTGTTCTTCATTCTCACCCGATGAAGAAACCGTGGGAGTACGGCGAGGACTTGCCCATCTGCTGCGAGTGCATGCTGACGCCAGCTAGACAGGTTCTCCTCCGATGCTGTGATGACGAATGATATCAGTGAGCAGCGGGCAGACAGCAATGGAGATTGGATTGTCATGGTTGGCCTGGAATGGAAGTGGGAACTTGTCAACGTCTACACTCGTCACAGGATTCCTCTTCCATCTGTGACGCAGTTCGAAGCCACGAAAAGTTCACTTGCATTCATGGAGGATGATCACCCTCTTACATTGCAGAAGATAGTTATTTGCGATGTTCCCACAACTGTTGGGGAGTATACAGATTTCTCTCTCGTCGCAGTTTTCGATTACAAAATTGTCGTCCTTGAAGGCAATGCCCCTAATGGATGGATAGTTCTTGAGAACTAGTTCGAACACTTTTCCAAATACTGCGATGCTATTATCCACAACGACCTTGTGCTCGCCATAGCCACAAACGGCAGTGTTTATGCATGGGATCCTGAGCGTTTTGGTAAGATTTCCTCCCTATATAGCGTATTAGCTTTATTATTCTTTGATGTAAGCTAATTCTACTCATATGTGATAGGGCATCTTGGATTTAAAGGAGTTTCGTACTACTAGGAATTTTAGCTGATTCGGTCCATATGATTTACGTAGGAGTTTTTCTTACATCTAATTCATTTTAATTCATAGGATGGAAAGGAAATTTATATGATTTTTATGCGTGTACTAATTATATTCTGTAGGAAATCTAGCATCTACTACTCCCTCCGATCGGAAATAACTGTCGGTGACTTAGTACAAACTTTATACTATGTTAGTATAAAATTACCAACACTTATTTCCGATCGGAGGGAGTATCTGATAGTACTATTTTTAGACATATACATCTGATACTATATATATGCTAACTTAGGGCTCAGTAGAATCTTAAACCATCAGATTTGCATCATGATTAGTGCACTTGATTTTCATGTTGAGTTGGAACTGAGATTTTTTCAGTTGCAAGTGAGGTTGCAACTAGAAATGATACATCTAAACCGTTAGATTTGCTTCGTGATTGTTGCTAGTGGTGAGTTGTTGCAACTGAAATGTGATGACATCATTCTACTGAGCATTAAGTTAGCCTTAGTAGACTGAGCCCTAGACATATGAATTACCTAGAACTTTGTTTTCCTTTGTTGTAATTAGACACACTACAATCCTGTATAGGAGAATTTAACATGAAAATTTTAACATATGTACTAAATGTTCATATTGTCTTATACATTGCATACAAGTCCATAGGAAAATTTTGCTTATGCCCGACCTCATGTTTCCTCTGTTTCTATACCCTGTCGCTCCTGAAAGTAAGGTGTATCTTTGGCTTTCTCTTCTGTTTGATATACAACACATGCAGTGCTCCTCCATGATTTGGAAAACTATATGATCAGATTCATAACGAAATATATTTCCATGTTATGTTCTCTTTCCTTTTGAAGGCCCTTTGCTGATCCAGCGGCCACACAAAGTGCATTACGCTGAATTTGATCATGACGATAGTATGTGGTGGTTAGCAAGAACTCCCCATGGTTCGAGATTTCTTCTGATCTATACCTGTGGTGTTGCTGGTGCTCACGGTGATGTGCTTCCTCTTCATCCTGCTCACGCAGTTGCTGATGATATTATTCAGTACGGTCACACTCTTCACACCTTTGCTTCTGGGTTTCACTGCATGGTGTTCTCGAAGGACACTAGTCAGTTACACCCACCTAGGCGTTTGAGAAAGATGCATGACCTTAGACCATATTCTCTTTTCCTTGGAGTGAACTATGTGATTAACATTGCAGTAGCCGGTGAAGATGTTGCCCCAGGATATCTGACGAGAAGGAGCTGTGTATACACCTTGCACCAAGCAATTGGCTATGATTTTAGGCCGCGTCCTGAAGTTTGCCGCTTCAGTTTGAATGGTATAGACGCAACTATTGATTTCTCAACCAACAGTTCGTGGGCATGGTCAGAGACTCCTATATGGTTCATTCCAAGCTTCGCCAACGCCCTTGATTGGAACTATTTTACTCCCTCCAACGCAATCCGAGGTAGTATGTTGTAATTATATAATACGATGAAAGCTCAGTTGGTCTCCGTCCTCCTGTTGAACTGTTACTTTTGGCTGCTTTTTTGTATGCATGGTGGATTGTGTCAATGCATATCTGCACCATTTCTTATGTTTTTTGCCGCCTCTACAGATAGATGCACGCCAATATGTATTTCTTACACGGTAGTATTGGTTTTGGTGCCAGGGTGCCAATATTTATTTTTTGCCGCCTCTACAGATAGATGCACGCCAATATCGATGGGATCAACATCAACTGTGCCAGATCAATGTTTCATTCGTTTTCATGTTGTACGTATCTATATTGTACTGTATCATAATTCTTACTAATATAGCACTGCAAGCTTACGTTGTATTTTTTGGGGCACGCCGATTAAGGGACGATCACATCAATCTTACCCCTAATTAATCCCATTAAATCTCCCTTAAATCCTCCACTAGTATGCGCCTCATTTCTCGTTATCCCATCGCACGAACAAAGTTTCTCCTCAGGGCATGGCATGCATCAAATCAGTACCATTTATATAGGAACTTAATTAGGAGAGGAGTAAATTTGTTAAGGGAGGAATAAATTGCAGCGTGAAAGACGAAGCTCAATCCATGCATGTTGTAATACTATGTGCTAGTATACAGTCTACTCGGTGCTCTCTAGTACTCCACACACTAGCTGCTGCAGGAGAGAGAGAGAGAGAGAGAGAGAGAGAGAGAGAGAGAGAGAGAGAGAGAGAGAGAGAGAGAGAGANTAAGTCTGAAGAACCCTTAGATGCTGATGACTGGCTTCGCACCATGGAGAATAATTTGGCAGTCGCCGGAGTTGGCGAACATGAGAAGGTTTTGTACACCACCCACTATCTTGCTGGAGCCGCAAGAGCTTGGTGGGATAGCACTCGTGCAATGCAAGCCCAAGGGTATGTGATGCCTTGGGAGGAGTTCAAGAGCAAGTTCAGCAAAGCCCATGTTCCTTTGGGATTAGTTAAAAGGATGAGAGATGAGTTCAGAAATCTGAAGCAAGGTTCCCTATCCGTGGTTGACTACCGTGACAAGTTCCTTACCTTGTCTAGGTATGCCCCAGATGACACCAACACCAATGAGAAGAAGCAAGAAAGGTTTCTGAATGGACTTCATGATGAGATGCAATGTGTCTTGGTCAGCATTCCCTTTGCAGACCTGGAGTCATTGGTAGACTCTGCCATTCAGATGGAAGGCAAACTAAAGCAAGCTGCAGAGAACCGCAAGCGCCGTATGATGTATCAAGGCAACTCAAGCAACTCGCAGAAGCCAAGGGGAAATCCACCTATGGGTTTTGCCCCTAGACCTATGAGGCCACCTGCACCTGCCCCGCGTCCCAACTTTCCCAACCGCCTGACCGGCAATAATTTCAACCGTACACCTCCAAGACCTAATGGCAACAACTTCAACCCCAATACTCCAAGGCCAAATGGCGCACCTGCGCTGCCCAAGTCTGGTGACAAGTCTGGAGTTACCTGTTATGAGTGCGGAATCAAGGGGCACTACTCCAATGAATGCCCTAAGAAGCTGAATGATGCATCCAAGACCACTGCTCCTGCTCAGCAGCAGCGCCGTGTTGGAAATGGCAAGAATTATCCACCAAGGAACCAGCCTCACCCTCGAGGCCGTCTGAATCACATGAATGTTGAAGAAGCTCAGGAAGCAACCGACGTTGTGCTTGGTATGTTCCCTGTTAATTCAGTTCCTGCAAGAGTTCTGTTTGATTCTGGAGCTTCACACTCATTTGTTACTAAGTTATTTGCTGATAAAAGTGGACTCCAACCAACACCCATGAAACATGCCATGTTAGTACAAATACCTGGGTCAACAACAAGGGCTGAGTGGAACTGTTTGGCAGTTCCCATAGAAATTCATGGAATAGCTTTCTTAGCCAATTTGATAGTATTGGGAACTAAAGGTTTGGAAGTAGTTCTTGGTATGAATTGGATGTCTTCCCATCAAGGAGTGATAGATTGTGCCAAAAAGACGATCACCATGAAGAGTAGCACTGGCATTGTAGTAAAGCATGTGTCCGTAAAACCACCCCAAACCACCAGATGTCATAAGAGTATCTCAGGACCAACTTTAGATCAAGTTCCCATCGTCTGTGAATACCCGGATGTTTTTCCCGATGAGCTACCCGGAATGCCACCGGATCGGGATATTGAATTTATCATTGAGCTTATCCCTGGAACTGGACCTATAGCCCAACGACCCTATCGTATGAACCCAGCTGAACTAGTGGAGTTAAAGAAGCAATTGGATGACCTTTTGAGTAAGGGATTGATTCAGCCAAGTTCATCCGCTTGGAGATCACCTGTCTTGTTTGTGGATAAAAGTGACGGTTCCAGCCGACTGTGCACTGATTACCGCAAGCTAAATGATGTTACCATCAAGAATAAGTATCCTCTCCCAAAGATTGATGATCTGTTTGACCAATTGACTGGAGCTCAAGTCTTCTCAAAGATAGACCTTAGAACTGGATACCATCAACTGAAGATCCGTGCAACTGATATACCCAAAACAGCCTTCACTACCCGATACGGATTGTATGAGTACACCGTAATGTCCTTTGGATTAACCAATGCCCCCGCCTATTTCATGAACCTCATGAATAAGGTTTTCATGGAGTTTCTGGATAAGTTTGTTGTTGTCTTCATTGACGACATTCTTATTTACTCCAAGTCTGAAGAAGAGCATGCAACCCATTTGAGATTAATCTTAGAGACCCTGAGAGAGCATCAGCTATATGCCAAGTTTAGTAAGTGTGAGTTTTGGTTGAAGGAAGTTGGATTCTTAGGTCATGTATTATCAGCTGGAGGAGTTTCAGTGGACCCCAAGAAGATCAAATCAGTCATGGAATGGGAAGCCCCTACCACTCAAACTGAAGTTAGAGGTTTTCTCGGATTAGCAGGATATTACCGCAAATTTGTTGAAGGATTTTCAAGCATTGCAAGGCCCATGACCCAACTGCTGAAGAAGGACAAGAAGTTTGAATGGACCCCTAAGTGTGAAGAGAGTTTTCAAGAGCTCAAGAAGCGATTAGTAACCGCACCCGTCCTAACCATGCCCGATATCACCAAAAACTTTGATGTCTATTGCGATGCTTCCAAACTTGGACTTGGTTGTGTGTTAATGCAAGAAGGCAAGGTCATAGCATACCTCTCCCGGCAGCTTCGACCTCATGAAGAAAACTATCCAACCCATGATCTGGAATTAGCAGCCGTCGTTTTAGCTTTGAAGACCTGGAGGCACTATCTTATGGGTAACCGTTGCGAGATCTACACTGATCACAAGAGTTTGAAGTATATTTTCACTCAGAAGGAGTTGAACATGAGGCAAAGAAGATGGATAGAGTTGATCAAGGATTATGATCTGGAAATTCATTACCACCCCGGTAAGGCCAATGTAGTGGCCGATGCATTGAGTAGGAAGCCATGCACCTTGAATATGATGATCAAGGAGGAGCAACCTATGTTGCACCAAGAGTTTGAAAAATTTGGATTGGAACTAGTCAGCCAAGGATTCTTAGCCAACCTTGAGTTTCAACCCACCTTGATGAGCCAAATCAAAGAAGCCCAGAAGGGAAATGAGAGTATTGACGGAATTAAGCGCAGAATTAGTTCCGGCAAGGTGCCAGGATTTGAGGAAGATGACCAAGGAGTTCTTTGGTATAAAGGACGTATCTGTGTGCCTGCGGATTCAGAACTGAAGGAAGTTATTATGAAGGAAGCCCATGAGACACCTTACTCCATCCACCCCGGTGGAACCAAGATGTATCAAGATTTAAAGGAACAATTTTGGTGGCATGGAATGAAGCGTGAGATTGCACTGTTCATATCTAAGTGTGATATTTGTCAAAGAGTCAAGGCTGAACATCAACGTCCTGCTGGACTGCTGCAACCTTTGCAAGTTCCGGAATGGAAGTGGGAATCAGTTGGAATGGATTTCATCACTGGATTTCCAAGGTCTAGCCGCGGAAATGATTCTATCTGGGTCATTGTGGATAGACTGACCAAAGTTTCCCACTTTATCCCTGTCAAGACCACTTATACATCAGGACAGCTGGCAGATCTTTACCTATCCAGAATTGTTAGTTTGCATGGAGTTCCTAAAACCATAGTCTCTGATCGAGGGTACCCAATTTACCTCAAGATTCTGGAGAAGTTTGCATCAAGCCTTGGGAACCAAATTAGCCTTTAGCACAGCTTACCACCCTCAGACTGATGGACAGACTGAAAGAGTAAATTAGATACTTGAAGATATGTTGAGAGCCTGTGTTTTAGCCTATGGAGCTAAGTGGGAAGATTGTCTGCCTTTTGCGGAGTTTTCCTACAACAACAGTTATCAAGCCAGTTTGCAAATGGCCCCGTTTGAAGCTTTGTATGGAAGAAAGTGTCGTACCCCTTTGAATTGGTCTGAAACTGGAGACAGTAAGATATTTGGACCTGACCTTCTGCAAGAAGCTGAGGAGAAGGTTCGCATGATCCGCGAATACCTCAAGGCAGCCCAGTCTAGACAGAAGAGTTATGCTGACAAGAGACGTAGAGAACTGACCTTCAAGATTGGAGATTTTGTCTATCTTAGAGTGTCACCTCTCAAGGGAATGCAGAGATTCCGAGTCAAAGGAAAGCTTGCACCAAGGTATATTGGACCCTTCAAGATACTAGGCCGCAGAGGAGAAGTGTCTTATCAGTTGGAAATGCCCCCCGAACTATCTGAAGTGCACGATGTTTTTCACGTGTCTTTACTTCGGAAATGTCTGGAAGTTCCGGAGAAGCCAGAGATCTTCAAGAATATTGATCACCGTTCTGTGGATATCAACAAAGATTTGACCTATCGTGAAGTGCCTACCCGTATCCTCGAGGAAGCATATCGAACCACTCGAACCCGTAGCATCAAGTTTCTGAAAGTTCAGTGGAGCAATCACACAGAAGATGAAGCCACTTGGGAACGAGAAGATTACCTTCAGAAAGAATTTCCCAATCTTTTCAGTTCTTAGATAGTGAATCTCGAGGACGAGATTCTTTTTAAGGGGGGAAGATTGTAACAACTCAAAAATTTGTAATCCATTTCTCATTAATTAAAGTGCCAAATGAGGACCAAGATAAAACTTTTTGTCTCATATCGCATGCATGCATAGTATTCAAATAATGGGTGTTCTATGATTTCATGTGTGCTATAACTTGTTGTGAAATATTTAGTTAATCCCCACTTAACTAACAGAAGCATTAGAGAAGAACCACAAAGACCATAGGAACCAGAAACAAAAGAAATAAAGAAAAGAGAAGAAAAATTGATCTAGAAAAAGTTAACCACTACCCTACTTTGAACCCTTTGATTAAGCTCTCTGCAACTCAACTCAGTGTGTGGTGAGTTGGTTGAGCTTGACCAGATCACATACTTACTCAACCAAAGATTTTCAAACAAAGACTCAAACCAGAACCCCACTCAAACATCCGCCAAAAACCGAATCTGAATCAGCAACCGAACCTCATTTTCGAATTAAAATTTTTGCAAAACCTTTTCTTTCTTCAGGACAAAAATAGTTTTGGAGTCCTTGAGGAATACCTTGACAACCCACGGTGGCAGATTTCAAAAATTTGAATTTTGAGTTGGTTCAGGCATTTCATCAAACACCTGTGAGGCAGTTTTCAGAAAAACCTAAACCTACTGTTGTTGACGCCGCCGCCGTACGTCTTCGTACTCGTAGGTGTACCCGATGATGCGGTAGACCACCTCTTTGTCGACTCCACAACCCCCCTGCCCGGACCCTGCCCGTGAGACCTGGGAGAAAGGGAGGAAAAGGCCCGGACCCCCTCTCCTTTCCTCTGCCTCTCTGCACGACCCCGACCCGCGTGAGCGCGCCAGGGCACGCCTACAGTGCCCAGACACCGTGACCGCACCTCGCAGCACGCTCCCAAAGCCGCCGCGCCCGGCAGCGACCGTTGCACGCCGCCGGACCCCCGCAGTCGGCCACCTCCGCTCCAGCCCTCTCCCGCCTATAAAAGGCCCTCCTGTTTGCCTGAAAAGAACCACACCACTGGTAGAAACCTCCTAGACATACTCCCCTCCCCCCGAGCTCTTCGCAGCGACCTCGCCGGAGCCGGCCGAGCTCCCAGGGCGCCTCGCGTTCCCGGCGACTGGAGCGCTTCCCCGACCTGCCGCCGGTCCAGGCCGGCCGAGAAGGACCTCCTCCGCCGCCGTGACATCCCGCCGCCGCCTCTCCTTCCTCCCTGCTGCACCGCCGTCGCCGCCCTCGTTCCTGCAGGCTACGGTGAGTTCGCGGTGAGTCCTCGCGTCGTGAAGAAGACGACCCCTCGTGCGTACCGTTTCGGGTTAAGTTATGACGACTGGGCCCCCTCTGTCAGGCCGGTTCTGTTGTTTTTTTTTCACTTACCCTTCCCCGGCCAGCTTAGCCTAGTGGGTCGGCCCAGTAGAAGCCTGTGCGTGCGGCCCAGCTCGGGTTGAATTTCGATCCGTTCGATTTTTATTTTTTTCCGCCCGTTTCAAATCTATTTCAGAGCTGATTTTCAAATGAATTTTCCCAGAGTTTTATAAATCCATTTTGAGCAAAAAAATACTCGTTGGAAAGCTTAGGAAATAATCTAGCCACTGGAGTTGGTTATAATCCAATTTGAGTTAGCTATTTAATTTAATAAAACAAATTAACCCACAGCCTTTGACCGTAGCTTATTAATCTTGGGAAATTTTTAGAAGATTGTTTAAACCTTCTAAAATTTGGAAACTTGGTTTATGAACTCACTAGTCAACTTATCTACTGTTTAGTACAACCCTATTCAATTAAAACCTTGTTAGTACCATCACTTAGCTCCTAATCAAATCGTTGGGTGTAGCATAAAATGATAGATCCCCATATACACCTAGTTTGATATTTCCCTCATTACCAATTTACTTAATTAATCCCTCTCCACTTGAACTAGCCCTAATACCCCTAGTCTCATACCAATGTTAAGAAAGTGATCAACACTTAGCACTTGGTAGAAAAATCTAGCTTGCACACTTAATGAAAACTTGGAAGAGAACTTGCAAACCAACTCAATATAATCCAACATGAACCTTATTGTTTGAAAACAAGTATGTGTGTTTGGAATGTTGTTAGTATTGTTTAGTGATTCTGTGCATTGTGTTTATTCGTTATTAGACGCTAGTGTTGCTGAGGAGGATATTGAGGGGGGATTCTATCAAGAAGAAGAAGACTACCCAGGACACTTTGCCAACCAAGGCAAGCCATCTTTTGAATCATACTCCAAATGCCTAGTTTTCCTATTGCATTCTACTTGTTTTAAATAAATTGCATGATTGAATTGCTACTTTAGAATGATAGTTGTGTAGTGGTACCTTGCTTAGCAAGAGTATCCAGCTGAGTTAATCCTACCTTACTTAGTGGTATCATCACTCTATATAGTTGCTTAGTCGCTAATAAAATTGAGGCCACCTATAAGGGGAACCCTATTTGAAATGGGTGACTTGAACTTGACAACTTGAATTGGAGATTTCTCCTACATGATGGTTTTATGAAGGAAAATAATCTTGACTAATAACTATGGAATGTATTTGCAAATTGATAATAAGTGATGTACCATGTGAGCCAACCATTACCGTACGACCACATTACCCCTAAATGGGAAGGGGCTTAGTCCGTAGCTTGTTTACTCTAGTATGGGAGGTCTTGTATCATCCTTTATAGAAGTGCACCGTGCGCGGGTACTTCTGAACCGAGTGGAAATTCCATTCATCCGGCACTCCGGAGCGGGCAAAACTAGAGGCGCCGGAACGGGGTTTCCGTATCCCGGGCTCTAGGAAAGGATCCTGTACTAGAGTGAGCAAGTGAAAGAGTTCGTTTGATTATCTGAACCTCGCATACTTTGTGTATGACGAACCGTGGATTTCTCCCGGCAGATGTATCGAATCTTGTGGGTAAAGTGTACCCCTCTGCAGAGGTTTCAAACTATTCGAATAGCCGCGTCCTCGGTCATGGACAGTTGGCAAGCTGTACTTGACTTTTGTCAAGAATGTTAACAACTTACGGTGAACTTGGTGAATGACTTGACTTGACATTGATGTTGACCAACACTTGAAGTTCCTCTTTAGATTGAACTTAGAGAATTAAATCTTCTTCCCTACTAATGAACATTCTTGGGAAATAAAACTAGCTTTTGCAAATAAACTTAGTGCTTAGTCCACCATATCAACCTTGCATATCTACTTCATCATTTTGTTTATAAGATGGTTTGCGAGTGCATTCAATGTACTCATGGCTGTGTCCCTGGCTATCAACTTGGCCAGACTATGGGGAAGATTATTCGGAGGAAGGTTATGAAGATGAATACCAGAACTAAGATCATCTCCTGAGTCGCCATTGCCTGTAGGGTGAAGGCATGGACCCAAAGACGTTATCTCCGCTGCTATACCGTGTTGTAATATGAACTTGGTCATTATGACCATTGTATTTGAACTATTCGTATTGTAATGTCTATGGAACTGGTTACCAACTACGTTATGTGTATCACAACAATGATTCTGGGATTGTGGTGGAATACATAACGGGCACTTTGAATTTCTGGAAATTCGGGTGTTACAAATTTCTTGCGATCGGACTTTCCTCTTGTTAAAGTAAACTTTCGCTTAGTATAAA
The DNA here is from genome assembly GCA_007115705.1 of Dactylis glomerata. NCBI lineage: Eukaryota > Viridiplantae > Streptophyta > Magnoliopsida > Poales > Poaceae > Dactylis > Dactylis glomerata. The sequence goes on from QXEO01000519.1 coordinate 225,629, forward strand.
CATAAATTTCCACTGTGGTTAAAAGAAATTTGATAAAAGTGAAAATTCTAGCGTGTTCAAGGTGAATTGATGCGTTTAGTGTATCCGAACTTTTTAGAGTTGCGTTCCTGAACTGTCTCGTCAGTGCGCCTGAACTGCCTTGAGTCATGCCTATAGGTCACTTTCTCTGAACTGCCTCGTTAGTGCACTTGAATTGCCGAGTCAAGAAGTTACTGAACTGCATCATTGGTGCGCCTGAATTTCTTGAAGTTCTGCTAGCCTATACTTCCCTCGTCTGTGCTCCCGAACTTTGTGGAGTTGCGGTCCTCAACTTATCGAGCTAGTAAAACTGAACTGCTTGGAGTCGCGTACCGCGGTCGGGTTTTCTAAACTGTCTTGTTAGTGTACTTGAACTTCCCAAAGTTCCGCCCACCTGTACTTCCCTCGTTAGTGCGCCTGAACTTTCTAGAGTAGCGTTCCTGAACTTCCCGTGCTAGTGCACCTGAACTGCTTTGAGTCGCGTATCACGGTCGAGTTTTCTAAAATGCCTTGTTAGTACACCTGAACTACCTCTAGCCACCACCTGCACTTCCCTCATAAGCCCACCTGAACTTCCTCGAGTAGCACACTTCTTGAAGTTTCGCTCGTATGTACTTTCCTCGTTTGTGCTCCTGGACTTCTCGGAGTTGCGGTCCTGAACTTCCCGAGCTAGTGCAACTGAACTGCTAGGAGTCGCGTATCGGGGTCGAGTTTTCCAAACTGCCTCGTTAGTGCACTTGAACTTCCCAAAGTTCCGCCCGCCTGTACTTCCCTCGTTAGTGCGCCTGAACTTCCCGCAGTAGCGTCCCTGAACTTTCCACGCTACTGCACTTGAACTGTTTTGAGTCACATACTGCGCCAAGTTTTCTGAACTGCCTCGTTAGTACATCTGAACTGCCTCTAGCCACTACTTGTACTTTTCTCGTAAGCCCACCTGAACTGCCTCGAGTAGCGCACCTGAACTGCCACGGTTATCACACCTAAACTGCCCTGTTTAGCGCACCTAAACTGCCTCGGCTAGCGCACCTGAAAATTTATTTAATGGTATGGCGCACTTTCTAATTTCACCACACAATGCGGATGTACTGCCGATAGTGATTCAGCTTCATCAAACGGGAAATGGCATACTTAATTATATGAGAAACTGGAACAACAAATAAAAAGGCAAAAGAAAAAACACATCGTCTCCGCGAGGTCAACGTGCTTGTGAAGAGGAACAAGCTACCCACGGCCATGCCTTGACCGCTTGGCGGCCTGGTCTGCCGGCCAGTCCGGCGATTCGATGGAGACCGACACGACCAGGAGCGGCGTAGGCTGTGCGGCAGACAGAGCCGGCTGGGAGGCGCTCGGTTGCCCTGTAGGTTGAGCGCATGCGAGTTGGAGCACTGAAGCCGGCGCTGGGCTTCCTATTCATATTTTTCTGCTCCCTGTCAGTCAGCGGGTTGTGTGCTTCCTAAGATTAGCAATTGACTTTTTGGAAAGTAACATCTGCACTGCCGTTGTATATTTCTAGATGTTAAGCTTTTTCGTCAGTTCTAGTTGGACATAGGCGTACAAGCTAAGTGCCAAGCTTCCATCAGCTAGTTCTTGGAATCAATCAGGACCTCTTCAGGCTATTCTTACTTGCCGTCCAGCTCGTGGACACAATCTAGCAGACACAGGCGCACTTTTGTGCAGCGCTGACGGGTTTTAGAGAATGAGGCAGGTCAGTGCAGAGCCAGTGCCACATAAGTTCAGAAAAAGGAGAGGGGCAGTTCAATGTGGCGCCGCTCGGCGCTCGGGTACGTCTGGACAACAAACTGCGGAGTCGAAGCCAACAACACTTCACTCGTAAAAAAAAACACTTCACTCGTTTATGGGTAACAGCAACGACTGTTCACGTCACTAGAGTACTGGACTGCTGGGCATACACCAGTACACCACCAACTGCCACTTCTGGCAAATAAAAGTAAACTGAACTTTTAGCAGGAAATTGACTGAACTGCTGTATCATGGACGGCCGCGGGAGAGAGCCGGCAATCGCAACGCATGCGTGAGAGAGTAGGTAGCCAGCGCAGGGAAGACCGCCGGTGTAGGGAGCTGGGCGGCGCTCGGGGAGGACGCCGCTGCAGGAGCTGGGGCGGCGCGAGGGAGGCCGCTAGTGCAGGGAGCTGGGAGACGCCTGGGGAAGACGCCGGTGGCCTGCCGGCGATATCCCAGGGGTCGGGGATGGGGATGGCGGGGTGTGTTGCAGGTAGTCGTCGGCGCGCGAGGCAGTGGTCGTCGTCAGCGCGCGCGCTCGCGAGGCAGGGGTCCGCGGTGGCCATCCGGCGGTGGGTTTCCGGACCGGAGGCGCGAGGGAACGGGGGCCTGGCGGCAGCGCCCGTGGCCGGCGGAGGAAGTGAACGAGCAGCAGCAGCTCAGCCACCGGCAGGAGGAACGGAGCTCGGCCGCAGGTGGGAGCAGCGGCACGGGCCCGGAGCGGCGCGCGGATACGACGGCCGGGGCGGCAAGCGGATGCGACGGCCGGGGCGGCGCGCGGATGCTTCGGCCGGGGAAGATCGTGGGGGAGCGGCGCCGGGATCCCACGGGGGCGCGGTGGGGGAAGGATGGTTTTGGATGCTGGAGGTTAGGGATGACTCGGTCGGGGGGAAAAGAAGGGGTAGTTGACTTTTTCCAAAATCCAAGCGGATGACTTCCTTACAGGGGCCATGGTTGTAGATCCTTAATCTACAACCGGTTTTAGTATAGATGGACCATATATATATATATATATATATATATATATATATATATATAGGAAAATGAGATGATATCTCTGGGTGTACGTACTCCCACGTTTAATATACCTCATATAAAAGGGTATTATACATCTTTATCATTTTTAATATACTTCATTAGTTAATACTACATACCTCAAAGTGAGTTTTATGAAAAAATTAATTTGAGTCTATATACCTCATATTATTTACGTATATACTGCATTTATGCACGTAAAAGTGATATATTTTAAAAAAGTAAGGATTCCGATGATTTTTTTTTGCATACTACTTATATTGAGGTATATTAGAATAATTAATGAGGTATATTAAAAATGATAAAGAGGTATAATACCATTTTATATGAGATATATTAAATATGGGAGTATGTACACCCAGGAGTATATAAGATGAGTCATATATATATATATACTATATATATATATATATATATATATATATATATGGTGAGACTATTCTGTAATTGATGATAGAATAATATTCTATACATGTCTCCTCTCTATATAGTTCCCGATCCGGTGGAAAACTATCCGAAAACTTATTTTGGAAAAAAACACCACACCCGTACGCATTCGTCCCAACCTCACGCATGCACCCACCGGCGCCGTCGGCCCATGATACCACGCCACCCACGATGGTAATCCGACGTCAGAGAACCGGACCAGGGACCTGCCGCCAAAGCACCCGCCGCCGGAGCATCCTCACCACCGCCGCCGACTATGCTCTGCCCCGGGATCTCGTCGGTGACCTCCGCCACGCCTCGGGCTCCTGTCGGCGCCCTCGGCAGCGCCCCCGGCCTCTCGCCGGCGCCCTTCGCCGCGCCTCCCAGGATCCCTCCGGCGCCCTCCACCGCGCCCCCTAGGATCCCACCGCCGCCCTTCACTCAGAGTTCTTGCGCCGCCGGCACCCATGGCCCCTTGGTGCTACTTCCACGGCCGCCGGCCCCTAGATTCTCCGGCTGACCGCAGTGCTCAAAGGCCCCCACGCACGGGATGAAGCCCCCTGGACGCTCTTCTTCCCTGCGGACGGCGGGTCTACTTCTTCCCGGCCGGCGGCCCCGCTTCTTCCCTGCAGACAGCGGGTCTCCTTCTTCCCGCGGCCGACATCCCCGATTCTTCCCTGCATCCTGACTCCTGAGCACCCTACCGCTGGCACGCTCCATCTAGCCGCCCTCGGCGCTCCCTTGTGCTGCCTAGAGCCGGCAGCGTGCTTGTCCCCTGGCCGGCCGCAGCACCTGGGTCGTGCCTTTTGCGTCTCCAGCGCTGAGAGGGCGAGCGACAGGACCAGGGGATCTAAGTGCTACAGGCAAAAACGTGCCCCGAGCCTCCTCCGGTTCAGTTAAGTCGCACAGTGCACTTCCTTCAGCATGCGCGTGCGTGTAATGCCAAGAGCTGATCTCTCCTCTCATTCAGCTAGCAAATTTGGATTGAACTGCTTTCCCTTTATGCCTTCTCTCCGGTGATTCAATTTTAGGTTGATAATAACTTCAAAGAAAAGAACAAGATAATTATTGTCGGGAAGTACATGATGTCTAATACTCCCTCTATCCCAGTTCTTAAGGCTTACACGTATACCTAGGTTGTCATTTTGACCAACATAATACAACTTATATACTACAAAATATATATCACTAAAAAATTCAAACATTGTACTTTCTAATGGTATAATTTTTTATCTTGTAAAATTTAAATTATATTTGTCAAAATGACGACCTAGGTATACGTGTAAGCCTTATGAACTGGGACGGAGGGAGTAGGAGAAGTGCGTAAAAATTATTCAACACATTTACTCCTGGAACCTCATCTTTGCTTTAGATAAGTACACGAAAATATTTAATCACTTTTTTAAAGTGCGTGTCCCTTTGTTTTGAGAAGAACAGAATTTTGACTTGAGATATATACACACCGCAAGAAAAAAGGGCATAAGAAAAATCATTTGATCAAAAGTACGTTGTATCAAAGCTAAGAAGTACACCATTTTGGTTTTGGGAAATACGTGCACACAATGGGGAGTGGAACATATAAATTGAAAAGTAACATGCCCGAAGTACATAATATCCATTCAAGGAGTATTTTTCGTCTAAAAGTATATCTAGAAAAAACGGTAAAATTGTCAAAATAAAGATAATTCGTAGGGAAGTACACAGGCTTATTGTAAAAAGTGTGAAGTACACAACATTATTTTATTAAAATACTCATACCCGTGGAGTACATTATTTTATGAAAGTCCATAGAAGTAGACATAATAAATTAAGGTAGTATAAATATTTGGTTTTTGAAGTGCACAACCCTTAATTTGCATGAAAAATAATTAAAATCATCTAGAAAGTACATATAGTAGCATCGGTAAGTATAATAATTTGATGTCAGGAAGTACAAGATTTGGCAAAAAGTGCATAAGAAAATTAAAAATCATGAATTAAGCCACAAAGTCGGGAAGTAGACACTGCCTCAGGGAAGAATAGGAAGTACACATCAGTAATATTGGGAAGTGTAAATATTCAGTTTAAAGAAGTAAAAGGTTCCTCGTCATTTTACAAAAAAAAAATATTGTCCAAACGGGAAGCACAACATTGTGATGGAGGAAAGTGCACACCAATAAGAAGGAGAAATACAAGATATTTAGTTAATTTGAGTACGCGGGTCCCTCATAATTTTGAATTAAAAAATGACTTCCATGACGAAGTACAACATTGTGATGTTGCTAAGTATAGACAATCAAGATCGAGAAGTACATATATTTAGTTTAGGGAAGTACACACGGTCTCTTATAATTTTGCATGAAAAGATCACTGTCATGACAAGAAGAGAAATACACACTAGTAAGAACAAGAAGTACATATATCTAATATAGGAGAGTACACATGGTCCCTGGTAAATATGCATAAAAATAAATTCCACAGCATGAAGTACACCATTGTGATGATCGGAAGTACACAATAGTAAGAAAAAAGAAGTACAGATCCTTAGTTTAGGGAAGTATACGGCCCCTCGTAATTTTGCATAAAAATGAGTACTAATGGAAATATAACATGATAATGGAGGGAAGTAAAATATTGTGACAGAGGAAAGTACAACATGATAACGGTGGAAAGTACAACATGATAATGGAGGAAGTACAATATAGTGACGGTGGAATCGAAAGGACACCGTATAATAAAGTTATTGTTGTTTCCTATAACAAATGAAGAAACAACAAGAAGCAACAAGAAGCGAAGATGCATGTTTTAGATAGGAAAAATGTGAGAGGGTGTTAAAAATTATAAAAAATATAGATAGGAAAATATTAAAAACATCGTCCAAAATAATGCAATTTCGGAAATTTTGACTTAGTGTATTGCTCAAAGATAAGGCGATGATATTGCCATGTCGCGTCATACGGGCGACAAAGCCTCAAAGGTTGACACGGTATCAAAGATTCATTGCTGACGACGCTATCGGCTCGACGACAACTCAGCCTCATTACCTGAACATCTAGGCTACCACATCAATAAACAAAGAGGTTACAAGAAGTACATATAACCCTTTTCTGAGAAGTGCGGTACTTCTGTTCCAGGAAGTACACATAGAGACTATGGGAAGTAACCCGATGATGACAAGAAGTACTATGTTCATCTTTAGAAAGTACACATGATGATAATGGGAAGTACACATACTGTCGACAGGAAGTACATAGCTTCAACTTTGGGAAGTGCAAAGTCCGAGCGAAGGATTGCAAAAATGTTAAAAAAATATTCACAAAATTAATGAAGTACAACAATTGATTCTAGGAAGTACACACGACGATGACGAGAAGTACAAATATTCAGTTTTCAGAAGTGCTATAATACAACATGATAACGGAGGGAAGTATAATATTGTGATGAAGGGAAGTACAATATGATAACAGCGGAAGTACAACATCATAACGGAGGGAAGTACAATATTGTGACTGTGGAACCAAAAGGACACCGTATAATGAAGTTACCGTTGTTTTACTGAAAAATTCTTGAAACACCACTGGGAAGTACAAGTGCGTATAACACAGAAGTATGAGATACATATCCTAGGAAGTACGAAAACTCTGTTTTCTTGGGACGGACATATATCATGCAAATCATATCGTTTTAAGTTCCGATCGCCTCTATAGTAGGCACAAATGACTTGCATGGTAGAAAAAAACTTCAATTTCATTACTTTTTGCTTTCCATGACAAATCAAATAGTAAAATTTCTCAATTTCAAATCGTTAACTTGCGAACAACACAAATCATATGAAGTTAAAACTATATAAATTAATCTTTAACTATAAGGAATTTGCGAAAATACTGTGAACAAAAAAGTTGCGCATTTTCCATAGCTTTCCAATGGTATATCATTTGCATCATTCCAATAAGCGGTTAAAAAACTATAGTCAAATTAGTCTACATCTTTTTTGGATATCTCTGAATTCATTATTTTTAAAATTATTCAAAAACTATGCAGAATTTGAAAAAACTTAAAACATGAAAAAGTTGCGTCTGCTCCATATCTATCCAACGCCATATTATTTGCATCATTCCGACAAATAGTTGAGAAAATCTGCTCAAATTATAGTCCGCCCGTTTTTGAATAGATCCGAATTTCAGTATTTTCAAAATTGTTCAAAAAGCGTGGCGAATTTGAAAAAACTTGCACAGATAACAAAGTTGCGCAATTTTAATAGCTTTCCAATAGCGTATCATATGCGTTATTCCGATTTGTGGTTTAGAAAACAAGTTAAAAATACCTTTCAGACGTGTTTTTGAATATTACCAATTTTCAAAATTAAACTTAAACCATTGAAAATTAGAAAAAAGTTTTAACATGAAAAAGTTGCGGATTTTCCGTAGCTTTCCAACGGTATATCATTTGCATAATTCCGAGAAATGATTTATAAGTTTAAATAAATAGCTACGTAGATACAAATAAACAGTTCAAAATTTGCAAACGAGCAGTATGAATCTGTCATACAAAGCAGTACAAACGTGTGTCGTAAGCAGTACAGAATATGTACAAAATATTATTCTGTCATCGATGATAGAATAGTCTCCATATATATATATATATATATATATATATATATATATATAGAGGACTCATGTTTCGTACTCCTAGGTGTACATACTCCCATATTTTAACGGGTCCAATGGGATAGATATACCGACTAACTAGCAAACTAACGGATTAAAAAAATCTAAGCCGTTGCATGCATGCAACAACTTTCTTGAGGAGCAACGAAACAAGCCGTGTCACTTAATTCAAAAGACTAAGTAAATTCCTTGTTATTTGTGAATATTGGGGAACGATCCTTGATTCAATGAACAAACACATCCGTTAGTCAGTGTAGTATGTAACTTGATAAGTTAATTATTAAGGGGTATATAGCTTTTCTATGAGAGAAGGGGAGGAGTACGTGCTTATCAGTTGAAGTGGTATATACGACTTATTTTTTCCATGAAGTATATACAACTTCTTGTGAGTATATACCACATCTATATGATGAGGTATATACCATATTTTATTTTATTTGCAAGGAGGTATATACCATATTTTATATGACAAGGTATATACCATATTTTATATGACGAGGTATATACCTTATTTTGTACGACAAGGTATATACCACATTTTGCGACGTAGTATGGACCATTTCTAGCAATAAAATGGAATACGTGCATGCAAGGTCGAACCTAGCATTAGCATACATACTTTCATATATGCGTCTTTTTCACCAGCAAAACGATGAAGTATATACCAAATGAGGGAGGTATATATGCGGCCCAAAAGAAATATATTCAATCTCTGTAAAGTATAGTGGTACATAATGTACTGACGCCATACGCCTGCTGGTTGCACGTCGGCTCTGTCACCGAGCCCCGGCTATCCGCATGCCGGCTCCGTAGAGCCGCCGCTGGACACATGTTGTCACCACAGCTGCATGTCATCCCCGTCGTCGACCTCGTCGTCCAGCCGCCGCTGACCGCCGCTATTGGCTCCATGGTCGACAAGCCTCTCTGTAGGCCAGCATGTCGCGTCCGTGGTTGACCGCAGTTGTCGGATGCATCTAACTTCTGGTACAGGAAGCACCGTGGCCATGTGTGTGGCCGGCGGCATGTCCTGCCGGCGGAGACCTACATGCACAAGAGCGAGATTAATATATGACGAAGCCATTAACTGGCACCATGTGAAATTGCACCTATGCCTGTATGTACGTATTGATACCATGTGAAATTTAATCTGCCTCCATACTCTTTGCCACCGATGCATACGATACGAGCTATAGCCTTCATATCTCTACTAATAATATTGCTAGAGGTATGGTCCGTGTCTCGCAAGTACGCTTTCAATCTATGAAAGTACGTTTTCATCTGACATTTTTTTTTCCAATTTTACCCTCCCACAAAATAGCATAATACTGCTAAATGCCATGTACCGGTTTGATGTCATCTTCCCCGAGATAAAACAACGACGCGGGCGGCGAGGAGCACGCTCGAGCCCTGCTATTCCCTCACCGGAGCGAGGCCGTTGCGCCGCCTCTGATCCTCTCTCGCCGGCGCCTGGCCTCTGCGCCAACCCTGCCCATCTACCACCGGCGCCAGACCACCTCAGGAGCGAGGCCGTCGTGCCACGCTATTCCTCTCCCGCCGGCGCTAGGCCCAGCGCCAACCATGCCCGTCTCCCACTGGCGCTAGACCACCATGGGATCCTCCAATCCTCTGAACTCGCTCGTTCTGGAGAGCACCATCCGACCATGCCCGTCTCCCACTGGCGCTAGACCACCATGGGATCCTCCAATCCTCTGAATTCGCTCGTTCTAGAGCACCATCACGGGCGACACCGCCTTGGGCGATGGGCACGTGGCTGCCCCTTCCCGGAGCTGGACATCACTAGCTCTGGTGGCCTAACCTGCTGTAAAAGGAGACTGGTCGATGTGCTTCCCCATGTGGCAGCGAGGGACTGTAGTTGGGGAAGGAGACAGATCGAAATTGCGAGACAAAGTGCTACTCAAGGTTTTCTTCGGTGAGAGCCACAACATCAGTCATGATTGCCCAATGGGATGATCTACGATAACTACGCGTGGTGCTGCACCACGGAGATGCATGCTTGCCGGCGCGTCACCGCGAGAGGCGACGACCATGTGGATCCTGCTGGACTGACCCTGCTCCGTCTATGTCGCCGGTGGCAACATGAGGCCCATTCAGATTGGCCAATGTGAGATGTGTTCGCATGCTTGCTCACAATCTATAGTGCTCATGCACTTTTGGCCATCTATACCTCCTGATCAGAGTTGATTAATAGAATGGCTACATGTACATTGCTTGATAAAAGGGATGCATGTATATATGAATTGATCGGTAGAAGATAACAATGTGCATTATGACATTTTATTCATCTCTGTCTTTTTTTTATGATTCCTTGCCACCGGAAAAAAGATTTTTATTTGTTACTTGTGTAATGGATAGAAAGATTTACAAAGGCCTAGGGAAATAAAATTATATTATTTACAATATATTATCAAAATATGGATGAGGGACACATAGATGTGGTGGTGATATTTAGTGGTTTACCTAGAGTTGAACAAAATATAGGGGATGTCTCATTCAGGGAAATCCTATATGTCAATATATAGGAGTACTATTTTCGGTCTCACATGGACTCTAAGGGAAGTTTTCACATTGCTGCATGTTATCCTTATATTATATATATGTATAAGATTTAAAGAAAGACACATATAAGAGTTAAAGAAAGAACATAATTATTCGCAAAAGAAAGAAAGACACATAATTGCCGTCATTTAAGTTGAAGAACGAGGTTTGGTTGAGAAGCGGAGCGATGCGATGGAACAAGGAGTGCGAAACGAGCTTAACATAGCAGAAATAGAGGGATAGACGATGTCATGATCTATATGAGAGCGGAGGAGAGAAGAAAAACAATCCTTGTCTCTTAGTGCATACTTCCTCCATTTTTATTTACTTCGTGTTCTAGGTTTTGTCAAAGTCAAACTTCGTCACATTTGACTAAAAAAGTAGAAAAAGTATCAATAATCATAATACTATAGGCATACAATATGAAAACATATTTTATGCTAATGTTAATACTACATATTTTACATTGTAGATGTTGATTTTTTTGGCTAAATATTTAGTCCAATTTTATAAAATTTGACTTTGACTAAATATAAAACATAATCTAATTGTGAACAGGGGGAGTATGTATGCCATATTATTATCCTTTGCATCGTGTATAGGGTTCGATATTATATGTAGGACACATATGATGAAAAAACAATAAAGAGAGCTAAGCGGCAACGCGCGGGCATTTAGCTAGTAGCTAGGTAAGAGGAGTAGGCGGATGCGATCGCTGGCCCATCTCCTTCTCTCCGACTGGAATGGCTGCCGGCGGACTGCTGTATACGAACCTGGACGAGTCAACGTACCTGGGTAACGAGAGTAGCCGGAGGTGATCGTCCTTGGCTCGTCTCAGACTCGCCGACGAAAGTTGATGGACAACTGCTGGCATCCTGCTGCCTGCTGGATAGGAGCCTGGCAGAACTTGTCCGCCATGCTGATGTAGGTAGATTCACCGGCCGTAGTCGCCGGCGGCCGCGCTAGAACAGATAAAAACGGTGGGGACGTAGCTTCCGGTGGCGGCCGTTCTAGATGAGATCGAGAGATGCTCTACAGGCGTTTATATTCTCTCAGCGTGTTTCTCTCGGAAGTCACGGCTAGATGCTGAAAAATAGGATTTAGTTCAACGGGATTTTAAACCGCACGGGATAATATATAATGTAACCGGGTCTAGTTGATCAACCCGTTAGGGGTGGGTATGACGCGATGGAGATAGACAGCACATTGGGATGGGAGAGTACATACTCTTAGGGATACCATCTAGTTTTCCTATATATATATATATATATATCACAGGTTTGTTGTTCAGAGAGGCTGACATCAAGGATCCACCCGACAGCAGCGTCCATGAACATTCTCACTATATATAGCACATGTTTATTATTCAGAGAGGTTGACATCGAGGACCCACCCGACTGCAGTGACTATAAACATTATCAGAATATATATATAGCATATGTTTGTTGCTCAGAGAGGCTGACATCGAGGACCCACCCAACAGCAGCGTCCATGAAGATTCTCAACATATATAGCACAAGTTTGTTATTCAGAGAGGCTGACATCGAGGACCCACCCGACTGCAGCGACTACAAACATTATCAGAAAATATATATAGCACAGGTTTGTTGTTCAGAGAGGCTGACGTCAAGGACCCACCCGATAGCAGCGTCCATGAACATTCTGAACATAGCAGAGGTTTCTTGTTTAGAGAGGCTGACATTGAGGTCCCACCAGACTGCAGCGTCCATGAACATTATCAGAGCGAGCAATTTCGAAAAATAAAAGCAAGTAGCCAGCAATGGTGTGGAACAGATATTCGAACAGAGGGGCTGAGATCAGGGACCCACGGTGCAGAACATATACTGTTGCATCGAGCAACGTGAGCTAGGTCGCAGGAACGAAAAAAACAAGTCTGCTAGAGACACTGACATCATGGCCCCACAGCCTGAAAAGGTCGGCCAGAGTCCAAAATCGGAAGCGAAATCGAAAAATCGATAGCTACCACGCACCGGACGACCATCTACCACGATTTGCCCTAATTTGTGGCAGTAGAGGGCCTGTAAACGAGAAAAAAGTTTTTCAATCTACCACGAAACCGACCAAAATTGTGGTAGAAGGAGGGTCTTCAGCAATGACCAAAAGTGCCAGTCGTGGTAGATGGACACTTTTCTTCTAGTGAACATAGCAAAAACACCAATTAAAACCCCCCATCAACCTCCACATCAGACAATTATACCCAATGCACCCCTGATCATCCCACAATGCACCACCACATCCCTCAAATAACCACCACCATATGCAGACTAAATCACCAAACAAACTCCTAAACCCTAAACCATACAATAGAACACACACTCGCGACCTCACTCCTAGCTAGAAAACTACCCAAACCAAACTCGGACGGAAAACCTAACTTCTACGGTACAACCTCGCCAAAACAATCTCCGCCTGAAACTAGAGAATGAGGGAGCAGAAGTGGTAACAGAGAAACACTAGAACCGCAATCACAACACGCACACCTCCAACGCAGCCGCATAAACGACTAGCACTACATCGTCGACGAGAGACCCATTTCCCACCTCAAATTTGCGCTGCAGCTAACCACAAACACAGCCATGAAATTGATAGAAATGTGCAAAATTAAAAAACTTCAGGATGGGATAAGCGGGGGCAGAGTAGTGTATACCTCGAGGCGCACGGAATCGGCTGGAAACACGCCGGATTTTGGTCGGATTTTGGCCGGAAATGGCAGAAATCGGCGAGTCGCCGGAGAAGATGAAGCGGGAGGAGCGAACGAGAATGAGGGAGAACGGTCAGCCGTAAATGCGGGGGAGATGGTGGCCGTGGTGGGGACCCCATGGTGCGGCGTGTCCGAACCCCATGGTGCGGCGTGTCCGGACCCCAGGTGGTTTCATCCCGGTGCGATCTGACCGCCCAAAATTGATCCAACGTATCATGTTAAAATGTAATGGTTCGCTCCCGCCCACCTCGATCTGAACCACTGGATTTCAATCGGACGGCCATGATTTACTCGCTAGGAAAGTCTATTTAGATTTCACGTTTTGTTTTTGTTTTGTAGACCACGACATGCAACGTCCAAAGTAGTAGGAGTGTAGGACTCGTGCCATCATGCGTGACTCCTTCGCGACGGTTTTGCAGGGGCACGGTCGATTGAGGGACACAGGGAGGCACGCATAAACAGTTTATTTTGGCCTAATTCGATTTTTGCAAGCCCCCTTTCAGTTGCGAACGACACGGATGTTTAGGTGTGTACGTAGGAAAACGAAAAGCCTGACCACCCAAACCCTAGGACCGAGGCCAGTTCCGATGGGAACGGTTATTACGACCGAAGAAAACTCACGGGACGGGATTTATTTTACTTACGAATGGCAATGTGATTATTAGGTTAAAAGGTGGAATCACCAAAAATTGGGAGAAATACTTTTGCTTTTATTATTAGATATAGATATAGATTAACATCAAGAGCCATATGAGTTTAAAGTTTTTTGAGAGGCCACATGTGATTAAAAGTCCAAAAAAAAAGACCATTTAGGTCAGAATATACCTCAGTTCCTTATTGCTACTATCTCCGTATGTATGCAAATTTATCGTACCACGACATTCAACTACTAATTCAGTTTCTTAATAGTTTAAAGTAAACTGCCATAACGTGTTATATTTAGGACGAAGGGAGTGCGTAATATGCTCTGCTCTCACAAATTGAGACTCACACAATCCAATTTCACTGCCCCCTAAAATCTTTCACGCATTTCCTACTTTTCACCTTAAAGTCCACCGAGTTGCAAACTACTCCCTCCGTCTCAAAATGTAAAGCACCTAAGCTTTAGTCAAAAGTCAATATCTTTTAAGTTTAACCAAGTTTATAAAAAAAAAATATCTCAATATCAAATGGACATTTTGAGAAACTATACTTTCTAGTGAATATATTGATATTGATTTGGTATTGTAAATGTTTATATTTTTATAAGTCAAATTTAAAATATGTTAACTTTTAACTAAAGCTTAGACGCCTTACATTTTGGGACGGAGGGAGTACATAAACAACAAAAGTAGTTGTCAAAATTTTAGTCACATAGACATGAATATCTGTTGTTGGGATCACCGTTCGAAAACTGCAAGGTCCACAGAAAATATGCTCTTATTAATCTGGGATTTTCAGTTCAGCTTGTTGCAAAAAATATGCACATATCTTTGCAAGAAATTCACTTCGCTCGCTTTGCACGGCTCATCCATTTCTTAATAGGAAAAACAGACAGTTTGGGTCTTCCAGCTTGTCTCAGAGGTGGTGAGTCTGATGGTGATTCCTTCGGCTCATCTGTGTACTTCTCGTCAGAATATGGTAGCAATTCAAATGCAGCCCGTGTAAAACCTCGAGCAATCTGAATTATTTTCATTTAACCAAGTGAGTGCTCTTAATCATCATTACTAAAGATTCATGGCGGGTGCAAATGGAAAAGGAAACGAATGAATATTGTACCTTCAACAAAACCCAAACTTTGAGGGAGCTACTAAGGAGCCCTAATTTAGTCTTCTTGCCTGATGTCAAGTACGTGCACATCTCATGGTCCACCCTAAGCAAAAATCTTGGCCATGACTTTGGTTTATCTGGATCGGATTTATGCCCAGAGGCGGCCTGTTTCATTGGAAAAGGTGATAATATTTCCAATAACTGACTAAAACACTTACTCCCTCTGATCAGAAAAGGTTGTCGGATGATTTAGTACAGCTTAGTACAAAGTTGTACTAACCCCACTGACAACATTTTCTGATCAGAGGGAGTACTAAACTATGGACCTGAAATTTTATGTCTGAAACTTTGGCTATAAACAGAGGTCCGTGGCATTTAGAAGAAAAAGGATAATCATAATCCCAAACTAAGTAATAATATTAGCAGACATAAAACAAGCATATGGTATCAGTTCCATGGATTATCACTACTGTTTCAAATTATTTCTAGAAAATTAGCTACATTCAGGTGTGAGTATTCATTGAAATAATGTAATACCTGTTAGAGTTGTATATATACTTTCCACGTCTTAGTGTATAATATTTCACATTGTATAAGGGGTTTTCTGCATATTGATCACACATATACATGTATATATATCGCCCTGTCGGTCTGGAAATGCATGTTGCTATTTCCTCTAACAATACAAACTAAAGCGGTACACTGAGGACAGACAGCAAACAAGCATATGTTTTAACTTTTAAGACTTACAAGGCGTCGGCAGATTTCACGTTCTATCTTTGAGAAGGACGTATCAAGAGCTTCGACACGACCAATACCATGACAACATGGACAAGGCTCACTGATCATGAAAGTAACACTTGGTCGGACCTGCATACCAACAGGTAAATAAACATTAGTGTCAACAGAATAATTTAAGGGAGGGATGCCAGCATGACTCAAAAATAAAACACAGATAATAGTAGCAAGTATGTTGTCCACTAATAATGTGAACTTCTGAATCACACATCCATGTCCACTATATTCAACATCGTGAATAGTTATTCTCATTAAAACCATGTTCATATTTTTTTTGTCAGAGTTTGCACCCTGAGAAGCATAGATTAGGCAAAAATGTAGATCAGAATGATGGATTAATCGGCCTAGGATACCTAACTGACAATCCCTTGTATTTGAGATCGTGAGCTTCAAAATGAAAATAAACCATAGGATTAGGGTGTTCAATTTTTATTTTTTTATTTAGGCCTTCTTTCAATACCCTTGGTTTGAACATCTTAATATAGCCCAATATGCAATACTAGTGTCAGCCTGACCCAAGCAATTACCATTTTGCCACTGATAACTACAAATAAGAACCAACAAGATTTCTTGCATATTCTTACAGAATTGAAGCTTTAACGGTGTACTCTTGGATTAGTATCAGTAGAAGCAGTCACGCACATACCCTTTTTCTAGTAATTTCCATTAAACCCAGCTTTGACAATTCTGAAACACCAACAGTTGACCGGTCCTTCTCTACTGCTTTCTTCATTTCTTCATAGACTAGTCTTTTGTTTGCTGAGGAGAAATCCTACATTAGAACAATGATAAAAAGAACAGCAAGGAAGAAAATATGCATAATCTTGCAGACATCATCAAGTGAAAATACACATAATCTGATGGACGTTATCAAGTGCAAGAAATATTGATTTAATAACCAGTAAAGCATCAGGCTCAAACATAACAATGTCAGAAGAAAAATGAGAATGATATAATAGACTATTGACAATGTCAGCTAACAATTTAACCAACTATGAAGGATGACCAACTTGTAGGAGTTAAGGGGTGTTCTCTATTACGTGTAGCAGCATTAATTCAATTCAGAGCATAAGCAGAGCTCTTAAAACTTCATTAAGTTTAAGTTTTGAAACGAATGACACTTTTTGTAATATCCAAATTTGATTATGCATTTCCCGTCAAAACAGAAATAATGGTATACACAAAAATCAAGACAAACAATTCCTAACTTTTGCAAAAGACAAAGATAAGATACCCATTTTTCTTATGAGAGATAGTGAGTGAAACTTATCTATTTTTTGTTGAAAGTTCAACCAACTTTACCAGCATCCAGCTATATCTTATAACAAGTTAACATGAAAGCATCTGTATTTGTAGGACAAACCCCACACTGAATCTTACTGACAGGAACACTGATATGCAAGTGATTTGAGTACAAAATGCTGCTCCATAAAATCTTCTGGTTGATTGCTACACTAAGAAGTAGAATTTTGAACTCAACGAGCAATATCCTATTTAGGTGATAGCTAGCACATGAAACATGAGAATACAGGTCACGGAGTGATACTCAAACAAAATTACATTCCAGTAAACTCCAAGCAAATATTGCTGACAAACGTTACTAGTTCATGATTCAGAATTTATCAGAGTCAAATAGTATCAATAGGTTGGTAAAGAAAATCATAAATGTAAGTATAATGGAGTGAGAATTTAAGAAAAATGCACAATCCTGGGTATCCATTTAGATGACACTTAGTTCTACCAGGGTCAAGGTGAATATCTTACAATCATCTGTCATATCGATAAAATCAACAACAATGATGCCACCAATATCCCTCAAGCGCAGCTCACGAGCAATCTGTGTTGAGGAAATCTCAAGATCAGCAAATAAGTCCAATACTCTAGTAATTTTGCATAGTTCAGATATACAAATATACAATCAATTTATACAAGCCACAGTATATATCCTGCTCCATAGGGTGTATCATTGTTCAAGAATTCGACAGATTAATCATCTAATGGACATTTAATCGCCTCAGAGGGTAGCTGAAGTGAATATCACATATTCGGCGAGTTAACTAGCCTGAGCGATTAAATGCCATTTAATCGGTTGTTGGACCGATTAATCGACTGTCAGCCCAACTAATCATCATCGACCAGGTAACTGAAAAGGCAGACTGAGACCAATATTTGGCCCGTGACCCCGCCCAGCCCCCTCCCGCTCCCAAATCGCTAGGGTTTGGACTCCTCCCGCCCCTTGAGCTCCTCTGGATTTGGTCTGGCGGCTGGCCATCTCCTCGCCGGCTCCAGCCACCACCGGCCATCTCCGGCAGCAAGAGCTCACCGTTGCCTTCCCTTCTCCCCATCCCCTCCCATCAGCTGCTCCCCATCGCCCCTCCAGCCCCGACCTGCAGCAGCTCCGATCCAAGGAGACCTAGCTCCGACCCGCAGGCTGCACCAGCTAGCGAGGTACCATCTCTTTTTTCTCTCTGTCTCTCTGATGTAGGTATTTTTTGTATGGATCTGCAAATTTACTCTTGTGCTCTGGTTGGTGGCTTGATCTGCTCACTGCTAGTGATAGTTCTTGATGTTGTTTTGCTTCATTGTGGGGCTGTATTTCCAAGTTGTTATTTTCTGTTGATTTGCTTGTTGTGCATCATATTTGCAGGGGTCTGCGGCAGATTCTACCTCTGCAAGTTCTCAAACTCTGCAAAGAAATTCAGATGATATGGGGTGGGAGTTTGCAACCTTGATTGATCCTCTAGATTTACAGCGGGTGAAGTGCAAGTTGTGTGAAAAAGAGATGCATGGAGGGGTCAATAGGATGAAGCAACATATTGCTGGGATTAAGTGGCAAGTCTCAACTCTCAAGCTGCATGGTGAACCTCGCAAGGCAGGGCCTATGTATGTGATTAAGGATGGCAATTTTATCGATGGGTACGGGTACCCGTGGGTACCGTACCCACATGGGTAGGGTATGAGAACATTTTTATACCCATGGATAGTACCCATACCCAACCCATCAAGTCATGAGTAGGGCATAGGTATAGCCTTGTACCCATGGGTCCCATGGGTATACCCATAGCCTACCCGTTTGTACTAACATGTGGACCTAAAGCAGTTTAGTAGCGTTGTTTGATACCGGTCAAAGGATCTGGGTGTCCCGCGACACAACTACTTCCATTATTAAGCCTTAGCCATAATCCCCTTGTCTCCGCAAATTTAAACGAGACCGAAATTCCAGGTCCCAATTACTCGAATATGCTATCAGCCAATGTAAAATAGTGAATAACTTGTGTAGTATTTTATCTACCCGCTAGGTACACAACGGGTACGGGTACACGTCGGGTATGTGTGTGGGTACAGTTTCCTACCCGTGGGTACGAGTATGGATAGAATTTTGTACCCATTGACTATACGGGTATGGGTACCCTACCCATTGCCATCGTTATATGTGATGTGAATTGATCCTTCCATCCCATTGAAAAAGTTCCAGCAGAACATAAATGACGCAATTGACAAGGAGAGAGCTTACAAAGTAGGCCAATATTTGGCTAGATGGATCTACAAAAAGAATGTCCCTTTCAATGTCGTCAATAATGATGACTTCAAGGCATTTTGTGACGCCCTTGGTCGGTTTGGTCCTAGGTGAAAGCTAACCCCTCATATATGCTGCAAGAGAAGATGTTGCTACAAAGGTTCAAAGAATTTTGATGAAGCCACATGAACTTGAGAGGGTGGCTACCAGGTTCTCTATCATGACCGATGCTTAGACTAACAAGAAAAGTAGAAGTATAATGAATTTGTGTGTGCATTGCAAGTTAAGGACTGCCTTTCTTGGATCAAAGGAGGCGTCGGCTGATGCACAAAGAAGTCAATACATCTTCGATTGTGTAATTGAGTGCATTGAGAAAATTGGTAGGTGCTAATACTCTCAACTTTTCTTTCATTTATTGCTTTCGATGATGTGGATCCTTGATGATTTTTCAACTTCATTGCTTGTAGATGTTGACAATGTTGTGCAAGTGGTTACGGACAATGCTTCCAACAACATGGGAGCAAAGGAAAGGAAAATTTCCAATGATATTTTGGACATCATGTGCAACTCACACCCTCAATTTGATGGTAGAAGCAATTGGTAAGTTGAAGCAATTTCTTCCTACAATCATTAGAGCGCAGGAGATGACAATTTTTCTCTATGTACATCATAAAACATTTTCCTTGATGAGGTCCTTTACAATAAAAAGAGACACTGTTAGACTAGGAGTGACAAGATTTGCTTCGGGGCATTTCTTAACTTGCAAAGTTTGGTTGCTAAGAAGGAACTAAGGGCAATGGTTTGTAGTGATGAATGGGAAGCATGTAAGCACACAAGAACAAAGAAAGGAAAGTCATCTCATGCCACAATAATGAGTAGGGGATTTTGGAAAAGTGTCTATGTTTGCATCAAGGTATGTTCTTGTTCTCATACTTGTATGTGTTGGATTGTGGGGCTGTTTTTCCCTTTTGTCATACTTGTATATGTTGGATTGTGGGCTTTTTTATCATACTTGCATATGTTCTATGTTGGGGCCGTTTTCTCATATTTGTATATGTCTATGTTGCAATGCAAGGTTTTTGAGCCATTGGTGAAGGTGCTTCAGTTGGCTGATGGGGATGGTCCATCAATGGCCACTATGTACAGAGAAATAATAAGTGCAAAGAAGGGTATCATGCTTGCTGTTGAAAATTCAAAAAAAGACTAATTGGTGAACACTAATGTCATGGATAGCAAGATGAGAGGGAGGCTAGATTCTCCATTACATATGGCAGCATACATACTAAATCCAAATATAGTTATCCAAATATATTATAGCATTTCTAAAATTATTGGGTGATTGCATATTGTTTCTCTTTTTCTAAACTCAGCTGATTGGTGGAGAACTTGTGGATTACAAACTCCTACATTGCAAGAAATGTCCATAAGGATACTCAACTTGACCACAAGTTCATCCGGATGTGAAAGAAATTGGAGCACTTATTAAATGGTAACTCTAGTCACTCTCAATCAATCAAATATGAACATTATTGCTTCTTGAAAAAATCCTAACTATGCTCCCATTTGCACTTTGTAGGTAGATGCAAAGAGGAGAAATAGACTAAATGTGGTCCGTAGGGACAACATGGTCTATGTCCAATTCAATGGAAGAATCATCGATAAAAAAAATAAGTTATCCTATTGTATTGATCCTCTTCTTGGTGCAGATGCATCACGAGCACAATATTGTATATGTGAAGCTGCATACATTGGTGAGGAGATTGATTCTATAACGGGGCTGTCATATATCAATGATGAAGCAATGGGGACAACCGAAGTGTCGGAGCCTCGTAGAAGTGTTAGAGTGAGAGAACTCCATGAAGTTGAAGAATTCGTTTCCAATGATGAATATGAATCTAATCATGGGATGAATATGAAGGAAGACATTGATTTCAAGTCCGATGATGATGGTTTGATGGCAACCAAAGACGATGATGGTGGTGCCGCGGACACACAGTTTTCTGTAGGCTGGCTAATAACTCGAAGAGCAATGCTAGTACAATATCAGTAACTAATGGTACAGAATCATGAAAAAGACTAACTTTTTTTTTCAAAATAGGGTTGCCCTAGCCTCTGCATCGAATAGATGCATACGGCCTTGCTTTATTTCAGTTATTCAACAAAGACTGGCAAGAAGCCTTACACCAATCTTACAAACTAAAGCCTCTGGCTAAGGTGTCAAAGCACCACTCAACTAGTACAACACATAGAGTATTAGAACAGGCCTTGTGCCTCGATCACCGCCATCGCCGACTCCCTGGTATATTCCAAAGAAAGCATATTCCAAAGAAAGCGCCTTGTGTGCAAGCTTCAGAGATCACCTCCACCTCTCTCTCCGCGCACCCTTCTCTTAGACGACGCCTCCACGTGCGCGTGTCCACCAAGCCACATCTAACGCCGAAACCCCGCAACACCTTGCCGCGAAGATTTAACATCTCCGACGAGGGAGATGCACACCGCTCCGCCTCAGGATCCCTCCAACCAGAACCAACCTCCAAAGACGACGCCCACAAGTGGGAAAACGATGTTGCGCGCCGGCATCATCCGACCCGGGGGACCCGGATCTAGGGTTTCCCCTAGAGGTAACTTTGTGTGTGACTGAAATCCGCCCCGCTAGGCCTAGCGCCACCCTAGACTCCACCTCCGGTGATGACAAGACGGCATGGTCAAGATAGGCGGCCATCATAGGGGATGAGCCGCTGCCACCATCCCTGGAGTCCATCCTCCGCCGGCAGCCGATGAAGAAGCATCGCCCCTCACGCCGTAGAAAGAACCGCGCGCCGCCACGCGGAGGTCTGCCGCGCCGGGTGCCCTAGCCAAGCCCGCGAGGGAGGGAGGAGTCCCCACCGCCACCGGTACGCCTAGGCTTTGCCTAGCTGTGCCCCGTTGCAACGGCGAGGGAAGGTGGAGCGGGGATGGTAGGGGCTAGGCTACGGGATTTAGGGTCCCCCCCTCAGGCAGCGTCCGAGAGGAGAGGGGGGCCGACAAAGAATGACTGTTTCAGCTGAAAAATGAACGATATCCTGTGAAGTTTAATACTCATCTTAAAAGGCGAAAGGATGAAGTAAACTTTGGGCCCTAAGACTGATGATTATTTCTGTAGTACATGAAATGAAATAAAAAATAATTCCTTCATGAACCATACACATTGACATCACTCGTGGACCACACTCCTTGCCTAGTGCACACATAGTTGATCTTGATAATTCCAGCATCTAGCTCCTGTTTAATGAAAAATCTACCAATCTTGGTGTGCTTTGTCCTATCATGTTGGACCAGATTGTTTGTTATGATTATCATGGCTGACTTGTTATCACACCATACGTTCAAGTGTCTAGCCTTTAAGTCTTTCAACCCACTCAGAAGATTACTTACCCCATAGCATCTCACTTGATCCTCTAGACATGGTTCTATACACTTGCTTTTCCAGTTGACCTTGATACTACTGGTTGTTTTTTGCTCCTCCATGCTACCAAGTTCCGCCCTCCCCAAAACAAATACACAATAACCAAAAGGTTGACCTTCGATCATTTAATAGATGTTCATTTGCTTTAAATCATAACCCTTTATCCTTTTGAATATCTTAGGATTTGATGAACAACATCCGGATGTCCACTTCTTGGTTCATGCATATATCTGCGCCAAGTGCATATGCAATATCTGATCTCGTGTGACACAATACAACAATCTTCCAACAGTCTTCGATATCTCTCCTTGTCTATGAGTTTACCGAATTGAGCTATTACTTTTTTATTTTGATCCATGGATGTTGGAGCTGCACGACATTCCATCATGCCCATATCACTGAGAAGGTCCAAGATATACTTGCGTTGTAATATAATCTTCTTTGACCTTGCCACCTCTATTCCAAGAAAGTATCTAAGTTCCCCAAAATCTTTGACTTCAAAGGGTTTGCTTAAACAATTCATTACCCTTATTATTTTGGTTGCATCATCTCCCATGATTATAATATGATCCACATAGACCGCTAGAGTTGTGATCTTCTGATCTGAATGTTCTGAATGTCGATACAGTGTGGTCTCCACTACACTGTCCATATCCTATCTCCCACGCAGCTCTTCTAAATTGATCAAACCAACCTCTAGGAGATTGTTTTAATCCATAGAGCGACTTCTTTAGCATGCACACTTCACCTCCAATTTCAGCTGAAGCTAAGACTAGGGCAATGTCCATGTATACATCTTGTAAATCACCGTGTACGAACATATTTTTCACATCCAGCTGGTGTAAGAGCCATCTAAAGTTTATTGCGCATGAAATCAGGACCCTTACCGTGTTCATCTTTCCCACAGGTGCAAATATTTCATCATAGTCAATTCCATAGGTCTGACTATATCTTGTCGCCACCAACCTCGCTTTGTACCTCCTTTAAGCCTTTGTTTTACAGTATAGACCTATTTACAGCTGACTGCATTCTTTCCTCTAGGAAGAGTAGTCAATTCCCCAAGTCTTGTTCTTCTTCAATGCCTCCAATTCTTCTTTCATAGCAAACCACTTGTAATCCTGCTTGGCTGCCCTCCAATCTGTTGGAATTGCAATGGACTAAAGAGACGCTACAAATGACTTGTATGACGGAAATAATGCTTCATATGATCCATAGTTTTAATGATGTTGTGTACCAAGCCATATCTATCGATTTCTTTCGACGTAGCTGCTCTTGTCCCCTTCCTTTAAGCAACAGGAAAATCGAACGACTCCATTGTATTGCCCGCTAACCTTTCTTCAGGCAAATCAGCCTCAACAACCGTTAACTCCTCTTGTAGTTGTTGCTCCCCCTGTTCTTCTGGCTGCTGCTCTCCACATGTTCCTGCTCTTCATTCGGCTTTGGCCAACTTTTATCATGTTGCAATTCTGGTACAACAGGTGGTATAGACCCAGCTGCTACTTGCACTCTCCCCACTTGACCAGCAAGATTTAGTGGCTGGTCCAGTCCTTCAAATATAGCACTCAAATCTGGTTTTTCACCATAAAAGGATTAGATTCCCAAAAACTAACATCAAGGCTTACAAATGCGCGCCGCTCAGATGGTCTCCAACATTTATATCCTCGCTGTCTAGCAAGGTAGCCAATGAAGATGCACTTAACAACTCTAGGTCGAGTTTTGACACCAGGGGCCTATCCTTGGGATGAACCACAAACTTATTCTCACCTAGCAATAATTCACAAGGAGATTGCATATATAGTATTCTTAAGTGTATGCGATTGAGAAGAAATTTAGCAGTCATCCATACCTCATTCTAGAAGAGTTGTGGGACATTCATGGTATACATCAATGATCAAGCCACTTCTAAAATGTGGCGATTCTTCCTCTTTGCCACTACATTTTGAGGTGGAGTGTCTGGACATGATGTCTCATGTAGAATACCATGATCAAATAGGAACACCCACACCACCCCCCCCCCCCCCCCCCCCCACACACACACACAACTTTTTGTTAATATATTTTGTCCCAGTAACATGCACCTTGAATTGAGTTTTAACATATGTACATAAATTCCGGAAGCAAGATACCGCTTCATCCTTATGCTTCATAAGGTACACCCAAGTCCATTTTCTCTAAAAAAAAGTCCATTTGAGAATAACAGTCAATGAATATCGCGAAGTATTTCAACCCACTAAGGTCTTGTTTGGTACTAGAGTATTTTCATAGTTTGTAGGGATTATCCCCACTAAACCACCAAATACCCACTTATCCTAAATATATGTTTGGTTCTAGTGTATTGGAAAATTTTAATCCTCAGTTTTTCCCACTTATCCCCAATCATAGTGTATTTTTGTCAATATCCAATCTCTAACCCTACCTAGTGGATAGGGGTTGGGGATTAGTGGGGATTGGATGAAGGTAGACGTTCACCCAATCCCTTTAGAAATAATCCCCACTAATCCCCACAAAAACTCTAAAACCAAACAAAGCCTAATTGATGAAATAGGACATGTCTACATATTAGAATGGAGAAACATAGACGGGGGTATACTTCTAAGCCCCTTACTCACATAGGTGTTCCTAGTGTGTTCAGCATACTCACATGCTTCACACTTAAGATTATTCTTATCAACTTCACTCATTACATCTGGAAAGACTTTACTTATTTTATCAAAAGCCACATGTCCCATTCTACAATAATGCATCACAACAATTTTCTCATTCTCCGACAGTGCTGCAACTAATGTTGAACCTCCTAGCTTGCTTCCTATCAACCTGCAAGGCTCTGAGATGGCGCTCCCCTCCCTTCCGCCCTTTCTAGCCCTCGCATGTGCCTTCGTCCTGCCGCTAGCCAATCGCTGATGTTGCTGCCCTCTTTCTCCTGGTGCAACCCCCCCCCCCCCCCCCCCCCCTCGCCCCTCACTTTCCCAGCCCCCTTCATGCTACCCTCATAGAGGTCTACGCCTCGCTGGGCATAAAGCTCGATTTCACCCTAGGCCGCAAGTTCAAGAACGACGTCTTCTGTTGTTTCCACTCTATGGTTCATCCCGATGACTACGCCAACCATTTTTTGCATGCGGTCTCTTTCGGTCGCACCTGTTTCCTGTTGGAAGAGAATTAAGTCGCTATTGCCTTGGAATCATGCATCGGTGGTCTATGTGGGGATCTGGAAGTTATCTCCCTAAGGGGTCGAGTTTTCCAGCCCTCTGTCTGTAGTAAGCAAGTTGGGTTTCTCGTCGCATCCTCGTGCTGCTACAGATGTGAATCTTTCAAGTGCTTCTTCCACCTCTGGAGTGGCGGAGGTCCGAATTGGCAACGTGAATTCAAGGATCGGTGCAAGGAGCAGAATGAAGAATGGACTTTTGTTTCCCCATAAAAAATTCAAGCCCACAGAGCTACGCAGGTCTTGGGTTCAACTAGGAGAAAGGGTGTCAACCCATCCTGAGGTCCTCTGGCCCCCGATCTGCTGCCTCCAAGCGGAGGCTAATCTTTGCTTAGAACATCGCTTACCCTGCCTGCGTGGGCTCGATCCATCGCTGCTTGTGCGTTCTGCATCGTCGCTACCATGCCTCCATTTTGGCTCTTTTGATGCGACTCATCGTCCTCATGTGTCCTCCCCAACGGTCTTCCCAAACGGCCAGGGTGCCGAAGCTAGAGCAGATGACCATTGAAGATCAAAGACCCATCATTAATGCAGTTCCAATTCCGAGCAGCAATGAATTAGTTGCCACCTCCTCGAGCTCTTCGAGCCCCACCGACGTGTCATCTCCTAATCAAGGTGCGGATCTTGTTTCTGTTGACACCGCTAATCTTCATCAGCTCTCCCTCCCAGGCCCGCCTCCTATCCCCATCCTCAGGCGTGCATCAATTGTTTGAGTTACGGTCAATTTTTCTTTAAGTGCACCTCGAAAATCCGATGCAAAGTGTGCTATAACTATGGACACATGGCCAAGTCCTATCTCACCGAGAAGCGCAAGCGATCGAGTTTTGGGTTAAGAAAAGGCAAACCCCCAAATCCTCGGTGCCCTCTCCTTCCCTCGGCTCTGCCACCTCCGCTCCCGCGCCAACCTCACTGCCAGCCTGCTCCCACTCCCATAGCCTGACCAAGTCCTTTGGCATGGCTACTTCGCCATTGATCCCCTCCCCTACATTCCTCCTGGCTTCACCATCCGTGAGGTTGGTTAGGAGCATGTCCGCCGCACTAGAGTGCTTGCTGTGGATGACTAGCTTTTGGAAAGAGAAACATTCACCTTAGCCATCATTCATCCGAAGGCGGAAGATCTCAAACGCATTGCAAGAGGCGCAATTCGAGCCTTCCTTGTTGTTCTTAATAAAACTAGCAATCCTTTCATGGTCTCATGCGCTTGGAGTTGGCTTGTTTCAGTTCTCGTCAATCCTCATTCGAGCGATAGTGCGCTCATTTGGTGGTGTTCTCTTCTAGCACGAGGCTACCCACATCACACACCAGGTTCTTGTCAAGTGTCTAGAGGACTTGGATCACATCCCTAGAGATGTCTCCTAGGCAAAAAATTCTCCTGTAATGGCTTTAGAAGCATCATGGACCATCACGGCATACTCTCTCACCTGCTCAGCTGCCACATGTTGAAGATCTGTCGCCGATTGGTATTGACGTCTGTCGGATATACGTGGAGCCAGCACATACCTTTACCGTACATGGGCTCGCACCCCTTCCAGCCCACGAAGACCACAACAACAACGACGTGAAGACCTGCATCTAGAAGCTCTAACCGACCTACTTGGCGTGTTACACCCAGACTCCACGCAGGACTCTCTCTCTCCAACGGATGACATCATATCAAGATCACGAGGAAGAATTGACGTGCAAGACTACCAAGACCTAGCGTGCAACATGGAGACACCTACCACTGATGCTTATATATAGTGAAGCCCATTCATCAAGATAGAGGTTTAAACATCTACACAAAGTTGTCGCAGTAGACTCTATAGCCATAAAACCTAGATCTACTTGTAAACCTCCTTGGGCAACTCTACAAACCCACCGAGATCATCATCTTTCTAGTCTCTGTACAATCTTCGTGATTCCACCGATAATAATAGCTTGACAGAAATTCTTCATCAATATCGTGTCTTCGATCCAAACCTGTTGGCTCGAGCCCCTCGCCGAACAAATAAACTCGTCTCCAACCTCCGGAGCGAGATTGACTTTGGAATGTGAAAACAATCCGTTGTCAACGCCCATCTCTACATGGCCTTGTTCAAAATACTCACCCGGTCGATATCGCTTGGAACAAATTTGATGTTGATGTTGCGGTTGTTGCGAATGCAAATGTGGGGCTTGCTGAACCAAGCCATCCTCGAACACCTAGGCCGTTGCAGACAGGGATGGACGATGAGGATGATGGCCCCTCTCCTACTCCTATTGCCACTCATTTACCTGCCTCTCCAGCCTCCAAGACTCAAGCTACTTTTGTTGAGGCTTCCGATTCGGATTTGGCTGATGACGAGATCTCTTCTCCATACAATCTGGCTGAAGTTACTGACCTTCTCAAGATGACAAAATACACTGATGAGGAAATCGACTTTCCGATTGATAAAATCAAATCTTTAGGAAAGCCTTACATCTCTAGAACTCCATCTGCTCTAGTTGACAAAGATGACATTGACTCCCCATTTAAATTGGCTGAAACGGCTAAGCTCCTCAAGCTTGCTTAGTACTCTGAGGATGACATAGAATATATAATCGAGAAGATTAATTCTTCAGGAATGCCTTATGTCCCAGGCTCGCCCTCCTAGGTAATTGAAATTCCTCAGCAGTGACTCTGCATGCAGGATGCACTCTTGCTCAATCCTAGCATGTGCACCTGGATGCCTATCTTTAGCCCTGACTTAACAAGTCAATAACTACATCTTTGAAAGGACATCCATACCTCCGTTGAATACATCTTTGAAAGGACATCCGTACCTCCGTTGATGTGGAAAGAGTTGCTGCAACGACAGGTGTTAAAGAATTCAACACCCAAGTGAGAACTAGTGAATCTGTAGCTTTCCATTTCTTTCACTCCTGTCCCTCCTTGTCTTCAGGCTCAAGGACCTTTCCTAACACATACCCTTCCATCGACTTCGTCCTCAGAATAAGCATCCTCCTCCTGGACCAACTTAGATAATTGCCAACCGATCTAGCTTGATCTCATTGGGCATGAGCTCATGAGCTCAAGCTAATACTGCAGCTCCCCATGTGGGGCTGGCTGCCTACCTTCCCCAGAAGCAGCAAAAGATACCCCATCTGCTATCTCTGTAGCCAACAAGTTGGCCACCTTGTTAAGCACCTTGGTCATGGCCAGTTCCTCCGCATCTCCAATCACAACAACACAACTTCACCATGAGCACCACTGCCTTCAACCTCCTTTGGATCTGCTACCATCTGCAGAGATCACACACCACCACATGCTTGCCCCTTAGAGAAGCCACATAGGAGCGCTATCATCGGCGCTCTGATTGTCGCCGACGCTGCCTCCACCGCCGCCGGTGGCTCCGATACCATGTAGAAGAGAAGGGCTGGCTAACCTTGAGGCAGCCACCAGCAGCTGTTGTGTCTCTCGTAGGGCTTCTTACGGACCAGACTCAGCTTATATACCATCCCAGGTCACTTGGGCTAACGGACCACATGGCCAGAATAAGTAGACAGACTGCTAGATAGGATGCAGCCCATATACTGTCCACCATTAGGTCATCCTGCTTTGGGATTAGATAACCAATATACAGAACTAATGCAGATTTATGGATGAGCATGTGATACGCTGACACTAATTATAGCTAACAATATGAAATTAATAGACTAACAAAACATAACCAACAGCTCGGAGGGTGCTGGTAAGTAAAAATTACCAATACAACAGCTCTAGCACATACGACAATTGCAAACAATTAAGTTCTAATGTGAAGTCAATATTTTCCTCACAAATATGTGTACTCACTACAAGAAGCAAGGCCAGATGTAGGCAAACTTGGCAAACCACTGCTGCAAGACAATGAAAGTGCAAAGAATTGACTCTTTTAGCAATTGAAGCTATGAAATTGGAGATAAGTGACCACAAAACTACACAGAGAAAGTCAATGATTAAAGGTCAACTTGATGACATGGATTCTCCTAGACAATTCAGAAGCAAATATATGGTTTTCCCACAGAGCAACAACATAAAGCACATACTTGCTTTGCAGCTTCCAGATTGACATCTAAAATAGCCTTCTCCTGCGACGTCCCTTGACCAAACATACTGTGACCACCATTCACATCAATAGAAACTAGAGCTTCGGTCTGTTCTATAATTAAAGAACCCCCATTTTGTAGCACAACCCTGTAACAAAGCGGAAACTATCATGTAATACTGCAGAAATTTATGAGCAAATACCCTCTAAATTAGATCAAATATTTTTTGTCTGCTTCTCAACAGATTTATATTTCATAATTATAAACACCTACTTCACAAACAATTGTTGCCCATGATAGATCAGCAAATACAAAACCAACTTCTAAGTTAACAAAGACTTGTACCTACAACACCAAGGCACTGTAGTTGCCACACTCCGCCATTGGAGTTTGTTTCATTAAATTAATTTGTTTCGCTAGCAAGAAGTGATATAAGATATGGTTACAGCAATACAAAGATGACTTCGTCACTACCCCACAAATTCAAGCTCCCAGGTCCACACATAATAAACCTACTTATCAATCTTGAATATACAGCTCGAGATACAGTTTTGTTCTCCAGCGGAACGGCTCCCAAATATCACACACAGCAATAAAAACGTTAGCATTTGTAAAACAATATCAGTAATGCTGGAAGAAACATTATACCTTTTGCAGAGAATATTGTCGATCTCCTTTTCAATTTGATATTCATCGAATATAGGAGTTCTTTTCTCGTAAAGATCAACTCTATTGCACAGCTCAGGCGCAACTTCTTGGAGATAGCTTGTAACCTACAAATGCAAGATAGAAAAACTTTTTTTATCTGAACAGGTCCGGAAATGTGAATTTTTACTCAGAAAGGACAATGCCCCATAATGTAACAAAGGTAGGGAACACACTTTCCATGTATAACGGAACACTAGTATGCTAAAATATGAACTGTACAACTATCCATATTTAATTATATTAGGCTTATGTGACAGAAAAAACAATACGCAGAACTATTTGAGAGAAGCATAGTTCCAAGTGTCCACTTCTTAAACTGCATGTCTAACAGGCATATAGAACTCAACCTCTGCCCAGAATTGCATACCTTAAAGCAGGGATCAGAGTGACGGAAATATTTACAAGAAAAATATTTCTTCAAAACTTTAAACGAATATAAACATATCACACAGCAAGCTAGTCACCTCATGGTAGGTACGAGGAGAATCCACAACCAACCTCTTGACCTAAGTGAAAAAATACCAGATAATCAGGATTTGAGTAAAGCATTTGAAAAGTGAAACTCGTCAATAAATAGTATACAAACTTAACTCACCTTCTCATTAAAATCATCTTGAACAATAGATAGAGCCTGACCCTTTGATCTATACAGAATTACAGGAACAGCCCCTTCCACACCCTCCTCGGCAGCTAAGGCAGCAGATTGAGCATGTTCAGTTATTCCTTTCCAGGTAGATAACAAGCGATCAAGGTCCTTCTGCAACTCTTCCCATGAATGGCCAGCAGCAACTGTACGAGCCGTCAGAGTAAATCCAGGAGGTCGTAATAACTTTGTAATGCCCTTCAACCTGGTGCGCTCTATCCCTGTAATCTTTTTTGACACTCCAACTTTGTTACCACGGGAAACCAATATCTGCAATTTTATATGGAAGGGATGGTTAAGCAAATAATGATAGGTAGCTGAAAAATATATCGTATACCTGCACATAATAGCATTCATCAGCAGAAGATACTCCCTCCATTCTAAAATAAGACGCATAAGTATGTGTGCAGTCAAGATTTTAAAACTTTGACCACTAATATATATATGAAAGTATATGGACGGGATAAGAAAGAAAAATATCGTTGTATTTGTCTGGCAACATATTTTTATGTCATGTCCTTTTACTAATTTTTGTAGGCACATTATAAGTGAAACATAGTCAAAAGCATGCATTGGAGACAATGAAAAATCAAGCGCACCTTTCATTTTGGAATGGAGGGAGTATGATGTAGCAACCTATGACCAATTTCGAGGGGTTTAATCTATTTGCTTTTATGTGTACTCCTGTTACATACATTTAGATAATGTCTGAAAATGGGTTGGCAAATGCCCATAAGCGAAATTACTTTGGGTAAGTTAAGATCATTGTTTCCTTCGAGATTAAAAGTCAGAAAGGTTTCTTACACAATGAAGCAGGAAATAGCCCTTTATAGCATGTTTTGCAAGTGCATAGCTGCATATGTTACAGCAGGTCCTATATCTTAGTTTTTTTTCACACTTCTTTTCATGTCTGCAAAGTGTATTCTTGCAGAGGGGTGCAGACACAAATAGTTGTTCTCCCCTGAACTAGCTAGGCTGTATTCGAAAATGAAGGATATTTGTTTGCGTTGAAATGAAGGATAACTTAAGCAGTCTGAGATAATCTTTTCGTGTGGCTGTTGTACCAGGCAAACAAGGAATAATAAAGCATTTAAAATGTAGTGCTCAAAAAGCATGACAGATAGGTAACTCTGTTAGTCTTACATACCCAAAATCGGCTTCTTAAGCATGGAAATGGACTCAGTGTTGGACCTTTGGTACCCAATCCCTCCTTCACAACTTGAACCATAATTCTTGTGCCCTTGCGAACTTGAGACCACCTACATCCATTTGTATCAGCGTTAGATTCCCTCAAAGCATGTTGAATGGAAGATAGTGTCTTAATATCATTGGAGATCTCTGATTGATCTCCTGCTAAGAGATCATCATTGTATTCATCTTCCATGTGATCATCAATTTCATCATCCTTTTCGTCATCACAGCCAGTGACATTTCTGAATTCAGCACCACCAATCATCTTTATCTTAGAATGGGACACAAAGTTCATGCTTTGTTCATTTTCCCTAACATCGTGAGGCAGAAATGTTGATGAATCATTATTTTCTTCATACGCAACCTCCTCATCAGCTATATCATCGCCGTCGGTGTCATCATCGTCATATGTTGGAAGGCTCTCATCATTATAATCAGAATCATCACCATAACCTCCTTTAATGTCCTTGACAATTTGAGGATACACAAATGGATCACGGTTTTGCTTTATGCTCATAAGTGAAGGTCTCGCAATTCCAATGTCAACAAAAGCACCTCCCATATGAGGCACAAGTTTTGTTACTATACCTAAATAAATACTGTCACAATGTACATTGTTTTTTATGGGCTCCAGCAAGAGTTCAACTAGTTTCCCATCTTCCAATACCGCAATCCTCTGCATGGTGCATATAGAGGAGTTAATTAATATGACTCTTGGTGAATGTTCACCAGTGGCAGGGATATCCTCCTCCAAAGAGGCTGGGGTTTTTTCAATTTTTCTTAAATTTTTTATAATATCCGTTGCTTCTATTTTTCCTTTAGTTTTAACACCAGTTCTGTTTGATATCACCCAAGATTGAAATAACCATGGCTCCTCCACAGGCTGGTCCTGTTCAGGCATGTTTTCTGTTACTTCACCCAAATCCTTTTCTGTATTAAAAAACTTCCTTCTGTCTTTCTTGAGTTTCACTGGTGCAACAGAGTTCTTTGCTGATACGATAGATCCAACAATCCATGGCTCCTCAACAGGCTGATTTCTCTCATGTTGATTTACACTTGCTTTAACTGAATTTGGTTTATCAGCTGTAGTAAAATCATCATCCACACTGATTGATGGACTCTGTGTGTCAGATGTACACTTCACATGTAAAGGTGTGTCATTCCCAAGTCTCAGAATAATATGCGCACCTGTCAATCAACTGGAAACATTTAAGTGTTCAGCAACTCTAAGGGGACCCCTCTTCATAGTTATTAAATGAGGGTAGTGCAACATTACCTACAGATGAAGCCCGGCCCACCAGATCTATAACAGAGTGGGCTTTCACAATGCTCTCACGCTTTGCACTCTCCGCAATTTGATCTTCATGAAAATCAGCTTCCATCAGCCAAGATCCCCAGGAAGGAGGGACAATGCCTGCCACACTGGTTTTCATCCACAGATCTTTCACAAGGATGATATGCTTTTTCTGGCCAACTGAAGGTATCGACAAGGAAAACTCAGGACCATGCCTCCATATGATATCATTAGAGGAACCTTTTTCCTCTCGAACAAAATAATTATATTTGAAATGCACCCCATATGGTACCTGAAAGTGTGCAACATTTTACAAAGTACTAATCATTATAAATGACCACCATGTCTATGATAATTAATTATCTATGGCATTTGACACAACAACATTTCCTCCCTGAAGAAAACCTGTTTGTGAATTGGTGAGTTTAAAATGCTAGTTGGATGGAATAAATACAGAAATATGTGTCTTATCCTCCAAATATATGTTCAATATAATATGATGTTCCTTGCTATCACTAATCCATAAACAACAGAATTGTGCAAAGTAAAAACTAACCGAGCAACGAAGAAAAGAAAACATGAAGTGATCGGAAAATGACAATATGGTATCTAAGGGTATGTTAGTGTAACCAAAGTGTGCCTTACCAAATATTTTGGCCATGACCAAAAACATTGGTCTTTGTTAAGATGGTTGAAATTGCATGGAGCCCCCATGTGTTGTTTTGGTAAGTAATGACAATCCCTACAAAAGGGATTTCCATATAGCCAATGCTTGAAGACCATGTGCTGAATTCGAGGTTGTATGACATGAAGATAAGGATATGCATTGCGTTTTGGCATCAAGATCATTGTTTTGAAGATATGGATATGATATGATCAAGAAATTGAGTTCTTGTGTGTAATTCAAAGAGATTGTGATAGAGCATGAAGAAGACCAATTGATGACTCATGGTGCGTCTCAATACTAGTCATGAGAGAATTGAGCCTTTGACGAGCATGTCTTGAATAAATGAAGATTGACTGAAGAGACAACTATGCCTTTGAGACATCATCTTAATGAAGAGTGAAGCAAAGATAAAGGTTGACCAAGACAAAGTGCAGAGATTGGATTCATGTTGGTCAACAGACAGAGCATAAAGGATGCACCACGTGGGTTAAAGTGATCTCATGGTATGGCACACATTTGTCAACTGCGCTTTGTAAACTAACCCATGATTTATGTATTTGGTGTTTCTGTGTGGGCTAGATATCTTTCCATTGGCTTGCTTCAAAAGGAAAATTGCATATAGCCCATGAGAGGATGACATCAAGTGGTGATCGCCATCAAGGTTGAGAAGTGCAAGTTCAAGATGAGCATCTCGGATGAATTATATGCTTGAAGCTTACCGTCCATTTGGGGATAATGGACATGTGAAGATGTGCTTAAATGAAGCTTTCGCATAGTGGATTATGGAGGAGCAAATCGTGAGTCTTCACCAGGCAACAATGATCAAGAGAAGTGTTCCGCCTTGATGCAAGCATAATCATTGTCATCAAGCTCAAGCGGAATGCGCAAGGCAAAGATATGACTTGCTAGGTTTCCTATTTTACTGGTCTCAAGGTGGTTGATGGGAGACCGGGTTGTAGGTTCGATAGGCGTACTATCAAGAGGGTCATTCGGTTGAGTAGCTTCCTCATATCGTTAGTAGGGAGCTCAACTCTATACATACTTTGCATCTCCCGCTTTTTTTGCTATTTTGGTTTTCTTTGTGTGAGAATCCAGAATTTGTTAACTCGAAAATGGAGTTCGTATACAAAAGATATCGTGTTTTTTGGTGTTTGGGGTTTTGCCCCGGCTACCGGCTTATGCCTGCCTTGTCTGGTGTCGGCCGAGCGGTTCCTTTTGCTCTCTGGACCCGGCCAGCTACTGCCCAGCTACCACCCGGGCTAGTGCTCGGCTACTGCCCGGCGGACCTTGCAGCCAGCCAGCCAAGCAGTCACCAGGACCATCCGAGCGGTCATAGAAAGGCCCTAACGGGCAGATTTTTGAGGGGGTATAAAAGGAGGTCTTATTCCCCAAAGAGATCCAAGTTTTTTTAGCATGTTCCGCACCATTGTTTCCTCTCCATTCCTCCTATTATTCATGCATTGCATTTGGTGCATTGATTTGAGCTCTCCGCGTCGATTGTTCGAGTGAGAGCCCGTGAGCTTGTTACTCTTGGATGGTGTCCCTCCTAACTTTTTGCCATGCCAATGTTCATTTGCTAACTACACTCACTTTTCTAGACATTGCTGGTCAAATCATGGGTAAAGAAAAGCTTAACCAATATTTTAGCTAGCTAACTTTTTGGTAGGGCAACCTTGGGCATGAACCTAACACACACTAACTTTGTTGAGAAGTTGAGATCAAAGAGTGGTGCCAAATTGAGGAACATGCCAACTTGTAACCAGATGTAATATGGGAGGAATAAAGCAACTAGAAGCATACACATATGTAGGAGCATTTGTTGAATGGCAAGAACTCATTAGATACAGTAGCAGGAGAAACATGCTACTACAAATAAAATTATGAAGCAAATGATGAATCATCATGACCTTAGACCATTTAAGGAAAACGCGTTATAGTAGTTAGCCATTAAAGAAAGAATACTGTGGTTGGTCTTAATGCTAGATCATAGAGTAAGGAAATGGAAGGAACAGGGTCAAACTAAAACAAAAATTAGGCTATGCAAAACACTTGAAATGTACAGCGGGGTATAATCCAATTATTGTGATAAGCTGAAAAAAGGTTTCCTAAAATTTCTGGTTGTTCTCTTTGAAACAAATAAACATCAAATTTAAGCAAAAGGGACAGTACACATCCATACAGAGGCATGTTTTATCTATCAAGCAAGATCTCTTACAGAACACTAAATTTACTTGTAGTCATGTACTTTGCGCAAGTCCAGTTTGTTTTCTAATTGACCATACCAACCACGGCGTGAAGTTATTTCTGTTAGAAGAGGAGTTACCTTTATTTCAGCCGTCCATTCATTTTTACTTTTAATAGAAGGATCCAACTGAACAGCCATATCAGGTTCCCAACAACCCAGGGTAACTGGATCGCCTGTTACGAAGATTATGTAACCATCCAGAACATCTGCTTTAAGGTTCCAAGATATCATACAGAATCCTTTACAGGTTATGGCCGAGTCATCTGTGAGAAACAAACTGGGGATGATATAAACTTCAAAACATCCACAATCTGATAAAGAATTTTAGGTGCACATATTTTATAGCCATATTTTTTTTGAGAAAACGCAAAAAGCCTTTGCGTTTCCTTTTATTGAAAAGGTAGAAGTTTGTTACACTCCTCTGAAGAGGTTTACATCATAGTCTAACAGAAAAAAGAGTCAGTGCACATCCCAGGTCATTTTATAGCCATATGGCTACCG
This sequence comes from Dactylis glomerata, assembly GCA_007115705.1. Lineage (NCBI taxonomy): Eukaryota > Viridiplantae > Streptophyta > Magnoliopsida > Poales > Poaceae > Dactylis > Dactylis glomerata. The sequence goes on from QXEO01000519.1 coordinate 262,758, forward strand.
CTTAACTTAAATATATCAAAAGTATAGATTACTAAGGCTGAATAAATGCACGATTTTACTGAACAAAAGAATAAATTTATCAATTTTACAATTCGAGACATTAAGATATTTGCTGGGATCACCAACGCTGCGGCCAGGACCTATGCTCCTCGTCTGCGACCACCTTGTTGACCTGGTGCCAACCTCCTCGCCCACCACAGCCATAGAACTGCGCCCCGGCTCACATCTTCGTCGCACTCACGTGCTCCCCCTTGCCTAGCTGGTCGGTGAGCCGCGCAGCCCTACTGCCGACCCCTCCCACCGTCAGGACAGCTCCATATGTGTCCTCCTGTGCTCGACAGAGGTTGACAACATGGAGGCCGTTCTGCAGCACGCTCTACGGAGCGTAGCCAGACAATGCCCTCTGATGTGGACATGAGTACCTCAGATACGACCGGAACCGGATGCACTAGATGTAGAGATATTTATCAGGTAAATTCTAGTAGTAGTTTTAAATTATACTTTTATATTATCCTGGACAAGAATACAACACGTTCTGTTGTTTTGTCTACAGTTAGCAAGTATCTATACAAGCCACGAGTTAAGATACGACTTGGAATCACTCCATGTGTGAACAGTTATGTGCATGTGCACGTACACTTACATGCACATATGTGTAAGCCTATGCTTCATGCATGGTCGTTCTGCTTGTCAAGGAAAAGAAAGACGAGGGCTTCTGCTGCTACCATCAGGAACTGATCCTCTCGCTTTCTCTAGAATCTCTAGAAAAAGGAATTGCTCTATCCTTTATTTAATAATATCGACCAAGATGCTTTGCACAACGAGGCCTTTAAGTGGTGGCCCATGCCAATATCTGCGTCCGTTAGTTGAGTCAGGATACAGCCCATCAAGGCCGATCGAGTTATGTTCGGTGGGTTCCTTGCATGAAACAGAAGATGAGGCCGCCAACAACACCACCCACCTTAATATATAGCTAGCCGCCGGCTAGGATCACAGTTTGGGTTTAGTTTAGTTTAAGATTTAGCCATTTGCTACTCTTCGCCATAGGCACGAGCGTCGCCGAGACCTCCTGTACTATGCACTTTTGTACTACGCACTTTCAGAATCCCACGTTATCATCCATCTGGAATAAAGCTTTCATCTTTTATCCGCAATATTCTGATTCCAAACTATTATTCGTGCTTGTTCTTCGATTGCTTGCAAGAATAGACCCTCGTGGTCAGGTTGATCTAGCTCTGGCATGGTCAATAGCCTCATAAGTTGGTGTAGCGATTGCTAAGGCGCAACTGTAACACCCCACTTTTTGTAAACCTTGTTAGACCAAAGTTTGGCACTTTATATTGGGGTAAATTAAAAACTTTTATTCATATATGTGCTTGAGTGCCAGTATGTATGATTCCATGTGTGTGTATGCACGATTTTATGTGAGTGCATGTGTGTGCTTATTTATTTTCCTTGATTTTATTTCCATTATAACCAACATCTTTATTCTTGAATTATATTTGGTGCTATGATTTTATGCTGAAATTCTTGATCTTGATGCTTGCTTAGGTAGAACAAAAACCTTAGCTAGACTTCTTTGTTTGATCACACTTTATTAGAATTTCTTTCTCTTTTATTTTTGAACCATTGTTTGAAAATAGGAACATCACCAAAACCCCACCTCCACTTGTTCAAAAATTCTGAAACTTGGTAGATGGACTCCTACTACTTAAAAATCACTTCTTAGCCAATCATCACCACCACTTGGATCAAATTTCGATCTTTTCAAAATTCAAACGAATTTCGGCCAAGTTTGCCATTTCTTCTTCTTTTCTTCTTCCCTCTTCTTTCTCTCTTTGCAAATCGACCAGGAGCTCACCCCAGCCGGCCACCCTTCTCTCCCTCCCTCTTATTCTCTTTGTCCTCTTGTGCTTGGACACAAAGAAGGGGAGGAGCCCGAGGCAATCTTTGCAAAGATTGCCCTACTCCCTCTCTCTCACCCCCTCCGCCTCAGACCCCCAATCGGCGACGAGTTGCCGCCCAGGAGGAGCCCCACGACCCCACTTGCCAGCCACCGCAACCCCTGCACCTCACCTTCCCTCTCTCTCTCGCCGCGCCGACCGTGCGCACGCCCGTGGAGACCAAGGCTTCGGCGGCAAGCCAGCCGTTGTTGCCTCACCATCAACGCCCACTGGCCACCGTCGACGCCACCCAATCGCTGCCAGCCGCTCCGACCAGCCGTAGGTCCCGCCGCCGCCCTCGCCCTGACCATGTCGTGCACGCGCCGTGGACGCCGAGAGCGTGCATCGCGTTCCCGCTCGTGCACGCGTCCACTCCCCTCGTGCCGCACACCGTTCTGCACGGCATCGAGCGTGCATTCACGCGACACACACGCCCAGCAATCCTACGCCTCGACGTGTCCTGCTCGTGACCAAAACCTTGCGCACCCGATCTGAAACCGACCTAGCCCTGGCCACTGCAGCACGCGATCGAACTCAACGTTTGCATCGTTGGACTCAGTCCACGACGCCGTCCACGGAGCACCGCCACCCCAGCCAATCGTGTCCGACGAGAACCACCACACACCGCGTCTACCCCGACTCTTTTTAAGCCGAGCCCAAGCGTCTGAGCCACCGGTTCGACGCCATTCGCCCCCATCCACCTCTCCCCACCTCCCAGAGCTCATTTTGCTAGCCCCTGCTCTCCCTCTCTCTCTGCAGAGGGAGAACGCCATCGCCGGAGTCCGAGAAGGAGGAGAAGGTTGCCGTCGCCAGCAGGCCTTCTCCTGCTCTCTTCTCTGCATCTCCGTGACCTCCTTGTTTCCCTCGATCTCATGCGCCCTTTCGTTTTGCCTAGATCGAGCTCAAGCCGTCGCCATTGCCGATCTCTGCGAGGAAGAACGTCGACGACCTCGGCATCGACGCGAGGACACCAGCCCCTGCATGCAGCCCATTTCGAGCCAGACCACCTTCTGAACGCCTCCGCCTCCGATCTGCCGCAGTCCAGCCGCCGACGACCCACGGTGAGCCTCGCCAGCCCCCAAACCCTAGCTAGCTCGCCGGCGATGCCCTGCGTGCATGCCCGCGCGAGGAAGAAGGACGCTGCGCCGTCCGATCTAGATCGGACGGCGGCTTACCGCTTCGATCGACCGGACCCCGGGCAGGCCGCCAGATCTGAGCCGGCCCAGGTCTGATCTGGCCAGCCCCGCTCGAAGACCGGCCCGTTACATTTTTTTCAAACGATTTTCTCTATTTCTGATTCTCTGCAAGATTCAAAAATTCATAGAATATTCTCTGTATGAGCAAATTGAATGATTCAAATTTCTATGTGCAGCTTGTTGTGATACCTTTCAAACAGCATAGGTCCCATGTTTGTAGACCTTCTGTAGATGAAATGATAAATAGTGAAGTTAATTAGATCCCTTTTCAAGTTTATTTTATATCTTGAGTTCTGTATACTGGAAATGAGTAGATCCAATTTTCAGTGATAGCTGACCATGTTAGTTTGCTTGACCAACTGGTTTCACTATTTTAGGACCCATATTTTTGCAGTAGTAATTGATATGGTTGTTTGTGTATTTAATCTTAGGAAAATTATCATCTGCAGAATATTAGGAATTTTGTTATGAATCCAAATTCTTTGGATTGTGCTCTGGAAGAACTTTCCAGAACATTTTAGTTCATATTTTTCTGATGCTCAGAGAATATCTGAGATTTATTTTGGTGTTCTAGTATTATTCTCTATTGCTTAGTTCATAGGAATTAAACCACAAACTGTTTTTGTGTAAGTCCAACTTTGTTGGATTCTTAAGATTGTTGTCAACCTGTAAGTTTACTGAATGGGTTATTTGGGTCCATGAGACCACCTGCATGCTTGTTGGGAATGATTGGTGTAGTAACTGCTTTGTTTGAAAAACCCTAGATCTAATAGGATTAACTTAATAACTAAAACCTATAAAATCTTGTTTTGTTTTCTAAACTTGTTTGCTTCTGATACTCTTTGCTTGTGTGGTATGTAGTGCATGAAATGATAAGACTTGTGTATGGGGAAAGCAGTTTTGGCACATGGGAGCATATGCTCCTGATTTTTAAATTTTGATTTAAATACATTTCAAAACGTCAAAAAAATTGGACACAAAATTTGACGCGTATGTCTCGACATTCTATATGCTTACAAAGTCGTTCCACGAAAAACCGACATTTCATGTGTCATGTGTAAAAAAGACAAAATTTAGTCTTAAAAAATGGCATTGTATGAGACATTTCTTTGTCTTTTTTACACAAGCTACAAAAAATGTTGGTTTTCGGTGAAACTTGGCGTGCACACTTAAAATGTTGAAACGTACATGCGAAATTTTTGTTTAGAATTTTTTGACATTTCAAAATAGTTTTTCCCGGCGCGGGAGCATATGCTCCCATGTTCCGAATTGGATTTCCGTTGTGTATGCATGTATATTCATTGTGTGCTATTATTTTTCCGACGATAGAATCGAACGAGGAGTGTACCGAAGAGGGGGAAGTCTTTGAATACCAGGAAGAGGAGGACCAGGGACAAGCCACTCAAGGCAAGACATCTAACTTGTTGCATATCTGAATCCTATTCACTTGTTTTGCAGGTTGCATAAAGGTTTATAAAATTGCATGCTTTTATATTGCTATAGCCCTTGTAGCAATTATATTGTTGGCTCAAGCTCCACGAGCCCATTGTTATCATCCCATGAGATGACCCCCTTGAAACACCTACTCTTCACCCCTATAGTAGTTGGCTTGTTGATTAGCAGCAAGACCTTGGAAACTCTCTAGTGGAGTCAAAAACTTTAGGATGGGAACACTCAAAAAGTTTTCTTGAAAATGTTTTCGAAAACCTTGGAGTAGCATCTACTCCACTGAGATGCTTTACAAATGGTTTGAACAAATGGTGATACTCATGGAGGATGAAGGAGTTGGTGGTTTTCAAATGACATTGGTGATCACTAGGTATCCACCGGAACAATTTACCCGTGCAACCACATTACCCCGGTATGGGACGGGGCCTAGTCTGAAGTTTATTTGCTTTAGTGCGGGGAGCCTCATACTATATAAAGGTTTGTAGGACCCCGGAATCCGGGTTGCCGCAAGAGTAAGGGCAATATTGAATCTGAATCCTTCGGGATTTATCCGGCCGGAGGACACTTGGGTTCTCCCGCCGTGGCACTGGAGCTACACTCGAAATGGAGGTAGGCTGCCAGGGTTTGCCGGGGAGGTTAACTCCACAGGGCAGGCACCCGTACTAAGGTAGATAGATGGAAGACTTCGTTCGATTATCTGAACCCCGCATACTTGTGTATGACGGACCGTGGTGGTATCCCGGCGGATTTATCGAATCTTGTGGGTAAAGTGTACAACCTCTGCAGAGTGAAATCCTATTCGAATAGCCGAGTCCTCGGTCATGGACGGTTGGAATGGTCGCTATCTAGCCCAATGTCGGTTTTGGTTTTCAAAAGAGGTTTTCGGAAAGAAAAGGAGAAAGGTGCTGGACGGAGTACTCGGAGGGTACTGCCGTGGCACGATGGTGGTTCGGAGTACTCGGAGGGTACTGTCGAGGAAAAGTGACGGTCATGTTTGATTGACCATCGGAGTTCTTGGAAAATAAATGAGTTCCCCCTTCCCTAGAGCTTTTTACTAAAACTGGTTTTTATAAAATTTCTTCTTTAATAAGGATATAGAGATGTCGTATGACATGCTATATCGACAAGAGAAACTATGATATAGAGATGTCGTATGACATGCTATATCGACAAGAGAAACTATGATATAGAGATGTCGTATGACATGCTATATCGACACGAGAAGCTATGATTAGCATAGAGCAACTAGCCTAAAACCACTTCCCTTTGCTACAGCCAAACTGCATGTTAATCACACTCTCTTAGATGGTTTGCGAGTACAATTCAAAATGTACTCACGGCTTTGTCCCTAGCTATTAACTTGGTCAGATTATGGTGAAGACTACGATGACGATGGTGAGGAGTTCGACGATGCCGGTGCGAACTAGGATCCATCTCCTGATCAGTCGCCTGTAGGGTAGAGGCATGAACCGGGCTACCGACGCTACCCTTGTATCTGCTGCAAATGTTAGAGAACTTGCCCTGCGTGGCATTTAAATTCGGCCAAGTGGCCATGTAAGACTATTTGAACTCGTTATGTAATGGATGATGTATTCTGTAATGCCAACTCTGTTATGTGGATTCACAACGATCTTCCTGGGATCGTGAATTGTATGCATAACGGGAATCCCGGGTGGTAAGCCAGGGTTCCCACAGCAACGTCTCGCACGTGTGTAGACGGATCGTCAACGGCGACCTCCACCCAAAATCCATAGCTATCTCTCATCGAAAGATCGGGCACCTTTTCCCCTATCACCCTCTGAGGTCATCAAGGCGGTGGTCACATCCCTTGGCATCGTCTAGATGCATTCAACATCCATGTCCTGATGTCCATGCCCCTGAAGACTTTCTCATTCTCTTCTTCGACGACGACACATGGCAGCAACCCGCTGACCGTCCTTGTCTCCGCTCCCCTCATTTCCATCTACTGCCTAAGCCATGGGCACACCACTCGCAGCCTCGCTTGTGAGCCTACGCTTCCACATGGATATTGAGTTGGAGGGCATCCCAGCGACTTAAGCCTAGCCACAGCTAAACCAATACTCGCTCCGTCGTGATGGGTTGAGTCATTGGAGCCGATAAATGCACAAGGCTCAGGAGCTCTTCTATCACTTCTTCAACGACAGCATATCCACCTACTCCGTGCAGATCGGAGGGAAAGGAGTTCATGAACTCGCTCTTGTCGTTTATAGCCTCATCCCTCCACGTGCCAGGCAGACGCGCACGGTGCAGCAAGACCTGCTCAACCGGCCTGGGTGAGAGACATTCAAGAATCTTTACACGGTCGACATGGTGCATGCGTCGATCTCTGGCACAACGTTCGCCACGTCTTTCTCAGCCATCAGCCGATTTAATCCATTGGCGCTGGACGACAAGTGGAGTTTATTCTGCAAAATCCTGCTACCTGGCATAGTTCTGGGATGTGCCAATCTCGCCACACTACAAGCTCACTTCGCGAACTTGGGCACCGAACAAAGTGTATCTCCACACCTGGCTTGCCTGCCAGAGCAGATGCTAGACTTCGCTCGCCATGGCCTGCCGCATATCTCATGATGCCCTCTCTGCGATCAGATATAAACCATGTGTTATCTTCTAGTAGACTGTCCCTTCTCGCACCAGGCTTGGCATGAAGTGCTCTCATTGGTGCGCTTCACCGCCTCTCCCCCACACATCAGTAATGAACTCCAGACCAGGTGGGGTTCAACGATTCACCCCTCCCCTTCGAGTCATCGGTGTGGTTAGCTTTCGACCAAGCCTCGCCCGATATCCGCCGCCTTCTATACACCATTTTGGATGAAGCTATGGTGTAGCATGGGCCAGTGTCATATGCACTGGCGGAGCTACGTAGGGGCCGAACTGGGCCACGGCCCGCCCAGCATTTTGGCCAAAAATAATTAACTACTAGGAATCAGATGTCCAGCCCATCAGAACGCTCTGGCCAGGTCCATTTGCTGCCTGATGCGCTCGTTGACTCGTTCCTCGCGCTCGACCAGAGACAGAGCGGCAGCCGCGGGACTGAAGTGAAGCGGTGAGCCATGGTGGCGCCTCTGCTGTCTCGCTAGGATTAGGAATCTGTCTCGCTAGGATTAGGAATATCGGAGGTCCAACAGCTGAACAGCTCCCGAATCTAGCCATACTCTTCCCCATTTTTTCTGTCAAGATACTTTTCTTTCTTTCCCCAAATCTCTAGTTAGCAATTTGTTTGTAGGAGCATGGATCCCTTAGAGAAGAATCGATTTTGTCTTGAAAAGAAACAGAGATGATGATGGGCAATCAAATGAACCTGCAAAACAAGTATCAAATGAACCAGCAATTGATCCTTTGCTCGTTCTTGACATGGAACAACAGCAACACAGCAGCCATGACGATGGACAACCAAATAAAGCCGTTATTTTCTTATAGAGAGCAAACAAAATTGTGTTCTTATTTTGCTTGGCCCGCCCATGATTTCTTCTGTAGCTCCGCCACTGGTCATATGGTCGTGAATCATAATCGCATTAGAGTAGTGGTGTCGCATTGTATCTGAGTGTGTGGAACTTTCTAAGAGCCGCAGTTCTGTAACAAAAAGCTCTCCCCGCTTTTATTGAAATGATAAACAAGGCACCTATCATGAAAAAAGAGAACATAAGATGTGCACTTCATTGAATGTTCTACTTGTGTAATTGACTTAAATACACAGGAGTTGGCAAATGACCACCAATAATATATACACCTGTTTGAGAAGATTTACCCATACATGACGGCATAAGTTAATGGCCATCAGTTACAAATATGTCATATTTCCTAAACTGAAGGAAAAAAGGCAGGTTTCTTAAAAAATTGCGTCTGTATGAACTACTGGTTAAAAAATGTGATTCCACATTTTTATACACTAAACTACAGTTGATAAGTAATAAATGCAAACTTCCATCAAATATTTCATTATTAAACCAATGTGCGACTTTGCATGGCACAGCGGTTTGTAAGAGATAAGAGATAACCAAACCATAAAATACAGAAGTTACAAGATACCATATATAATCCTATATATATAACTAAATAGGTCATCCCCACTAACCTTAACTGAGCATAAAAGTGACAAGTAGCCTACCCATCTTTTCTCGACTTTTATTACATCTATATCTATATTTAGACTAATAATAAAAGCAGTAAGGTTTCCTTTGTCAACATGTTTTTCTGGACTGATTTGCCCTTTCACCGAACAACATATTACACACAAATACCGCTGTACCGGTTCATTGCTTCTTCTCTCCCCAACCGATCAACACGCCCATGACGAACAAGGCAACATCACGTTGGCACTGCAGCCACGCCCTACATCTCCTCCCACTGGAGCTGCCCCGATGTCCCTGCCCTATCCTCGGTGGCCTCCCGCGAGCACCCCACCATCCAAAACAGTCGGCGGAGTAGTGACCGGGGTGGAGGCGCTCGAGAGTCCCTAGCCTGCTGGTAGAGGAGCAGGGGGCATCAAGGCTAGGCACCTCATGAGGGTGGCGGGCTCGAAGGGCTGTTCACGTCGTTGTTGACTCACGCTGCCGGTTTCTTCCCAAGCCCTGCTGCCAAGATCGGCACCCCCAACGGCGCCATCAGTGGACTTGACCGAGTGGCCGCGACGTTGCTGACTTCACGAGATTGGCACCGTGCTGGCCATAGCCTCCATCACCAAACATCAGCGGGAGGGCAGCTGGGTCTAAGTGACGAGTATTTTGATGGCGAGAGCACGACGGTGCTGGCACGGATGTTGCGGGTCCGCTAAAGGCTGTGCAAGGGAGGAAACCCATGGGTGTGCTCTTGACAGATAACTAACAGGGCCGCCAGATGAGAGACGAGTACCTGACTTAAGGCGCTGATTACGTGCGGCTGCGCGGAGCTCAGACCGAGGAGCACTGGACGGCCACCGGTGAGAAGACCAAGATGGAGGGTTGCGCGCCTGCCACCACAGAGAAGGGCGAGACCCATGGTCCAGCACCCATGCCGAGGAAGCGATGAGACGGCTGCAGATTGGCTGACTCCGGTGGAGCTGTTAGCACAGGGACAGACGGTGGCGACGACGAGCAACCCTCCTCCGAGGTGTGAGCCCACCTCCGATGAGAGCTTCTGAACTCCTTTGTCCCAAATCCAATTATCCAGCCTTGACCAATGTGCGATACAGTTTGTGGATTCATGAATAAAACGGGTGCACAAGTATGGTTCAAGTCGGAGATGCAATGTCACTAATCAGATTCCTTAGACGAACAGAAGCACATGTTTGACATTTTTTGTTCTTGTTGAATCCTTGTTAAGTTAGGACTAGCGGCAGCAGCCATGCCCGCATCTGAAATATGTCACCACATTTGGTTTTACGCCCACATCTGACAGAGAATAGAGAGAAAACTAGATTGCCTCTCTGTTAACCTGTATAACCCTCTACTACTAATTACTAATACTTGGAAGCTACTTTTCGAAACAATGTATAGAGCTACGCTTAATTTACTACATGATGTCCTCTTGGGGGAAAATATGTCCAGTTCAAAGCCTTGTAGAGAGGCTTTCTTCACCAAGGACGAATATGGATGGATCCGCAGTTTCACAAATGCACTTAATGCAACGTTTTCATCTCAATTGTTGAATCACCTTATTTTGATTTTGGGATGTCACTGTATTGGTTTTTGTAGAGGAGGAGGGTGGCTAACCTAGAGGCAGCCGTCAGCAGCTGTGGTGTGTGGAGTCTTTTTTTTTCTTAGGGTTTCTCACAGACCAGCCTCAGCTTATATTACTTGGGCTAATGGGCCATATAGGCCAGAATAGGTAGACAGGCTACAAGCAGTCCAACACTCCCCCTCAAGATGGGTGATAGATATTAATCATTCCCATCTTGTCACAAGCTTGATCACAATCCTGGGAGCCAAGCCTTTTGTCAAGCAATCAGCGATCGGCTGCCCTATGCTCACATAGCTGATCTTGATAATTCCAGCATCTAGTTTTTCTTTAATGAAGAATATGTCAATCTCAATGTGCTTTGTCCTATCATGCTGGACTGGATTATCTGCTATGCAAATTGCTGATTTGTTGTCACACCATGCGTTCAAGTGTCATGCCTTTAATATCTTCAACTCACTCAGAAGGTTTCTTACCCATAGCATCTCACTTAATCCTAGAGACATGGCTGTACTATGCTTCTGCAGTTGACCTTGATACAACTGATTGTTTCTTGCTTCTCCATGCAACCAAGTTCCCTCCAACAAATACACAATAACCTAAAGTTGATCTTCTATCATCTAAACAACTTGCCCAATCAGCATCACTGTAACCATCAATTGCTAGATGTCCATTTGCTTTAAACAGTAATTCGATGAATAACACTCTATCATCTAACCCTTTTCCTGGAGTTCCTTTTAAATATCTTAGGATTCGATGAACAACATCCATATGTCCACTTCTTGGTTCATGCATATATCTGCTCACTACGCCAACCGCATATGCAATATCTGGTCTTGTGTGACATAAGTACAATAATCTTCCCACTAGTCTTTGATATCTCTCCTTGTCTACGAGTTCACCAGATTGAGCAGTTACTTTTTTATTTTGATCCATTGGTGTTGGAGCAGCACGACAATCCAGCGTCCCCATATCACTGAGCAGGTCCAAGGTATACTTGCGCTGGGATAGAACTATTCCCTCCTTTGACCTTGCCACCTCTATTCCAAGAAAGTATCTAAGTTGGCCAAGATCTTTTACTTCAAACGATTTGCTTAAACAATTCTTCACTCTTGTTATTTCTGTTGCATCGTCTCCTGTGATTATAATATCATCCACATAGACTGCTAGAATTGTGATCTTCTGATTTGAATGTCTATAGAAAACTGTGTGGTCTCCATTACACTGTCCATATCCCATCTCGCACACAGCTTTTCTAAATCGATCAAACCAAGCTCTAGGAGATTGTTTTAATCCATAAAGAGACTTCTTTAGCCTGCACACTTTACCTTCAGTTTCAGCTGAAGCTAGGCCCAGGGGAATCTCCATGTAGACTTCTTGTAGATCGCCATGTAGAAATGCATTTTTAATATCTCTAGCTGGTGTAGGGGCCATCCGAAGTTTGTTGCACATGATATCTGTGTTCATCTTGGCCACAGGTGGAAATGTTTCATCATAGTCAATTCCATATGTTTGGCTATATCCTCTAGCAACCAATCTTGCCTTGAACCTTTCTATCTTTCCTTCAGGGGTCTGTATTACTGTATAGACCCAATTACAACTAACTGCCTATTTTCCTCTAGGAAGAGTAGTCAATTCCCAAGTCTTGTTCTTCCTCAATGCATCCAATTCTTCTTTCATGGCTGCAAACCACTTCTGATCCCTCTTGGCTGCCCTCCAATCTGTTGGGATTGCAATTGATTGGAGAGATGCTACAAATGCCTTGTATGAAGGGGATAAAGCTTCGTATGATACAGTTACTGATCTTGTGTACCAAGCCATATCTATCAATTTGTTTTGATGTAGCTTCTCTTGTTCCTTTCCTTAAAGCAATAGGCATGTCCAACGTCGTATCTCTATCTGAACTTCCTTCAGGTAAATCAACCTCAACAACCTGTAACTCCCCCTGTGCTTGTTGCTCCCCCTCTTCTTCTACCTACTGCTTCCCTTGTTCCTGTAACTCCCCCTGTGTTTGTTGATCCCCCTCTTCTTCTACCTGTTGCTTCTCTTGTTCTTCTATCCTTGGTCTCCGTGTATACACACGAGGAGCCTGCTCTTCATTTGGCTTTGGCCATCTTTTATTATGTGACAATTCTGGTAAAACTAATGGTATAGACCCAACAATCAGATGTTGTTGTCCATGAGGAGAGTTGCTGCTAGAACTGTTGCCAGTAACATCAGCATTATTTTCATTACTGCTTGTGCACTCCCCCTCTTGACCAGCAAGATTAAGTGGCTAGTCAAGTTCTTCAAATATAAAACTTAAATCTGTCTTTTCACCATAAAAGGGGTTAGATTCCCAAAAAGAAACATCAAGACTTCAAATGTGCGTCGCTCGGAGGGACTCCAACATTTATATCCTCGCTGTCCAGTGGGATAACCAATGAAGATGCACTTCACAACTCTGGGATCAAGCTTTGTCACCGAGGGCCTGTGATCACGAACAAAGCAAGTGCAGCCAAACACCTTGGGAGGAACCACAAAATTGTTGTTTCCTAGCAATAACTCACAAGGAGACTTCATATTTAATATCCTTGAGGGTGTGCGGTTTATAAGAAACGTAGCAGTCATCACTGCTTCGCTCCAGAGGAACTGTGGGACATTCGTGGTATACATCAATGATCGAGCCACTTCTAAAATGTGGCGATTCTTCCTCTCTGCCACCCCATTTTGAGGTGGAGTGTCTGGACATGATGTCTGATGTAGAATACCATGATCAGATATGAACCCTCCAAATTTCTTGTTGATGTATTCTGTCCCATTATCGGATCTCAGCATTTGAACCTGCACCGTGAACTGAGTTTTCACATATGCATAGAAATTCTGAAAGCATGGTAGCACTTCATCCTTATGCTTCATAAGGTACACCCACGTCATCCGAGAATAAGAATCAATGAATGTCACAAAATACTTCATCCCACTAACAGAGGTAATAGGACATGTCCACACATCAGAATGAACAAGCATAAAGGGGGATATACTTCTAAGCCCTTTACTTACATAGGTGGTTCTAGTGTGTTTTGCATACTCACATGCTTCACACTTTAGATTGTTCTTATCAACCTCACTCCTTACACCCGGATAAACTTTACTCATTTTATCAAATGCTACATGTCCCATTCTATAATGGTGCATCATAGCAATTTTCTCCTTCTCCGCTAGAGCTGCAACTAATTCTGAACCTCCTTTCTGGCAGAATTCATCATGGTCCATGTACCATAGGCCTCTACGCCTGGTTCCGGTTCCAATCTTCCTTCCACTCAGTCTCTCCTGAATCAAGAATGCATATTTGTCAACGATTAAACGGCAGTCAATTTGATCAACCAGAGCACTTAAGGAGAGTAAATTCATAGGAAATGCAGGTACATAAAGGACTGATGATAGCTTAATATCTCATGTACATCGCACTATTCCAGTTCCTTTGATTGGCTGAGCAGTACCATCAGCCGTTTGAATTGTTCCTTGATAGAATGGAGAAGATGGGCTATATGATTCAAACTCCCCAAGGCTACCAGCAACATGTTTGGAGGCTCCGGAGTCTAATATCCATTCTGAATTTAATCTATGCACAACTATAGAGGCACTTTCAGTCTTACCTTCATCAGAGTAGACAAATGGGCGAAATCTCCAAAGTTTGCATTACTTCACTCTGGCCTGAACTAGGTTGTCCTTGCCCTTCATCCATGGCTGACATGTTTGCTCTAGCACTCCCTTGATAGTTAGAATACCCTGCATTCCTGCCTCTAACTCCCCTGTAATTTCCCCGGCCATAGCCCCTTCCACTTCCACGGCCACGTCTTGGAGCAAAGCAGTTATGGCTTAGATGCCCTTTTATTCCACAATTGTGACAAGCACGTGTCTCCACATAGTAAGCTGGTTTAGGTACTACCTCCACTTTTTCAATTTGTTTTAGCCTAGTTTCTTCCTGTCCCATGGCTGCAATGGCCTCTTCCAGTGTAGGCAACTGAGGAAGATGCAGTAGTGCAGCCCTCCTGCCCTCAAATGCACGATTCAGTCCCTTGAGAAATTTCAGCACTCTTCTATCCTCAATCCACTTCTTCGCTATTGTCACACATTCAGAATGAGGAAGCACCAAGGGGGCAAGGTGATCAAGATCTGCCCATGCATGTTTCAACTCTCCGACATGTCATTACTGTTTTTCCATCTTGAGTCAAATCGTGTATTGCATCTTCGATCTGAGAAACCAACATGACATTTCCCTTGCCAAAATACATCTTTGATAGTGCATCCCATACTTCTGTGGATGTGGAAAGTGCTTCTAGTGATGCTGCAACAGCCGGTGTCAAGGAGTTCAGCAGCCAAGTGAGAACAAGTGAATCTGTAGCACTCCATTTCTTCCACTCCTGGCTCACTGACCTTTCCCAACACATACCCTTCCACCGATTTCGTCCTCAGAATCAGCATCCCCCTCCTAGACCAGCTCAAATAATTGCCAACCCCATCCAACTTGATCTCATTTGGCATGAGCTCAAGCTTGTACTGCACCTCCCCATGTGGGATTGGCTGCCTACCTTCGTCAGAAGTAGCAGAAGATGCCCCATCTGCTGTCTTTGCAGCCAGCAGGTTGGCTAGCTTGCCAAGTACCTTAGCCACATCCAGATCCTCTGCCATCTCCAATCACAGCAACACAACTCCACCACGAGCACCACTGACTTCCACCACCTCCTGGATCTGCTGCCACCTGCAGGAGATCACACACCACCCTGCAGATAAGCTACTGCTGGAGCACCCCCATCACCGCCCTGGTTGTCGTCGGCGCCGCCACCTCCGTCGCCGGTGGCTCTGATACCATGTAGAAGAGGAGGGTGGCTAACCTAGAGGCAGCCGTCAGCAGCTGTGGTGTGTGGAGTCTTTTTTTCTTAGGGTTTCTCACAGACCAGTCTCAGCTTATATACTATCCCAGGTCACTTGGGCTAATGGGCCATATGGGCCAGAATAGGTAGACAGGCTACAAGCTAAGCTTCAGCCCATGTACAGTCCAACAGTTTTATTAAAAACGCCTAACATTAATCAACTTTTTATGTCGCCTAGAATACAGTTTACAGTCAATCATTCCTTGAAGATAATGCCTGTTGAATTTAGTTATGATACTTAACTTAACAAATTCATGTAGTCTGATTGGAATCCTAAAACACAATTATGTCTTCTTTTCATATTCTCACGTTCATTTTCTGTTCTTATGGTTCTTTGATATGTATTCCGTTGCAACGCACAGGTATATTGCTAGTGGTACCTAAATGAAGCTAAAAGCATTCAACCTAAACAAAGAAATTACCACGTCCTGAAGACATCAATGCCGTCAACTTTGGGGAATGCGACAAGTTTGCTTCCACTTGAACATTTCCACTAGCAGCTTCCGCCAATTGCACTGAACACAAAGTGTGCCTGAAGAAATATGAGTTGCCAGCAATCAGAGATTCCAAAGACAAGAAACTAACCTCCGTCCATCCAAGCAAACAAAAACACCTTTCTAATGCCAACTAGAATCGGAACAATAGATGAAATCACGGTATGGGTCTTCTTTACAATTTTCTTAAAAAACAATCGATGGACTCTCTTTTTTTAAGGTAATGAACTCTTCTTGCTGCCTTCGATATAAAAATGAGAACAGAATTTGGAGAAACTATTTCACAGTTTCGGAATCATCTTACATATAGGAAGAATCAAAAGAGTTGACTCGCAAAGAGTCAACCATAAATACCGTCTGAACTGTCACACTACCAATTTATGAGAAACATGGACAGAAGCAAGCCACACGAAACTGTAAAGCCACACGAAGTGATCTTGGTATCAGCACGATACTCACACAACTAAAAGAGGACAGAACCAAGGAACAGACCTTCCCCTGTGGCCGGTTAGCGCAGAGCTGAGACCGGTGGCGCAGCGCCGGTGGCCATTGGGCGGCTGCGGCGGCGGTGAGATATCACTGGCGCGAGGGGGTGCCCGCATGGTACCGAGATGGGGAGGCGGCAGAGGCGGTGGGCCCAGCGCGCGGGCAGCCATGGCAGGGCATCACAGGGGCGAGGTCTCTTCTCCGCGTGAACCCTCCACTACCATATGATCCGAGGATAGGGGACTGTGGATGCTGGGGTTTTACGGGGGAGTGGGATGGGAGGTCAGAGGAGCGTGCTGGATACCGAAGATTGAGAGAGCTGGATCGGATAAGATGACGGGCGTTCCGTGCGCCGACGAAAAGAAAAAGGAAAATGCTTGTCTTAGCCCGGGGGCTGCGTGCGATGCAACCTCCGGTTCCTGGAAGCTACGCGTGTCCCCGCGTGGGTCCCAGTGGACCACCTACACGATGCGCATCGCTATCCTCTCCCGTCTTTTTCGGTCGTAGATCCCCGCCCCGCACCTGCTGCCTTCCCTGTGCGCTCGTCTGTCCATGGGCGCCAGCGAACTCCTCACCGAAGCGAGGGCCGCCGCCGACTGTGCCTCCCGCTGCATCCCCCATCCCCAATCCCCCTATTTCTCCTACCTCCGGTGAGAGCCACGAGCACCCCCATCCCCAATCCCCCTAGAGAAGAAGCACCTCCGGCGATGCGGCGGAGCTACAAACCATGAGCACGAGCGGCGGCGCGGGGGAGCACCATACTCTGCGCGGAGGTGCTCAGAGCGGTGTTCGCTTGAGCTACGAGGGCAACACGTCCGTGCTTCAAGCGATGCCCGTCGAGAGAACCTCTGGCCGCCGGCCTCCTGGGTCTGCTTCTCCCCTCCCCCCTCCGCCGGGCTCCCGCTTCAGCCTAACCGATGAGGAGCTCGTCCTCGACTTCCTCAAGCACCGGATCTCCGTCGGGGCGCACGGCTTCGTACATCTCCAACGTCGACGTCTACAAGTCCCACATCTGCCGGCAATGGCCTCCCGTGCCGGCGCATAGAAGCCGGCACATAGAAGAATAGAGGGTGCTAGTTGCAGGCCATGGCTACATATCCATCAAAATAGATGCTACGGTAGTAGATATTTTTTGGTATAATTATTATGTGGTTTTGCTAATACGATATAAATTGTTTGCTACAAAGTCTCTCGTGGTTTCTCCGATTAATTTGGTTCTTGCTACAATAGTTTTGTGTTTTTGCTATAATAGTATAAATTGTTGCTACGAGGTCTACGGCGAGAGTCTCCGGTGAAGTCAGTTTTTTGCTTCAGTTGCACAGTTTTTCTTCGGCAAGCTGTCAGATAAATCCAGATTCGCTACAATAGCGCAAATTTTTTGCTACCACGTCTCCGGCGAGATCTCCGGCGAGGTCTCCGGTGAGACCGGTCTATTTTGTAATCGAACCGTTTTTTGCTACAATGAAGCAAAAGTGGGTTTTTTTTTTTGCTTCATAGAAGCATGTGAGGGATTTAAGTGAAAACTACTTTTGCTGCAATTATATAATTTTTTTGCTCCGGACGAAACGTTTTTGCTCCATTGCAGCAACCTGCGGTATTGAGAGACTAAATAGGACACGTGTCAGGAGGCTGGAAAGTTTCCAGCCCCCGGGGGATCCTCAGCACTCGCCAATGAAAAAAGTATACTTGCTTAACCCACACTTATTTTTTTAATGCAGATGAATCTAGACATATTTTAGTATATTTACAAAAAAATAACAAAGAGTATATAACATTTGGGATACCTGATATCTCTACTAATAATCTCTACTAATAATATTGCTAGAGGTATGGTGGCGGTCACAAGTACGTTTTTAATCCACCTAAAATACGTTTTTGTCCTACCTAGACCAAAAATAACCCGTTGTAAACGATATGATACTAAAAGCTACCTGGTACTTTCCTTGTACCTGTTCCCGTATAGATATTTGCTTGTAGGCTTTTCGCATCGCAAAGCCCACCTACAACCACAATATCAGGAGTCCCGCACTCGAATCGAATTGGAACAAAGACGAGTTCCTAGCGAACTCGACTCCTTGTAACAACCCAGAAATTGTAATCCACTTCTTATTAAATAAAGTACCAAATTTTTGGACCCAAATAAAACTTTTTACTCATTATTTTATGCATACATGTATTTTCTACTCTATGTATTCTATGATTTTATGTGTGTGATTTTTGATTGAGCATTGGTTAGATAATTCTAAGTGAACCAACAGAATCAATTGAGAAGATTTTTAGGAAGCAAAGAAACCAGAAGTAAAAAAATAAGAAAGAAAGAGATAAAGTTAATATGATCTAGAAATTGTTATTGACTACACCCCTTTGAGCCCTTGGATTAAGAAATCTAGAACCCACCTTCAGGTTTGGCCAGCAAGTTGAGTTTAACCAAGTTGTATACTAACTCAACCAACCAGCATTTACCCAAATTTCAAACTGGAGCCTCACTCAAACTTGAGCCAAAGTTTGAATCTGAAACAGGAACTTTACCAAATTTTGAAATATAAATTTCTGCAAAACTCAACCTTTCTTCATAACAAAAATATGACTGGGTACCTTATCCAATATGTTGAGCACCCAAAGTGGAAAATTTTGAAAATTCGAATTTGGAGTTCTTGCAGGCATTTCGTCGAACACTGGCAGAAGAAAATCAAAACGAAATCAACTTCACTGGAGCTGCACTGTGCTGGCTCGCTCCAGCACTGTCGCCATGCTCCTTGACCTCTCCTCGATCGACTCCAGCGCCCTCAGCCCCGACCCGAGCCAGGAGAAGCGGAGGGACGGCGAGGTTTGCACCCAGGGCCCCCTTCCAGTAACCTTCTGCCCTGCGCGATGCCGACCAGCTTGGAGGCGCCAGAGCCGACCCACAGCCTCCCGCGGCCAAGCAAGAACCCTTCCAGCACGCGAGCGTGGCCGCCGTGGCCGGAGAGACCTTTGAACGCAACCAGGACCCCCGAGCCGGCGAGCTTCTGGTCGCCTTGCTCCCGGCCTCCTGAGACTATAAATACCCCCTCCGATCAAACGAAGCGACTCACCTCACTCCCAGCTACCTCCCAGACATAGTCGCTTAGCCCCGCTTGCCCTAGCTCGCCGTCGCCAGCCTCGCCGGAGTGGTACTGGACAAGCGGAGCGCCGCCGCGTTCGACCACCTGGGGGCAAGCTGCTGCTGGGAATCGGAGGAGGAGACGCACCGCAGCCGATCCCGCACGTCGCCGACGAGCTCTGCATCCTCTACGCCTCGCCCTCGCCGTCGAACGATCTTCACTGCAACGCAGGTGAGCTCCCGCCGCGCTGAGGAAGACGATGAAGCTGAGCCGTCTGATTCTGATCCGACGCTAGCATACCGATTCGGGTTTTGTAATTAGGTCTGACGAGTAGGTCCCACCTGTCAGGCCCGTTTTATTTTTCCCCAGCCGAGCGAATCATTTTCTGGGCCAGGCCCGTTCGGGTTCTACTCAGACTCGGCCCAGCTAGCTAGAAATCGGTCCATTTCATTTTCTAAATTATTCTCCCGCCTTTTTAATAAATTTGAATATGTTTCAGATGTTATTTTCAAACTTTAATTCCTAGAGTTTTACAAATCCAAATCTAGCAAATGAATATGCATTGGAAAGCTTATAAAATAATCTACCCAATAGAACTGGTTAGAATTCAAAACTAGTTAAGAATTAAATTCGATATGAATAGTGTGACCCTAGTTTGTTTAATATTGAAAGATTTCTAGAAAATTATTTAAGCCATCAAAAATCATGAAAATTAAAATGTGAACTCACTCATGACCCCTCTTACTGTTAGTCAACACTAATCTACCCCAAACCCTATTAGTATGATCAATTAGACCCTAATCCAATCCTATTTTTGTAGCATAAAATGATAGATCCCTATCTTATACTTAGAATTAAATTTACCCTCCTTGCCAATTCACTTAGTGGATCCCTCCCACTTGAACTAGTACTAGTACCCCTAAACCAATACCAATGCTTAGAAAGTAAACAACATATGACACTTAGTAGAGAATTTAACTTGCACACTTGAAGAACACTTAGAAGAAAAACTTACCATCCAACACCATAAAATGCAACATGAATGCTATGGTTAACAAACAAAGATGTGTGCTTGGTGTGTGGTTAAGCCTTGTGTAGTGATTGTGTGCTTTGTGTTTATTCGTTATTAGACGCTAGTGTGGCCGAGGAGGATATTGGAGGGGATTATTATTATCAAGAAGAAGAAGAATACCCCGGACACTTTGCCAACCAAGGCAAGCCATCTTTTGATTCATACTCCCCATGCCTAGTTTTAATATTGCATTCTACTTGTTTTAAGTAAATTGCATGATTGAATTGCTAGAGTAGAATGATAGGAGAATAGTGATATCTTGCTTAACAAGAGCATCAAGTTGAGTTTATCCAGCTCTATTTAGTGTTCCTCACTCAATGTAGTTGCTTAGTCGCTAATAATATTGAGGCCATCTATAAGGGGAACTCTAGTTGAAATTGGTGTTTTGAACTTGAAACTTGAATTGGAGATTGCTCCTACATAATGGCTTTATGAAAGAAATTAATCTTGACTAAGAACTATGAAATATATTTCTCAATGACAACGAGTGATGTACATGGGAGCCAACCCTACCGTACGACCACATTACCCCTATATGGGAAGGGGCTTAATCCGTAGCTTGTTTATCTTAGTATGGGAGGCCTTGTATCAAATCTTCATGGGAGGACCCGTGAGCGGTTACTTCTGGACCGAGTGGATTCCACTAACCCGGCTTCCGGGATGGGCAGAACTAGAGGCACCGGAGCGGGGATTCCGTACCCCGGGCTCTAGGGAAGGATCCTATACTAGGGTAAGCAAGTGAAAGGTTTTGTTAGATTATCTGAAACCCGCATACTTTTGTATGACGGACCGTGGATTTCTCCCGGCAGATGTATCGAATCTTGTGGGTAAAGTGTACCCCTCTGCAGAGGTTTTCAAACTATTCGAATAGCCGCGTCCGCGGTCATGGACAGTTGGCTAACTCTACTTGGCTTTTGTCAATATTGAAAACGACTTAAGGTAAACTTGGTGAATGACATGAATTGACTTGACTTGACCATGATGTTGACACATTTGAAATTCCTCTTTAGATTGAACTTAGAGAAATAAACTTCTTTTCTACAAATGAACATTCTTGGGAAATAAAACTAGCCTTTGCAAATAAACTTAGTGCTTAGTCCACCATATCAACCTTGCATTTCTACTTCATCATTTCATTTATAAGATGGTTTGCGAGTGCATCCAATGTACTCACGGCTGTGTCCCTGGCTATCAACTTGGCCAGACTATGGGGAAGAATACCAGGAGGAAGGGTATGAAGAAGAGTACCAGAACTAAGCTCGTCTCCATGAGTCGCCATTGCCTGTAGGGTGAAGGCATGGACCCGAAGACGTTATTTCCGCTGCTATATTGTGTTGTAATATGACCTTGTCTATATGACCATTGTATTTGAACCATCGTATTGTAATGTCTATGGAACTGAGTACCAACTACGTTATGTATATCGCAACAATGATCCTGGGATTGTGGTGGAATACATAACGGGCACTTCGAATTTGTATCAAATTTGAGGTCGTTACACTCCTCCTGAATCCAGAATGATTTCCCTCTCTCCATGAAATCATGAGAAAAATCTCATCAAATCGACCGCACAAGCTCGTCGGAGTCTGCTTGCTCGAAATCGATCTTTCCGCGGTGAACGGTGCAGTTCCGTCCAGTGTTTTTAGGGCCACAAAAAATGCAGTCGGCGCGAGCTCGGAAACACAGGCATGGCACCCCAATCTAACAACTGCGAGATTACGGGCGCTGTCGTAGCCACGGGTGCTGCAATGGCGGGTGTCTTCATGCGAGATTAGGGGCGTCGCGACGAGCAAGCAAGAGGTCGCTTCCATGGCGGCCAAGAATTAGGCAGATTGCGAAGACTTTGGTTGAAGATAGATGCTACACCATAGGAATATCTAGCATGGGAAGAGGTAATGGACCATTGGTTATTGGCGCATTCTCGATATTACGAGCAAATTACTTGTTACACTGCAGCTCTTGTTCGCTTTGATCAAACAACTACAGCTTGGTGGAAGTGTTTACGATATGATATGCGTATAAAGGGCCAGAGTTCTCCAAACACTTGGGAAGAAGTGAAGCGCCTTGCAAGGCAGCATTTTCTGCCAACAGATTGCATGGTAGAGGAGGCCAGTCATGGTACGACAACAATTGTAACTTCTGCATAAACGAAGGCTGAATTTTGCAAGAATGTAGTGAAAGAGGTTGAACCATTGAACGGCCTAAATATGCAACTAAAGAGAGTATATGATGATGCTTGTACAACCGTAGAAAGAGGTCAGCGTTGGAGTCTATTTCAGACGCAATGCATGTTTAAGGGCAAAGCGTGCAAGTTAATGGTTGATGGTGGTAGCTACTGTAATGGGATCAGTAAGGATGTGGTGGCAACTTTGGGTTTGTCGACATGGCGTATTCTTGAACCTAATCATGTTGAGTGATTGAATAGCTGCGGTATGCTGAAGGTTACTCATAAGGTACGTGTGCCATTTACAGTTGGTGGGTATGTTGATGAGGTGGAGTGTGATGTGTTGCCATTGGAGGTGTGTGGATTGTTACTTGGGCATCCATGGCAATATGATCGCAATGCTATACATGTTGGGAGAGCAGATACATATTATTTTGTGCATGATGATAAAGAGTGGACTTTGAAGCCTCTGAAAGATGATCAAATCAAATCCGATGTGGTGCTGGTGGTATACAAAGAGAAGTTGCACAAGGCTAAGCCCCCAACCGAGGCTAGCTATGCTGCAGCATGAGGAGCATGATGCAAGGAGCATCAGTATTGAAAGTGTTTCAGCCAAGCCTATAGATGAGGAGCCAATTGTAATTATTGGTGACAAGCTGGTTGAAGTCAAGCCTCCTAGTGATGAACGGAAGGATATTGCAGCATGTTCTACAATTTGTGTTGACAAAGGTATTCATACCGATGCTAGTTGTGCTGATCGTGTTTCAGTGCATACGGCAACATGGATAGAAGAACGCAGCTTTGTTAGAACACATGTGAAGCTTTTTGTCGGAGCAACAATTCATATGCATAAAGTCAAAGATGGACGTGTTCGTCAGTTGTATGGCCTAGGCATTACACCTATTTTGCAGGATCGTATAAAGAATGTTCATCTTCAGCAACAAAGGGCTCCATCGAGAGTGGAGAAGAAGAAGGTGGTGGTACCCAAGTCCAAGCTCATGTGGCGTCGGAAAGTGGTGCCAAATGTCATGTCAAGTCAAGCAAGCCAAGAGGGAGGTGGTGGAGTGGTAGGCAGGCAAGACTTGAAGATGGCAAAGACGCATGATAATGTTGTTGATATCACGCCACCTTATCGAGCAGACCCTCCAGCGTTGAGGACAACACTTTTTAAAGGGGGGGGATAATAAGGGATAATGAGGGCCCCATGAAGGCGAAGGTGAAGCCCAATTTCAGGACACCACCAAGATGAGGGCAGCATGTTGAATATTGGCATGCCAAGACGACCTACGATATGTAATGATTTAGTCTAAGGTAGTGCCAAAATATGAGAGATTTTAAAGGTCTGCGCGTTTAGTTTGGGTCGAACCCATAATGGGTCAGTTTGTATCTTGTTTGAGTCGGACTATGATATTCGCCTAGCTGTCTGATGACCCACAACTATAGGGGGTGTATCATAGTACTTTCGATAAATAAGAGTGTCAGACCCAACGAGGAGCAGAAGGTGTTGACAAGCAGTTTTGATCAAGGAATCATTGTAAATACTAGCAAACGGGTTTTTAGGGGTATTTGATAATGCAGATAAATAAAGTACGAGTAAATAAAAGACAGTAATAATAATTGCAGCGAGTGGCCCAATCCTTTCTAGAGAAAAGGACAAGCCGGTTGTGTTACTTATGATTACCAAACGTTCCTGAGGATACACAGGAATTTCGTCAAGTGCTTTCGCTTCATACAGTTGATTAATCTTCATTGGTTTGATAGGTGTTATGGGGGTGAACCTATGCTAACGCACTACCCCAACTTGGACTAATACATACTTGTGATTATACCCCTTGCAAGCATCCGCAACTACAAGAAAGTATTTAAGATAAATCTAACCATAGCATTAAACTCCCAGATCCTACACTCCCTGGTGCATTGGTTTCCTAACGGGGTTTAGGTTTCTGTCACTCCGGCAACCCCACAATTAGTAGCCAAATACACAATGCATTCCACTAGGCCCTTAAAGGTGAAGTATCATGTAGTCGACATTCACATGACACCACTAGTAGAATAGCACCACAACATAAATATCAAACCATTAAATATTACTCAACATAGTTCCACTACTAACTTCTTGACTTTTCCCATGTCCTCAAGAACTAAACAAACTACTCATAAGACATCATATGGATCATAATCAGAGGTGAAATAATGATGAATAACAATCTGAACATAAACCTCAATTCAACGGTTTCACTCAATAGCATCAACGACAAGTAGTAATCAACACTGGGAAAGTTACCCCTATGAACTAGACAAGATTCACCCCAAGATGTTACAGCGGGACGGCATGGTGATGATGGTGATGAAGGTGCTCGTGATGATGATGATGATCCCGATGAAGCCCAGCTCGATGACAGTGACGATGGCGATGATTTCCCCCCTCCGGGAAGGAATTTCCCTGGTAGATTTCTGCCTCCCGGAGAGCTTTCTCTCTCTGTGAGTTTTCCACCCCGCATAGGCGACGGAGTATTTCTGTGATCCTTCCTTCCCGTCTTAGGTTTCCGAGAGGAAGATATACGTGAAAGGGCACTGGCAGAGGTGGGCCAGGGCTGCCACACCACCTGGTGTCGTGGCCAGGGCTGGCCTACGCCAAGGGGTGGTGTGGGCCCCTAGTGGCTCACCTCGGCCTCTCCTTCTGGCTACTTCCGTCTTCCGTCTTCTAGCAAAATAGGAACTTCTGGGTATTTTCTTAGAATTGCTGATCTCCAAAAATATGGTGTCTTGACAGTCCTTTTTCCAGCAGAATTCTGACTCCGACAGTTAAATCTCCAACAATCATCAAACATGCAATAATAAGATAAATAACATAAGTATCATCTCTAAATATGAAATATATCAATAAATAACAGTAAATTATGATATAAAATAGTGATGCAAAATGGATGTATCAACTCCCCCCAAGCTTAGACCTCACTTGTCCCCAAGCGAAAACTGAACTCCGTGAACACGACCACGGGTTTATGGAGTGAATTGTCGATAAAAAAATACAAACAAGAAGAATCACACTTACCAATACACAAGTCATAATAGACAACAACTCCCCCTTATATAACTTAACTTGCATTGAGCAAAGGGAATCACAATAAAAGTGCACAAAGAAAATCATGATTGGTGATGGCAAACTTTTGTTCTTGGTCAGAGAACAATTAACAAATTGTACTTATATTTCGATCCGAGTCTTTATATTAGAGCTTATACCACAGAAATCACATGCTCAATCATAATAACCTCTTTACGGTCATTGATAACTTTCAAAGATATATTCATTCAGATAAAAGCATTGTACTAAACAAAGGAAGATAAAAGACATGATTGAATAAATCAACATATGGATGGTTGGATCACAACAACTCAAATGCTTGCTTGAGATAGAGAGGAATAGGTTTACTGACTCAACATAAAAGTAAAAAGATAGGCCCTTCGCAGAGGGGAGCAGGGATTTATCATGTGCTAGAGCTTTTCATTTGTAAAACAAAGATAAAAATTGTTTTGGGAGGTGGTTGTTCCTGTCAACAAATAGCAATAGAGTTCTTGATATCTTCCATACTAAACAAGTGGAGAGCGGTTCCGAATTATTGATAAAGAGCATTTATATGCACTTTTTAGTTTGGCACTCCTCCCAACCTTTCCTTTCACAAACCATGGCTAACCGAATCATTCGGGTGCCTGCCAACAATCTCATACCATGGAGGAGTGTCTTTTTTGAAGTTATAATGGTCTGACCAGCTCTCTTGCAAAATTAGTGACGAGCAGATGAAGCATGCAAGTCGAGGGGTACTTAATTTAGTATGGAAGATAACAAACCCAACCACTACGTCCTCATGAGCTAAAAACAGTGTCACGTAATGAGAAGTATTTGAAGGTTTTGAAAGGTAGCACATGAAAATTTACTTGGAATGGCTTGAAATGCCATGCATAGGAATTTATAATGGACTCTTTGGAATAACTTGGTTTTTGGGGGTTGGGTGCACGAGAAGTATTCCCTCTCAGTATAGGTTCTTGGCTAGCAAGGCTAGGTAGCAAGCATAAGAGTTGAGTGAAACAAACAAACATACATGTGATAGAAAACAATCATGCAATCTTCCTTGGAAGTACAAACGATCTTAACTTGAGAATACTAAGCTTATGATCCAATCAAGAAAGAAAGATACTAGAATAATGTATCTATATGTATTTCTCTCTTTTCTACTCAAGCCTCAAAGTATTGTTGCTACTGACCATTGCTAAGTTTGCAAAACCAACTAGATTTACTTATGCTCCCAAAGTGATACCAATACTAATAACACGATTAATCATATAACAGAAATTGTAAACTAAAATAAAGTGTGCAGAAAGTAAATGATAAAACTTCTCATTAATATTTCATAACCGCGACTCACACCAAGGGATACATAGATAACCAACTAAAGGAGAGTACTTCCACACTGCAAACCATCCTATATGATAACTTCTCTACTCATGATATGACTCTATTGAAAAGTAAAAGGGTAAAAGGTAATGATGTGATACCGCGGCACTCTCCCAAGCTTGGAACAAGCCAAGGGGATGCCAATACCAATGACGAATTACCCCTTCGGTGGTGGTGGTGAATCTTTAATAAGCTTATCAATCAACTCCTTCAACTCCTCAATCTTGTAGGTGAGAATACGAATGAACTCCATATTGTGCTCAATATGGTTCATGAACTTGTCGGACTGTGAATCCCAGCTCTTGGAATTATTTCCCTACTCTTCTTCACACTTAAAGCCTTATTTCCCTGCACTGTTAGAATGATCTATATCCTAACTAGAGGGTAACTTTTCCTTAGGCACCCTTTGGAATTGATGCTCATGTATTAGAGTATGGAAGGGGTTGTTGCCTGAAGAAGATGTCCTTGGAGCTAAGAAGTGACGTGGAACATTCCCTCCAGTGCTCATTCGTGCACCTTTCTTGAACTTGCTAGGGTTTGCCACCACCCCAATGCTTGCAATGGTGGTGCGAAGGCACGGACGCTAGTCTTCTTCTATTTCTTCTTCAGCTTCAATCTCAACCTCCTCCTCTAGCTTGGGGTTTTGGTGATCATCCTCCGAAAGCTTCTTGCCCTTGTCGTTGTTGGCGGAGGACATGGTGCCACTAAAACTGAGAACAGCTCCTTACAGAAACAGATTGAAACGAAAAAATGATGAGAAAACGATATACAGACCTCGGGGAATCCGTAGGATTATATAGCCGAAAGCAACAAAAGGAAGGCACAGGATGAAACTGGGTCGGAAACGAGCTCCGAGGCGATCACACCACCTAGTGGCGTGGCTAGGAGGGGGCCCGCGCCACGAGGTGGTGTGGTGCCCTCGGGCACCATTTCCTACCCGTTTCTGTCTCGTAATTTTCCATATTTAATAAAAACAACAAAAATATAAGCAGAAAAGTTTAACACAAACTTTTTCTTACTAAAACTGTTACCTATTCGAAAACAGATTCTGCAGTTTCCTGCATTTGTCCTTTGATAAATTCTTCTGGAGTCACCACTTGAATAGTATCGATATCTTCATTATAAGAATCTCCAGAAATATAATGTTTGAGTCTTTGCCCATGCACCACTTGCGTAGTGTTATCTCTTAATGAAGCAATTTTAATTGCACCTGAACGATACGCCTCTTCAATAGCAAAGGGTCCTTCCCATTTCGAGAGTAATTTTCCTGCAAAAAATCTGAGATGAGACCTATACAATAGAACTTTCTCACCAACATGGAATCTCCTATCATGCCACTTTTTTAACTTTCTCTTTAAAGAGTCTATCATTTTCATAAGCTTCACTTCTCCATTCATCTAAAGAACTCAAGTCAAGCAACCTTTTCTTACCAGCAAGTTTAAAATCTCTATTAAGCTCTTTCACTGCCCAATAAGCTTTGTGTTCTAATTCTAAAGGCAAGTGACAAGCTTTCCAATAAACCATTTTGTAAGGAGACATACCCATGGGATTTTTATAAGCAGTTCTATAAGCCCATAAAGCATCATTTAACTTACTAGCCCAATTTTTCCTAGATCTATTAACAGTCTTTTGCAAGATAGACTTGATCTCTCTATTTGATAACTCTACTTGCCCACTTGTTTGGGTATGATAAGCGGAAGCAATTCTATAATTAACATCATATCTAGCAAGGGTCTTCCTAAAACCACCATGAATAAAATGAGAACCTCCATCAATCATAAGATATCTAGGCACACCAAACCTAGGAAAAATAACATCCTTAAACATTTTTAATGAGGTCTCACCATCAGCACTCTTTGTAGGTATAGCTTCTACCCACTTAGTAATATAATCAACAACAACAAGTATATGAGTATAACCTTCTGAAGGAGGAAAAGGACCCATAAAGTCAAATCCCCAACAATCAAATGGTTCCATAACAAGAGAATAATTCATAGGCATTTCATTGCATCTAGAAATATTACCTACTCTTTGACATTCATCACAAGATAGAATAAATTTTCTTGCATCTTTAAAAAGGGTAGGCCAATAAAAACCTGATTGTAGAACCTTTTGTGCAGTTCTATCTCCAGCATGATGTCCTCCATAAGCACTACCATGACATTTCCTCAAAATCTCTCGTTGTTCATATTCTGGAACACATCTTCGCATAATACCATCCACTCCTTCTTTATATAAATGTGGGTCATCCCAAAAATAATGTCTCAAGTCATAAAAGAATTTCCTTCTTTGCTGAGCTGTAAAGGTTGGAGGCAAATACTTGGAAACAATAAAGTTAGCATAATCAGCATACCAAGGACTCTCTCGCGAGGTTACTTTTATTGCAGCCAATGGTTCATTTGGAAAACTATCATTAACAGGAATAGGATCATAAGAAATATTTTCCAATCTAGACAAATTATCAGCAACAGGATTTTTAGCACCTTTCCTATCTACAATATGCAAATTAAACTCTTGTAAAAGCAACACCCATCTAATAAGCCTAGGCTTAGCATCTTTCTTTTCCATAAGATACCTAATAGCAGCATGATCAGTAAGAATAGTAACTTTTGAATCAACAATATAAGGTCTAAACTTATCACAAGCAAAGACAACAGCTAGGAACTCCTTTTCAGTAGTAGCATAATTCTTTTGAGCAGCATCAAGAGTCTTACTAGCATAATGAATAACAATCAACTTCTTATCTACTCGCTATCCAAGAACAACACCTACAGCAATATCATTAGCATCACACATAATTTCAAAGGGTAAATTCCAATCACGTGGTTGGACAATACGAGCAGTAATTAAAGCCTTCTTAAGAATTTCAAAAGCTTCCTTACAATTATCATAAAAAACAAAAGGTACATCTTTTTGAAGAAGATTAGTAAGAGGCTTTGAAATTTTAGATAAATCTTTAATAAACCTCCTATAGAAACCAGCACGACCAAGAATACTACGAATACGTTTAATATCCCTAGGACAGGGCATTTTCTCAATTGCTTCAACTTTTGTTCTGTCAACTTCAATACCTCTTTCAGAAATTTTATGTCCAGGAACAATTCCTTCATTAACCATAAAGTGGCATTTCTCCCAATTAAGAACAAGATTAGTTTCCTCACATCTCTGCAAAAATTTATCAAGATTGTGCAAACAGTTATCAAAAGAAGTTCCATAGACAAAGAAACCGTCCATGAATACTTCCACAATTTCTTCACAAAAACCATGAAAGATAGCAGACAAGCATCTTTGAAACGTAGCAGGAGCATTACACAAACCAAAAGGCATGTGTCTATAAGCATAAGTTCCATAAGGACAAGTAAAAGTGGTTTTCTCTTGATCTTGCTTTTTAACAGCAATTTGAGAAAAACCAGGATAACCATCAAGAAAACAAAAATAAGTTTTCTTAGATAATCTCTCTAACATTTGATCTATAAAAGGTAAAGGATAATAATCTTTCTTAGTAACTTTGTTGACCTTTCTAAAATCGATGCACATCCTATAACCAACTACTACTCTCTGAGGAATAAGCTCATTATTCTCATTAGGCACAACAATAATTCCTCCTTTCTTAGGGACACAATGTACAGGACTAACACATCTACTATCAGCAATAGGATAAATAATACCAGCATCAAGGAGTTTCAATACCTCATTTCTTACCACTTCCTTCATCTTAGGAATTAAACGGCATTGATGTTCAACAACTGGTTTTGCATCAGGCTCCATATTAATAGCATGCTGACATATAGTAGGGGAAATCCCTTTTAAATCATCAAGAGTATATCCAATAGCTCCTCAGTGTTTCCTCAATATTTCCAATAACCTTTCTTATTCCTTCCCTGAAAGTTTAGAACTAATAATAACTGGATATGTTTTCTTATCATCAATATAAGCATATTTAAGATCATCAGGTAAAGGTTTTAAATCGAAAACAGGATCCTCTTTGGGTGGTAATGTGGTACCCAAGTCTTCCACGGGTAAATTGTGTTTAAGCATCTCTGGTTGACGAAGAAGAATCTCGTCAATCTCATTTCTTTCTTCCATAAAGATCTCACTTTGGTGGTCCTCCATATATTGCTGCAAAGCATTGTTAGGAGCAAGAGTAATGAGGCAAGTTGTTCAACTCTAAAATCTTCATTTGGCAATTCAGTTTCATAAGAAGCTTTGGTAAACTTAGAAAATTAAACTCACAAGATTCTCCATCAAATTTAGTTAATTTTTTCTCCTTTTTACATTCTATAATGGCGCCACAAGTGTTCAAGAAAGGTCTACCAAAAATGATAGGACAAGTTTTACTAGCAGCTGAACCAAGTACTAGAAAATCAGCAGGATATTTAGTCTTACCGCATAGAACTTCCACATCTCTAACAATACCAATTGGAGAGATAGTTTCTCTGTTAGCAAGCTGAATAACCACATCAATTTCTTCAAGTTCACAAGAACCAATTTCATGCATAATTTTTCTATAGAGCTCATAAGGAATAACACTTGAACTTGCACCAATATCGCATAAACCATAGTAGCTATGATCACCTATCTTGACAGAAAGCACAGGAACACTAGTTTTACTAGATCTACTAGGATGTGAAACAATATTAGAAGCATCTTCACAAAAGATAATGTGTCCATCTTCTACATTTTTAGTAACAAGGTCCTTTACTATTACTACTGCAGGTTTAATAGTTATTTGTTCATCAGGTTCTATAGCTTTCTTTGTACTTTTGCTAATCACACTAGTTATCATAGAATGCTCCTTTACCTTAGCAGGGAAAGGTGTTTTCTCAATATAAGGTTCAGGCAAAACACGACCAGCAGTACAAACTTCAATATTTCTAGCAGGAACACAGTTAACAATATCTTTATAAGGTGCATGGTACTTGTTCCATTCCTTTTTTGGAATATCAAGATAAGAGGCAAAGGCCTTAAAACAGTTTGCAAGTATTTGAGAATCAAGACCATAAATAGCACTAATATTATGAAAGTCATCAGTACCCATAAAATATTTATTGCATTCATAATCATAATTTATACATGACTTTCTTCATTTGTCATTCTCCCATCCTTCAGTATTTTCCTGAATACGGTCGAGAAGATCCCATTTAGCTTCTTCTTTCATTCGTGTAAATGATCCAGAACAGGAAGCATCCAATAAATCCTTATCATGAAGAAAAAGCCTTGCATAGAAGTTATTAATAACAATATTACTGGGGAGCTCATGAATGGGGCATTTGAGCATTAGTGACTTCAATCTCCCCCACGCTTGGGCAATACTCTCTCCATCATGAGGCCAAAAATTATATATTTGATTCCAATCCTTATGAATCTCACTAGGAGGATAGAACTTAGAATAAAAGGGAGGTACAATTTCCTCCCAGCCAATAGATCGGCCATTCTTTAGCAGTTTATACCATTCCGTAGCTCTTCCTTTCAGTGATAAAGAGAATAGCTTCCTCTTAACTTGGTTTGCTGAAACACCTGCACACTTGAACAACTCACATAATTCATGTATAAAGAGCAAATGATCACCCGGATGGACAGTTCCATCTCCTAAATAGCAGTTATTCATAACACGTTTAACAATTTTCATAGGTATTTTAAAAGGATCCAATTGAGCAGGCGGTGGTTCATCTACTACTGTAACAGTGGCAGTAGTATTCCCAAATAGGGAATTAAATGGAGGCTTCTCCATAATAAAATAAAATAAAAGACAGAAATAAAAACAGTACTTACAGTAAAAGTTTCCTTTACCAATTTCACTATTCAATAGCTCTTCACTCCCCGGCAACAGCACCAGAAAATAGTCTTGATGACCCACAAGTATAGGGGATGTATCGTAGTACTTACAATAAATAAGAGTGTCGAACCCAACGAGGAGCAGAAGGTGTTGACAAGCAGTTTTGATCAAGGAATCACTGTAAATACTAGCAAATGGGTTTTCAGGGGTATTTGATAATGCAGATAAATAAAGTACGAGTAAATAAAAGACATTACTAATAATTGCAGTGAGTGGCCCAATCCTTTCTAGAGCAAAGGACAAGCTGATTGTGTTACTTATGATTACCAAACGTTCCTGAGGACATACGGGAATTTCTTCAAGTGCTTTCGCTTCATACAGTTGATTAATCTTCATTGGTTTGATAGGTGTTATGGGGGTGAACCTATGCTAATGCACTACCCCAACTTGGACTAATACATACTTGTGATTATACCCCTTGCAAGCATCCGCAACTACAAGAAAGTAATTAAGATAAATCTAACCACAACATTAAACTCTGAGATCCTACACTCCCTGGTGCATTGGTTTCCTAACGGGGGTTTAGGATTCTGTCACTCCGGCAACCCCACAATTAGTAGTCAAATACACAATGCATTCCACTAGGCCCTTAAAGGTGAAGTATCATGTAGTCGATGTTCACATGACACCACTAGTAGAATAGCACCACAACATAAATATCAAACCATTAAATATTACTCAACATAGTTCCACTACTAACATCTTGACTTCTCCCATGTCCTCATGAACTAAACGAACTACTCACAAGATATCATATGGATCATAATCAGTGGTGAAATAATGATGAATAACAATCTGAACATAAACCTCAATTCAACGGTTTCACTCAATAGCATCAACTACAAGTAGTAATCAACACTGGGAAAGTTTCCCCTATGAACTAGACATGATTCACCCCAAGATGTTACAGCGGGACGGCGTGGTGATGATGGTGATGAAGGTGATGATGATGATGATACTGATGAAGCCCAACTCGATGACGGTGACGATGGCGATGATTTTGCCCCTCCGGGAAGGAATTTCCCTGGCAGATTTCTGCCTGCCGGAGAGCTTTCTCTCTCTGTGTGTTTTCTGCCCCACAGAGGCAACAGAGTATTTCTGCGATCCTCCCCTCCAGTCTTAGGTTTCCGAGAGGAAGATACACACGAAGGGGCACTGGTAGAGGTGGGCCAGGGCGGTCACACCACCTGGCGGCATGGCCAGGGCGGTCACACCACCTGGTGGCATGGCCAGGGCTGGCCCGTGCCAGGGGGTGGTGTGGGCCCCTGGTGGCTCACCTTGGCCTCTTCTTCTAGCTACTTCCATCTTCTGGCAAAATAGGAACTTCTGGGTATTTTCCTGGAATTGCTGATCTCCAGAAATATGGTGTCTTGATAGTCCTCTTTCCAGCAGAATTCTGACTCCGGCAGTTAATTCTCCAACAATCATCAAACATGCAATAATAAGAGAAATAATATAAGTATCATCTCTAAATATGAAATATATCAATGAATAACTATAAATTATGATATAAAATAGTGATGCAAAATGGATGTATCACTGTCCTCCTATATAAAGGAGCCAGCCAACTAGGGTTTAGGGAGTTCATTTGTTTAGTCAAAAACTATCGTGTGCTCCACCATGTATCATTCCTCTGAGGAATAGCGCTGCCGTGTTATCCAATAAAGATTGTTGTGAGGGTTCTTGCGTCATCAAGGATTATCGAGTTGTGGTTTGAGGCATGGTGATCTTCATTATGTTGCTTTCTGGATTTGTACCTCTTCTTCAAGTGACGTTCATCGCGTTATTGGAAGATTTATCTATCCGGGTTGACTCGCCGTGAAAGATCGGGACAAAACTCGAGTATCATCCCCTTGATCCTTATCACCTTGTGTCACGATGCTTTGTTTGAGTCACGTGTCCTATCCACCAGTTTATCCAAAGAAAATTCATAGAACCTTCCATACATCCTATTAACCATGTGCTTGTTGTTTGAGTTGGCCTTGCGAGTCATAGGCTTGTTCAGGTTGTTTCAAGTGGTGTTGTCTTATCAGGCTGGGAAACTTATCACATGCTCTACTTTATGGATATATGTTGTTGGAGATAATCACGGCTTATTTTAATGTTAATAACTAAACTTGGTTGAGAAGAGGCATATCTGAGTTAGCTGCTTGTTTTATGATGGCTCACTTGTGTCCCCTAGGACCCCAAGATCGCATGAACTATTTTAGAGACTGAGCGCTCTAACCAGCCATGGTTATGTTTGTGGGCATTCCCTCGATCACTGCCGGAATCTACATACTTGTCCAGTGGCCACAACTAGTTTGAGATTTTCCATTTGGTACTTGTGTGCATACAACTCTTTTATTTTATGGTCCGATTTACTTTGGGGGAAGCCGTGGGTGCCTTTTAACCCCTTGTTTTGCTTTTGCATGCACGCATAGGATGTGATACGTGTGTTTATTGCTTCTAAAGCGGGTCGTCTCCCGAGGGTGGAGTCGGGCCTCGGAAGCCGTAGACACAAACAACTAGGTTCATCTTAGAGATTTGGCCGGACTCTCGAGCGGGGTAAACTTAGTCAGGTGGCTTCCTAGACTTGTTTGTAGTGACGAGAGAGCGAGTCGTGACCTCCTGTCGGTACACCATCGGATGTGTGCTAATCGTAGGCATCAAGGGGTGTCGTGCATTTGGGTACATTTGGGCACCCCTACAGGGTTAAATCTTTTCGAAAAGTCGTGTCCGCGATTATGGACGACTTGTAGTTGTACTACTCGATCATAGAACAACTTACACCTGTTATTTCAACACAAATGAACTTGCATAGTAAGTTAGCACTACTACAATAATAAACCTGCAATAAAACTAGATAACTGTGTGAGTGCCTTTGCATTTACTTCCTTGTTGTGTGCGAAGGGGGCGATGTATCGGCTGGGTTATGTTTGGTGTTAGTATCTAGTTGGTTACTTTTATGCACTCTCTTATCTTATTCTATTTAGACGGAATCTGTAGTGTGTCCCTGTAGTATAGTGCTTTTGTTGCCGCTAAGTCCACCATATAGCCCGACGAGCAAAACCTTGTTGTAGTCTCGCAGAGTACGTGCCATGGAGTTCGTTCCTCGGTACTCACCCTCATTTTGCTCTATTTTCTCCCTCCTTTTTTGGCAACCGTTGGCCCGATTTCCACAGGTATGGGAGCGATGACGTTAGTAAGGTTACCATTTTTGCTTGGCCTGGGCAGGGTTATGGACGCCATCGTTTAGCTTGAGGCCTCTTAGGCCCATTTGTATTCTTGTCCATACTCGGATACTATTTTTCTTTATGTATGATTTGGATCTTTGTATTGTATATTTGTATTCTTGGATCGTTGGAGTCTTCGTGGTTATATATATTCTTTTATAGCTTCCTTCGTGAACCTGTGTAATGTTGCTATTTGATTCCACTCGCATAATGTGTATGTGTTGGCGTGCATATTATGCTTAGTGGGCGTGTCCAAAGCGACATCGTGCGGATTGTGGCGGGACCGCTACGATCCGCAAGGTGGCAATTTTGGGGCGTCCCAAATACCCAAGAACCACATTGTTTTAACAAGCAATGAATACACCCATCAAATGTATATAATTTATATAGCTGAGCTGGACATTTTTAGTCTTTTCTTTTCCACCAAAATAATTTTCGAATTCTCTTTTGGCCATTCCTTTCATGTTTAGAAGAATCTACCAACACCCATAGTGGCGCCATACACATGATACATAGTTCAAAGCGTGATCAGTCAAAACACTAATACCCTCGGACACACACTTTGATGTAGATCATCATCATCAAATATTTGACGTTCTTCCAAATTCCATTCTTTAGTAATCTTCTAGTGTGGTAAACTGTAACATCCCGATTTTAGCTTATCCTTAATTAGGATTTGATTTGTGCATCATGAGCATCATTATTATTTGTCCTAACAAAATTGCTTTGAGTGGAATTTCAAAACCCTATTTTTTTTGTACAAATTTCTATATGTTCTGAAATGCTCTCAAATTTTTCAAATAGATTGCAAGCAAAAACTTGTGGAGTTTCTTTTTGTAAAGAACGTACTTGGTTACTATCAGTATTATTTTTAGAATATTTTTGAATCTCCAAATATTTCAAACAAGAACTAAGTTTGCAAGTTTTAGAAAATGGAGGAGAGAAAATTGTTTGTAAAAAGAAAATACTTCTTTCTCCTTTGTTCTAGACCGAAAGGCAACACAGTTTTGGCCCAACAGAAGCCTAGCCCATTTTCTCCTCTGTCTTCTTCCTCCAGCGGCAAGCAGCTGCCTGGCAGCGTGCTCGCCGTCGATCTCCCGCTGCGATGCCCGCCCTTGTCGCCGCCCCACGCGAGGATAAGACCCTACGAAGCCCTCTCATTCCCCCTCGCTTCCCCCTCCTTGGCTCTCTCTCCATCTTCTTCCCTGTGAGCTCGCTCGAGAACCATCGCTACCGATGCCGCGTAGAGCTGTCGGTCTAGTTCCTCCCAAGCTCGACCAACGGGCGCTGAAGCTCCGCCTAGTCTCCCTGATTCTCTCCACCGAAGGTAGCATTCGGCCCAGACTCCGGCCGCTTGATCTGAGCAGCGAGGTCACCAGGAGAGTTTAGGTGTTGAAGCCCATCAAGAACCAGAATTAGGAACCCTCTCATTCAGGTAAAACTAGTAGGAGCGGTGCCATGCTCAGAACTATCTTGTATAAAAGTGTTAGACTGCATATATTGTATTTATGTAGGATCTAACTATAACTTGTACCAAACCCTAATTGGCCTGAGAGCCTATATAAACACAGGAACCTCACGGCCTTTTCCGTGTGAGGCTTCCCCCCAATACCTATCTACATGGTATCAGCCTAAAAAAACCCTAGCCCCACCCGATCCCCTCCTAGCCGCCGCCGCCAAGGGGAAAACCCTAGCCGCCACCACCGCTCACCCTTTTGCTGCCACTGATGGCCACCGACCCCCTCTCCTCGGCCTCCGGTGCCATCGTCCCCGCCGCCACCAACGGCGCCCTGCCTCCGAATGGTGCTCCGCACCACGTCGGCCCCGTCGTCATCTCCTTTGACGCTGGGAACTATACCAAGTGGGCGATCTACATGTGCGCCTCTCTCGGTCGCGCTAGGCTCATCGGCCACGTCGATGGCACCATCACCGCTGCCCCCACCAACGCCGACTGGGCCGCCTCGGACTACACCGTCCTCAACGTCCTGCACGCCGCCATCGACGAGGACGTCGCCGACATAGTCCTCGCCCGCGACCAGACTGTGCGCCCGCTGTGGCTCGCCGTCCTTGAGCTCTTCTCCACCAACAAGGCCAGCAAATTGATCTACCTCGACTTCGACTTTCACCAGCTGGTCCAGGGCGCCTCCTCCATCACTGAGTACTGCCGCAGCCAGAAGAAGATCGCTGATGCCCTCTCCGAGAACGACTCCGCCATCTCAGATCGCGCGCTCGTCCTAAACACTCTGCATGGTCTTGGTCCTTGGTTCTCATCTACGGTCACCATGATCTCCATGACGGACCCGTTGTCCACCTTCCTCCGTGTTCGGAGCATGCTTCTCATGGAGGAGATGCAGCAGGCAAATGCCGCTGCCAACGCCGCCTCTACGGCCCTCGTTGCTCAGACTCGTCCTCCTGCGCCCATGTGCACCGGCGCAGGCTGCCGCAGTGACTCCTCCAACTCCGGCAAGTCCCGCAAGCAGAAGAACAAGACAGGCGGCAAGACCACTGGCGGCCCCACTCGCCTGGGCAACCCTGCGCCCCAGGGTCCATGGATGTGCTTCTCCCCTAGTGCGGGGCAGTGGCGCGCCCCCTCCACCGGCCCCGACATCCTCGGCCCGCGCCCCTAGGCCTACACCACCACCGTCGTGCCTGTCTTCCAGTCGACGCCGTCCTCCTCCGCTGCACCAGCATGGGACAACGCTGGCCTGATCGCGGCCCTGAACAGCCTGTACCAGCAGGGCGGCTGGGTGATGGACTCCAGTGCCACGTCCCACATGACGAATGATGAGGGTAACATACTGTTTGCAGCTCCTCTCTCTCATCCGCAGTTCGTAACCGTGGGGAACGACACGTCCATGCCTATCTCTTCCTCCGGCTACACTTTTTTTCGATCTTCCTCTGGTCATCTCTTTCATCTCAACCACGTTCTTCTAGTTCCTCATTTAATTCGCAACTTACTCTCCATCCGCAAATTTACTAGACATAACTTTTGTTCTGTAGAGTTTGACGCTCTTGGTTTTTCTGTGAAGGACCTGAAGACTCATCGCGTGATCCTTCACTGCAATAGTGAAGGGGATCTCTAAACATTTCCTGACACCCCTCCTCGTGCGCCGCCCACTGCCATGCTCTCCTCCACCGCCACCAATGCTAATCTCTAGCACCAAAGGCTTGGACACCCCGGTCGCGATGCCATGTCGGTTCTCCCGAAGTTTTCTTTCATTAAGTGTAATAAAGCTAGGCGCCCCTCTGTATGTCATGCATGCCAACTTGGCAAACTTGTGCGTCTGCCGTTTAGTTCTTCTACATCCGTGTCTAGAGACAAGTTTGAGTTGATCCATTGTGATTTGTGGACTTCACCAATAATTAGTAATTCTGGTTTTCGATATTACCTTGTGATTGTCAATGATTATTCTTACTTTTATTGGTCCTTTTTGTTGCGTCAGAAATCTTGTGAGCCCCGTACACTTGCAAATTTTTATGCTTATGTTCGCACCCACTTCAACACCACCATACGTTCTCTTCAAACGGATAATGGAACTGAGTTTCTTAACTCCACTGTAGAAAAACTTCTCTCCCAACACGGGACGACACTCCGTCTCACGTGTCCATATACATCCCAACAAAACAGTAAGTCTGAGCGCGCCATTCGTACCATCAATGACACAATGCGCATGCTCATGTTTCAAGCTCATCTTCCTGAGTCATTTTGGGCTGAAGCACTTGCCACCTCCACCTTTCTTCTCAACCGACGACCTAGCAAGGCCATAGGCTCGCGCATACCGTACACCCGTCTCCATGATCGGTCTCCTCCATACGACAGGTTGCAAGTTTTTGGTTGTCTTTGCTATCCTAACATCTCCTCCACAATTATACACAAGCTCCGTCCCTGGTCTCTTCCTTGTGTTTTTCTTTGATACCCGTCACAGCATCGAGGATACCGTTGTTTTGATCCGGTTTCTGGGAAGATACTAATCTCACGACATGTAATTTTCAATGAGAGTGTTTTTCCGTTTCAGACAGCAGCTTCGGCTCGGGTTCCACCCGTGCCCTCGATGCCTCGACACCTGGACTTCCTCTTCACCAACATACGGGGTCCACCCCTGCCTGGGTCCCCGCCGACGGCCGCTGCACGCGCTGTCGCTGCCGCCCCTGCCGCAGTAGCCTGCACGCCTGCCGCCCCTGCCACGGCAGCCCCGCCGCCCCAGTTCTCTGTCATGGCAGCGCACCCTGCCACGCCTGTCGTGCGCCCTCGGCAGCCTGCCGCGGCCCCATCTCGTGCCGCGATAGCGGTTCCTGCCGCCGCGCCATCCACGTCTTTGGCCCCGCCTTCGGATGATCCCCCTCTGCGGACTACGAGGTCCGGCCGCCCCGTGCGTCCCATTGACCGGCTCAACCTCTTCGCCACGGACACCGTCGACGCTGTGCTGACCATGGCTCGCCAAGCTCTTCAGGATCCTCTCTGGCGCGCTGCTATGGCCAATGAGCACCAGGCCCTCGTCGACAACGGCACCTGGTCTCTCATGCCTCGCCCGCCCCGCGCCAACGTGGTCACCGGCAAGTGGATCTTTCATCACAAGTTCCACTCTGATGGCTCCTTGGCTATGCGCAAGGCGCGCTGGGTTCTCCACGGCTTCTCCCAGCATCCCAGCATCGACTATGACGAGACTTTCAGCCCCATCGTCAAGCCCTCCACCATTCGGCTTGTCCTCCACATCGCCGTCTCTAGCTCCTGGCCCATCCGTCAGCTTGACGTCAAGAATGCCTTCCTCCATGGCACTCTCAACGAGGTTGTCTACTGCCAGCAGCCTCCCGGATTTGTCGCCGCCAGCAGGCCTGAGCACGTATGTCGTCTGCACAAATCCCTCTATGGCTTGAAGCAAGCTCCCCGCGCTTGGTACCAGCGGTTTGCTGCCTACATCGCCACCATGGGGTTCGTCGCCTCCGTCATCGACACCTCCCTCTTCGTGCTACGCTCTAGGCACGACATGGCCTACCTGCTCCTCTACGTTGACGACATCATCATCACCGCCCCGTCTACGCCTCTTCTCCAGCGGCTTCTCGACCGTCTCCACAGTGAGTTCGCCATGACGGATCTAGGTGATCTTCACTACTTCCTCGGGATCGCCATCACGCGCTCCTCCGACGTCCTCTTTCTGTCTCAGCGACAGTATGCCGCCGACATTCTTCAGCAGGCTGGCATGTCCGAGTGTCACCCGTCCGCGACCCCTGTCAACACTCATGCCAAGCTCTCAGCAAGTGATGGTGATTTGCTTCCCTATGGCACGGAGTACCGGAGTCTGGCTGGTGGCCTTCAATACCTTACTCTGACGCGCCCCAACATCTCCTATGCCGTGCAGCAGATCTGCCTACACATGCATGCTCCTCGCACCTCTCACCTCGCCTTGGTGAAGCGTGTTCTTTGGTATGTTCGCGATACCATGGACTTTGGCCTGCATCTTCGCGTCTCGTCCTCAACCTCCCTGACGGCTTACTCTGACGCAGACTGAGCTGGCTGCCCGGACTCATGTCGCTCCACGTCGGGCTACTGTGTCTACTACGGTGACAGTCTGATCTCTTGGTCCTCCAAGCGTCAGACCACCGTCTCGCGCTCCAGTGCTGAAGCCGAGTACCGAGCCGTCGCCCATGCGGTGGCTGAGTGCTGCTAGCTTCGTCAGCTTCTTCAGGAGCTCCATCGTCCTCTCGCCATGGCTACACTTGTCCACTATGACAACGTCTCCGCTGTCTACATGTCGTCCAATCCAGTGCAGCATCGCCGCACCAAGCACATTGAGATCGACATCCACTTCATTCGCGAGCGTGTCTCCCTCGGTGAAGTTTGTGTCCTACATGTCCCCTCTGCTCTTCAGTTTGCTGATGTGATGACGAAGGGACTACCGAGTCAGCTCTTCTTCGATTTTTGGTCCAGTCTCTCCGTCCGAGAACCTCCCGATGCGACTGCGGGGGAGGGGGGGGTGTTAGACTACATATTTTTGATTTACATTGGACCTAACTGTAACTTGTACCAAACCCTAATTGGCCTAAGAGCCTATATAAACACAGGAACCCCATGGCCTTTTCCGTGTTAGGCTTCCCCCCCAATACCTGTCTACAAGAAGGAATCATAGCTGATACCACTGTACTACTCTATAATTGGTTTAGAAACAAATTGGTTCGCCACTGTAACATCCCAAGATTTTATCAAATTTTGGGGGAAATTTTTTGCTTTTGTTTTGCTTGTATTGATTGAAAATTTACAGGGATTTAAAACTTTTTGAGTTTATTTCAACGCTTTATTAGAAAACTACTATAAACTTTCTATCACTTCATGAAGAACTTCTTTGAGAAAGAAAAACATCAAAAATATTATTTTCTTTCTTTATTTAAAAACCTATGCAAGCTTGCTTGCAGAGGAATGGCTTACAAAAATGTGATATTTATTAAAGGTTGCTTTTACAAAACTATGACTGAAAATAAATTTCAAAGTATTATTTTAAAGTATTTTCTCTGATTTGCAAAGGAATTATTTTTCAAACCCCATTTCTATTTTTCAATTATGCAAGCAAATCTTTTTGTTTAAACTATAATGTTTTATTCAAAAATCATACTTTTGTTTTGGAAACTTAATACTTACTGATTTAGAACATTGCTTGGATTATTAGAAGGTCCTAGGATTTTGTTCGAATTAATTTGAATCACATTTGCAAAAGATTTGAAACAAATCTGAAAATAGGAAAAGGAAAAAAAAGAAAAAGACAAAGAGAGAAAAGGCCGCGGGGAGCTATTCGGCCTAGTTCCGAAAGCCAGCCCCGGCCCACAACCCCTCTTACCCGAAAGGGTATCCGCATCCCTCTCTTCCTCCACCGATAGGTGGGCCCCACCTGTTGGGACCTTCCTCTTCCTCTGGTAGGGAGGCCTGGCCGAGCCCGACGCCCTCTCCTCCGTCCGATCGCCCCCGAGCCCCTAACCCCCTCTGCAAGGCACACCGGCTATAAATAGCCCTGCATCTCCTCCCTCGCTCCCTTTTCCTCTCGCCCTTGAAAACCTACCCAGGCGGACGAGATTCCTCATCGGAATCCGAAGACGCTGCCGCCTCCGGCCACCGATTCCGATGCCACCAAAGGTTTCTGCGCCTCCCCTCGGACCTAGCCACCTTCCCCACTTCCTGGCGCACCTTGTGACGTCCTTGTTTTGCCCTTTTGTGTAGTAGATCGATGAGCCGAAGCTATCCCGAAGCACCTTGCCGCCCTGACGATCTCCAG
Organism: Dactylis glomerata; assembly: GCA_007115705.1. Taxonomy (NCBI): domain Eukaryota; kingdom Viridiplantae; phylum Streptophyta; class Magnoliopsida; order Poales; family Poaceae; genus Dactylis; species Dactylis glomerata. The sequence continues at coordinate 305,997 of QXEO01000519.1, forward strand.
CCACGACCCGCTTCTTCTCTTGGACGAGAACCTTGACGATGACCAAGCCCTCGAGATTGTCATGACCTCCTGCACACCGTCGTGGACACGCCATCTCCCAGAAACCACCAGAGCCCGCCGGAGATCAACCACCTGGCCGAGGTCGCCGGCGACCTCGACGAAACCCTAGCACCCCGGTGAGCTTCTTCCCTCCGTTTAATCCTGTCCGTTGGATCAAGATCTAGTGATCCTAACAGATCACTTAACACGAAGGGGTACGAGTAGATCTGGGATGTTCAGATCTCATAAGATCTGACGGCTCACAGCCCTTATTAGCACGAACCGGTATCCATCAATCAAAACATGCCACATGGCCTGTTCTGATTCAAACTCGAATTGAAATAGAATTTCAAATCTGAATTAGATCCAATCTTGTAAAATTCATATCTTTTGATCCAGAGGTCCAAAAATAACAAATTATATATCATTGGAAACCTTGAGACTTGTAGAATCCATTAGTGCACTTATAATTCATAGGTTCAATACACAATTTGAATCTATTTTCAAATTGAGTTAAACCCTTCTGTTAGCTTGTTAATTTCATATCTTTTGAACCAAGTGTCCAAAAATTTCAAATTTGTAGTCTCTGGAATCCTCTCAACATGTAGAACATCATAGGATCAAGAAAATTCAAAGTTGATACGTGCACAGACTTTGTGCATTTAAATCTATTTAAATAACTAATTTGAACATAATTCAAATTCTATAACTTATTTTTGAATGATTCCACTTGCAGTAGCTTTATTTTACTGCAAGATATCCAGTAGTACCATCACTCAATTTTCCTGAACCACTTCATCATTATTCAAATTCAATTATGAGAATTTGAGTATTTCCTATATAGATTAATTTTATTTCTTTTTCAATTAATGTCTTCCTCTACTTTGGTGAATCCTATGACCATACCCATTCATCAATATCATCTTGACATCATCTTGACCCAAGACCACGCCCATCTAAATCTACATATCTAATTCACACATATTCAATTGCAAATGGGTAACTTGAGTAAAGTGTGAATTAATTCAACCCTAGATTCTATTTTGCTATTGTGGTATTGATTTAATTCTACCATCATGGCATATGATCATATTCCATGTACCCAATAGAAACCTTAAACCATGATCTCAAATGCCATCCACCTATACCCAATCCTGTGCCTACTTAAGCTTGTTCACTTGTGTTGAACTATTCAATTAGCAAATGAGTTAATTGAGTACTTCAATACTTCATGAAATACTTACCCAAAGCCTAAGTGTAATAAATGCTATTTAAGAATAAATGTTGTTACACTTATTCAAATAGTATTGTTGTTGCACTAATTGCCACTTATGTGATCAAATTCACATGAGTAATGCCAAGCTTCATTCATGCTTTGATAAAGCATAAGGGCTTCATCACTTATGTCTTGTTTAGCCAATTCTCATCAATCATTTGATCTTTCCCAACTAAGCTCTCAAAAGTCATGTCGCGCAATCCATACTTTTCCCTTTGCCATATCTTTCTTATCATAACATCTCAATAATATAAATTGTTAAACAAATACTTTTCAATTGTTCGATTTGTTTGATTGTGTTTGTATGGTATGTTTATGTTATGTTATTTTGTGCTATAGTTTGTGCGAAGAGCTACGTGCTTAGTTGAGAGAAGTGTAAAGGATTGTATTCTTCAAAAAGGCAAATGACACACATATCTTCTACCTACTTTTACTACTGCATTAGTGTTTTCAGTAGTATGCATGATAGGTGAATGTTCAATTGTTTACAAAGTGCTAGATCCTAGTAGTGAGTAGCTATCCGTGAACCCCACCTGGTAGGATGCTAAAATACTTGAATATTGATGCTATGCTATGATCACCTGTAAAAGTTGTTTTGTGAATAAATTAACAACTTCAACTAAAATGAACTACCTGGGTGGAATGGTTTGATAAGAGGAGGTCGGAGAAGGTGGGTTCTGGGGCACATGCTAGGACAGATGTGTACTCAGGATACTGCTCGGGATTGCCACTCAGGATTAAAGAGATTAATATGGCTTCCATGATTAAAGTACTTCTAGTGCAACCTTATGACATTATGGGCTCTGTCTTGATTGAGTATGATTAAGGGTTCAACCATGGGTACTGACAGAGGGTGGTAGCATAATATAGGGGGCACGGTCAGATCCGTTTGGTTGAATGCTTTTTCTAAAAGGTCTTGTATTATTTTATTCTTCGGGATAAATTAATTCTTAAGGTGAAAGTGCACAACCCTTGCAAGGTATTTAAAAATCTACTCGATTAGCCGCGTCCTCGGAATGGACAATTGAGTCTCTAGCCATGAAATGATCGGAAGAATCTCATCATCGTTTCTGAATGCTTTAAGATTTGACTAGCAACCCTTAGAGGAGCTCAGGCTCATGCCCCGAAAAGGTATGGTTCTCTGGTTGTTCCAACTTTGTTGAGTTTTGCCCAGAAACTACATACCGGCCAGTATGTAATGTATGGGGGTTATCTTGACCCTTATAAACTAAAATTTTGATTAGAAAAGTTTTGAAAAGTATTATAGGATAAAATTGGATTTATGCAAATTAGCCTTGCAGATCCACTAGTCAGATGCCATGTAGTATAGTCTTTTCACAAATGCCACCAAATATGTGTCATTTGCCAGTACGTTGTTGTGCTGACCCCTCTGGGGCTGCATATTCAAACGTGCAGGTTTTTATTCGAATAAGGAACCGGGAGTAGGATTTCGAGCTTACATTCCAACATGTCTGCCTGTGGCACGTGATGAAGATGAAGGCTCACTGCAACTATGCTATATGCTGTGTACTCGTAAGGTTGAAGACCTATGTAACTGGATTTACGTTGTAATATTGATGCTATTGCAATGATTACTATATTTTGTATTGTGGTGCTATCTACTGATCCAGGGAATGGCACAGATACACAGGAGTTCTGCCTTTAGGTAAGGGCAGGGCTACAACCACTTTCTAGTGTACCTAAGCCTAGAATCACACACGTACTCTGAATAAATCTGCTACTGCCATGTTTATCTCCACTGAAATTCCCTTCCTGCTCTGCCAATATCTTGCCAAACTGAACCACATTTCTGTATAAAAGCTACACCACTGAAGTTCCTTTTTTTGCGGGGTACACCACTGAATTTCTAAACTAAGTGATGCCTAGAAAATTCGATGAGACCTTTTCAGAGAGTTTAACCGAGCAAATTTCGTATTCTGCTATTTCCCATTTTCAGAAAATATCTAAACTTATAAAATCCATAACTAATTCATATAAAATCAGAAAAATGCAAATAAGATATGAAAATGTTCAAAAAAAAACGTAATCTATCTGTATCAGAATCATGCATTTATAAGCAACTTTGAACCCTGTTTAAATTAGAAGAATAAAATGAACCTTTCATTAATTATGGAGTTGATACAAAAGCTATCTATAGTGCCTTTGAACTCCATTTAAATTGATGATCATGTTTCGGGTGAATTTCAATACCTATTAATCTGTCGTATCATACATGCTTGTATGTGAATTGCACTATACCATGTATTGAATGTCGTTTTCCCTTTCCGATGTGTTTGTGCTTCTTCCCGGTAGGATCCGGAGTTGATGTGAGGAACGAGATCAAGATCAAGATTGTCGACACCGAATATCATTACTTGGTTATCAACAAAAAAGGCAAGCAACTCCCTTCTAAACCTATGGTTTCAAAGTATTTTAAAAACTTACTATTTTGTAACATACGGTTCAACTGTCTTTTATCGATAGATAGAGTAATCCTATATGATGCATGTTTCCATTCCCGTTGCTTAAATACCCTGATCCACTGCTCCTAGCATGACTAGGTTTTGCTTGTGTGCGTTGCTAGGGCTTTCATATATCTGTAATGCTTAGCAATACTTAGTTGTTTACTGTACTACATATGGTTAATGAATCAGAGCTGCAAATGAACCTAGTATGAAAGGATGTTGTGGTATGACAATGATGTGTGAATAAACATGCTAAAGGCTTGGATGAGCCGCCACATGGGATGTGGTTCTCGTTCTTGCCAATCCTAGGACCCGAGTTCTCGCCTCTTGAACCAAGACTGAGCGTACAATCACACGGGGGCTTATGGGAGCCCCTTTGACCCCAAATTTCCTAGTCTGCTCCATGAGTCACCTTATTTTGGGTGTTTAAACTTTGTTTTAAACGTGGTCGGGGTTGCTTGGGGTGGGACCCCTGACAAACCAACCTCCGCACACAATCAGAGGGACCGACTTCGGGACTGGACCCGTTACGGCAGAGCTTCCCTCTGTTAGTGAACTCATGGTTTAGGCGAAGTAACGGAAAGGTCTTGGTCGACCACCCTCTACCGGCACGCCAAGTGAAGCGTGTAACGTATGGCACTAAGAGTCGGTCGACGTGTGTGGGTAAAGTTGTGCACCCCTGCAGGGTTAAATCTTTTCAAAAAGTCGTGTCCACGGTTACGAACAACTTGGGAACGGATTCCAAGATCATAGAAAACTTTAACCTAATCGTAAAACTTGGCAAATGATGTGAGCTTAGGATGCTTCCTCTAGGTGGAAAGAGGGGGTGATCCTAGTGGATAGGTTTTGGTGATATTGACTGGTGGATAAATGATAAAGTTATTTGGTGGATTTGAAAGATGATAATTGTTCAGTGGATTAAAAAGTAGTAGTTGCTCGGTGGATATAAGATGATAATTTGGTGGATGTGTCAATGATTAAAGATATCGCTCTCTTACCCCTTTTTAATGTTCTGAGTAGTCGAGATTCTACTCTCAGTAGTTTTATACAAATAAAGCTTGCTTTACGCAAAGTAACTCCACATAAAGCTGTTCATATCCAAGCGTAGCTAATAGGATACGTAAGTCTTGCTAAGTACATTATGTACTCACCCTTGCTTTGTTGATATTTTTGCAGCAAGTTAAGTTCCACAACAAAGGTGAGTTCCATACGAAGGTCGACACCGACGAGTAGCTTGGGGTTCCTTGACATCAACTTTGGGCTGCGGAATGGGTTGTTGCTGTTATGCTTCTAGCCTCTTAGGCCATGTTATCTTTGCTATGTCTAATAGCATAACCTTCCTTCCATTGTCTGATGTAGTGTTGGGTCAGTGACCCCTGTTTGTAATCCTTTGGATCTTTGCTCTGGTAAGAGCTTTGCAGTATTACCTTTGAGTCGTAGAGTCACTGTTGTGTACCACCTGTGGTTACCTATCTCGTGCATGATGCGTGTAAGGATATAAAGTGCACGAGAGGTGTTTAAGGCTGTCGAGCTCTCTGTTATATAGTCTTGGTTATGATTAGTTTCATGGTGCTTTGAGATGTGTAGAGTCGATGGTGTTCCGGCCTTCCTGTCGATGGTCTTCTGGCTTGGGAGTGGTAACCCCAGTATCACTCGTTGCTAGCGTGACTAATACACATAACATCTTTGTATATCTTAGATCTTGGGGGTCCCTGACATATTTTGGTATCAAAGCAGGACTGTTTGTAGGAAACCCTTGCTATTTCCGATGTTGAGTCTAGTGTTTATGAAAACTATTTTCAAGCCAAAAATGATTTGCAAAATGTAGATAAGGTTTCTTTTTACTCCTTATCTCCATCAATCTTAGTTCTGAGCTTTCTTATCCTTTCATGTTGATTTGGAAAAAAGTGTTTTTATCTCTTCTAGTCATTCAAAACATAGGTCCCTCGTGGGATGGTTGTTTCTTAACCAGTTGACCTAGTGTTGTGCTCTCAAGAGTCTTCTCTAAAACAAGAAGAAGCAACTACAAGGTTCCCTTCCATCATAATATCTCAGTTTTGTGGTTCCACATTGTTCTAGGTTGCGAGGTTTCCTTTGCCTCGTATGCATCCTTTTACTTGCTTGGGTACTTCAAAAGCTATACCTTGTTCTGGAAGCTACCTCGTGATTACTACCATGTGGCATCCTTTGAGTTGCTCAGCTAGTAGTTATTTATTTCTCTATCTTTTAAGCTTGGACTTGAACCAAAGGTCTCGGATTGTGCTGGATTCCAGTACATGAAGCTGGCCTTCAACCCAAGATCCATTCCATTTAACCCTTGTGTTAATGATTTATCATTCACTTAATATGGTTTGCCTTTCAAGCTTATGGTTGTAGTCGTAATTGAATTGCGGCAACAAAGGACTTTCCCTACTACTAGATTTGGCCCAAGTTCTTTCATGGAACAAAATGGATCACGACAAGAGTCTCTTAGTGAGTCTCGCTTCTACGTCCATGAATCTGCCACACCCTTCCTTTCAGCATTGGTTTACATGAGATGTTAACTTGTGCATCCACATCAAAGGATTCGTTATAAGTGTGTTCCTTCTCTTAAGTTGCTTTCCGAACCTCGTCTGCGAGTTGGCAGCCAAGTTGTACATGTGCATTGGTGTATTCTAGTGCATGTTACTCTTGTGGTATGATCAAGCCGTTCCACCCCAAAATATCTGGAGAAACAAACTCCAGTCCTCGTCCATTTCTAGGACTAGGTCAAAGTGTTGTACTCTGTAGAATGTGAGGTATGCACATCTTATGTTCTATTTTACCTTAGAGTATCACACTATTCTACACCAAATGGTCGTGCCGAGTCTCATGACCTTCTTGATGAAGTGATCCTCTTACACATCTTTACTCGCCCTTCATCCGAGCTGGTCGTGCTTGGAATGCTGGGTATGCATATTGCTGTGGTTGTCTCAGATTCTTAGCAATTCTTATTTCTTCCAAATCCAAGGACATTTGCATCATTCCTAGCATGATTGGTTACCCAATCACTAAACTAAGTTTGACAGTGTGGCCAAGCCTTTATTCAGACACACATCTTCGATCAAAGAGTTAGGTTCATGCCAAAACTCTCAAGACCGCATCGTCTTTCTTGTGAAGCAAGAATCTCTCTTGAACTTAGTGACATACCGGTGGTTTTGTGATATTCTAGATGTCTTTCTAGAAGCATCGCCATTTTTTTCACATGACAATGTTGTCAAGTTCATGAGTAAGCTGGTTCTCTGAATCGCTCCTTTCTTTAAGAATCTGTGCTAGATACCCTAGAATAGTTGGTTGAGCTTGAACAACAACTTGGAGAGTTGAAAGACAAAAGATCTATCTGATTTGCTCCTTCTTAAGAGGATATCTAGTTTTTTCGTTATGAAGTAAGATGATATCTCCTTGATACGTCCATAACGTATCTATAATTTTTCATGGCTTTATGCTAATATTATGCTTTTGACACTTGTTTTTATATCAAGTTTATGATTTATTTGGACTAACCTACTAATAGTTGAAAAAGTGCACAATGTTCTTGTTTTACACTTTGATGTGTAGGAATTACCAAGAATACAAGAGGAAACCTTGTTGGAGTCAAATCAGGACTTTTCAAGAAATCTGTCCCAGAACTTTTTTCGAAGATGGTCACATTACGGGTCGATGACGGCGTCAAATGGAAAACTCCCGAACTACAAAGTTGTTGGAAATTTTGCGTGGAACATTATAAACATAAAATTTAACTGATTCCGATTCCGGACGGCCAAGATAAGCCCAATCCACTGCAACCCTAGAGGGGGTGACAGAAATCCGAGAAGCTATATAAAGGGATGAAACCTAACTCATGGTGGACTCCTCCACCCACGAATTGCAGCCGCCAAAAGCCATGTTTTTGCCTCCCCCATGGATCCCATCTCCATGGGGGAGGGCTCTGATTGCTGGTTGATGGCACCAGAAAAGAGTTGGTGCCTAGTTGAATGTCTAGCCCATTGGGAACCCCAAGAGGAAGGTGTGATGAATATAGCAGCAAGATTTTTCCTCAGTTAAGAAACCAAGGTTGTGTCGATCAGGAGAAGAGCAGACAATGACGACTGAAGGTGATGCTTGCTAGTTTGCGATAGCTTCAGACAATTTATATATGGCGCCTCATCCAAGCTTTGCTAGCTAGCTGCAACGCGGAACCTGCACACAACACAACCAAGTACTTTGCTCCCAACTTGCGATGAGGTTGTCAATCTCACCGGTTTGCTTGAAACAAAGGTTATGAGCGTATCGAGTGGAAAACAGTAGAAGTATGTGAGTAAAGTAAACAGTGTGAGTAAAGTAAACAGGTGATAGCAATATGATGGAAATAGGACCGGGGTCCACAGTTCACTAGTGGTTTCTCTCCATAAGATAAATAACACATGCTGGGTAAACAAATTACAATTGGGCAATTGATAGAATAAAGATAAATGTGATATGTCAAGAAGATCACTATGAGATTTACTCTGGGCATTACAACAAAATACATAGAGCGCCATCCAACTGCATCTATGACTAATAATCCACTTGTGGCGAATCAATTCGAGAACTCCACAAGTATTAAATTGCGAACAACAGATAATTGCATTAAGCAAAGTGTGTAATATAAACAAAGCATATGCCCTTGAGCATATGAATGTTGTTTTCTCCCTAGTAGCAATAGCACATCTACAACCTTAGAGGTTTCTGTCACTCCCCCAGGTTAAATAGAGGCATGAACCCACTATCGAGCATAAATACTCCCTCTTGGAGTCACTAGCAACTACTCGGCCAAGATAGCTACTAACAACGGAGAGCATGCAAGATCATAAACAACATAGAGATAACATAAGATATAATTCAGTACAGCAACTTAATCATAACACCAATATTCATCAGATCCCAACAAACCAAACATGTAGAATTACATAACGGTGATCTCAATCATGTAGGGCAGCTCATGAGATCTAAACATGAAGCACATGGTGGAGAAGACAACCATCTAGCTACGGCTATGGACCCATAGTCCAAGGTAGACTACTCACTCATCGCTCTGGAGGCAAGCATGGCGATGAAGAAGACCTCCGGTGGCGATTCCCCTCTCCGGCAGGGTGCCGGGAAGAGCTTCTGAACCCTCCCGATCTTCGGGTCGACGGCGGCAGCGGATCACGATGTGTTCTGGAAAATTGATCGGGTCCTTAGGTTTTTCCCGTCGGGGGGTCTTTATAGGCGAAGGGGCGATGTCAGAGGTGGAGCCAGGTGGCCTCACACCTGGCTGGCGTGGCCCAGGCCCTGGCCATGCTGGCCTGGTGTGTGGGGCCCCTGTGGCCCCCCTCCTACTCCTCTTCGGATCTCTGGAAGCTTTCGGGTAAAATAAGACTTCAGGAACTTGTTTCGTCCAATTCTGAGAATATTTCCTGTGTATCACTTCTCAAACACAAAAACAACAGAAAACAGGAACTGGCACTGTGGCAACTTGTTAATAGGTTAGTTCCGGAAAATGCATAAAAGTGCCACGAAGTGTAACGAAACATTAGGCAAATGGTGTAAAAACAAGCATGGAGCATCAAAAATTATAGATACGTTGGAGACGTATCAAGCATCCCCAAGCTTAACTCCTGCTCGTCCTCGAGTAGGTAAGTGATAACAAAAGAATAATTTTTGAGGTGACATGCACCTACACAATCTTGATCATATATGTAAGCATTTGTGAGCTGGGATCATAAGAACTTAAAACATGGGCATGAAGATATAATCTTGACAATAAGAACTTAGCAACCATGTTGTAAACATGCAAATGAACACAAACAAAAGATCATGAAAATGAAACAATGAAAGTCAAACGTGTGTTCAAATCATAAGGAAAACATACAAATGGTTTTCAGCTTGTCCTTCATGGAGAGCAAAACATAAATGCATAGGACACCTTCAAGTTTAAGAGGGCGACTAGATACAAATAATTTGAGAACAAGTGAAACCAATCAATATGAATCAATCAATGAAAACTTTGGGATGATGCACATTATACTAAGAATGACAACTATGCTCTCTTATGGTGCATAAAGAAAGAAGGTGGTGACTCAACATAAAAGTAGAAGAAAGGCCCTTCGCAGAGGGAAGCAGTGATTGCAAGTTTTATAACCTTCAAAAATTATGGTACTTACCGGCTTTGAGCTCTCATTGCCCCCATCATAAGCATCTTGAATGGTTAAAGTTAATGCGAGAAGAATTATGATGCATATGCTTGACAAATCATAAGTTGAAAACCTCGTGTCCCGTGAATACGAGTACCCAAACCTCATGCTACTTTACTTAGAGTCCCAAGCAAGGCTCTTGTCATTGTAAATATATGCATATCATTGAGAACCGCCCATGGGGTACCTCCGTGCCCGATGACATGGAACAAGCCCACATCAAAATGATAGGACAAGCAGACAATGAACACCTCGACATCTCTTTTATTTGCCATTTGTTTAGCTTTTTATTGTGAGATGCGTCGTCAAATGTTCACCATGGGTATGCTGCAAATTTCCACCATGAATTATGCATGGCTTAGATTAGCGGCCCGGCGTTTCCCTAACACATATACAAACTCCATGATCCCCACAAGATTCCCAATTCATTTCACACCGCGGGCATCCATAAACAAAAGATCACGATATCAACTCCAATAAGAAGTGCAATGTTGAAAGCTTGCCCATGACTGCATGGCTGGGCTAGTCTCCAACTTACAACTTGCAAGCATAACAACTCAACATAAGAGACCACAATGTCAAAATTTTAAGAACAGGAAAAAGTAAAGTGTGCCTTCCGGTTCGTGAGAGCGTTACTGACCGAATTTCGCATAACACTGGTAAGAGTTTAATTTAAAGAGAAAATAAAAGCAAGCCAAATTTACTTGCAATAGCAAATTGCTAGTAGGTATGTATGGTGGACACTTTGGAAAACTTTGGCTTTTAGGAGTTGGATGCACGAGTAGAGCTCATACTCAGTACAAGGCGAGGGCTAGCAAAAGACTGGGAGCGACCAACTAAGAGAGCAATAATGGCCATAATCATGCAAAGCGACATTAAAAGAAGCATAAGATGGCATCAAAAGTCAAAAACTAAATGATCATAGAGGCTATTGGCGACTTTGTAAGAGTCTAACATGTGTGAGCATGCGCCAAGTCAACCCAAATAAAGCATCAAGGAGAAAACCAAAATAATGCTTCCAAATAATTAAAAACAACGCATGATTTTTTCAAATGCTCATTAAGCAATCTCAGTTATTTGAGACAAGTCATGCTACAGCAAAACCACTAAGCATACTATCAAAAAGACATCAAGCATGACATGAAAAAGCCTAAGCCGCAGTCTACACAAGCTCCTTCTTGTATCATTATTTTGCATAAAGCTTTTTCTCTTTTCCAACACCATTTGAAATTTTTATAGACACCTCTTTTGATGAAAACCAATAAAGTTCAGAGGCAAAAATACACCTTGATGAAAAGATATGACAAGGTCTGAACGCAAATCAAGGCGAAAACGAAAACCAAAAGCAGTAGCAGAAAAAGAAGAACACTCGATGAACGATAAGAGTGAAAACGGAGTGTTCTTGGCAAATGAAAACGAGCACATCTCCTCCAAAGGAAATTTGTTGGGGTCCAACCATTTATTGCAGAAAACAAACTAAACTAAGTAAGAAAACTAAAACAACTGATGCTCCAAGAAAAACACATAGTGCATGAAGCAATAAAAATATAGTGTTTTGAAAGGTGACCTGATTTTTGCCGATGAAGAAGGGGTGCCTCGGGGGCATCCCCAAGCTTTGACGCTTGTACTTCTTGGATATTTCTTGGGGTGATGCATGGGTATCCCCAAGATTGAGATTTTGTCCATTCTTGAACTCATCTCATCATTCTCCAATCCCTACACTTGAAAACTTCCTTCATACAAAACTAAACACAATTCTATTAGCAACATTAGTGTAGCATAACATATAATCAACCACTTTTTGCTTCAGGTTTCAACTCAAAACCACCACATATATAGCAAATACTACTGTAGCAACTTCTCCAAAAGTTCCGTGATCAAAAGAACTCAAAAGAAAGCGATAAAGTGGCAAACACAAATATTGGCAGAAATCTGTCAAAACTGACCAGCTGATAAAGGTCGAATTTTTGAGGGGTTTTCTGTTACTCAAATAAAAAAGTGTTCAACTAACGAAAGTTTGGATATAACCTGGGGCATATGCACAAGAAATCGTAGGTCCAAAAGATATACAGAGAATTTATACGAATTTTTACGGTGCAGCACCAAAAACAGTTTCAGGACAGCAACATCCCCAAATCTTTACCTCACTCGAATTAGAGGCTTCTCTTGGCACAAAAACAAAATAAACAAGATAAGGAGCAGTCATTACAGTAGTAATAACTTCCAAGACTCAAATAAAAGAAAAAGTACTGAAAATAAACATTGGGTTATCTCCCAAGAGTGCTTTTCTTTAACGCCTTTGAGCTAGGCGCAGAAAATTGCGAATCAAGTAACATCAAGTGATGAAGCATCACTTTCCTCAGTAAGCACTTTGGAAGTTCCCGAATATGATTCAACCTGCAAGTCACCCTTAGTGGAACTAAGAGTCTTACCAATTTTAAGAACATGTTGAGATTTAAGTGCAGAAACCTTGGGAACATACATAAATTTTTGCTCTTTTCCAACAAACACTTTCTCTTTCTTAAATTTAAGAGAAGAGAAGATTAAGCTAAGAGTTTCCATAGACTCCTCAAGTTTACCAATCCTTAAGTTTTGATTATCAAGAGTAGTGCTAGCCTCTAAAACGGTAATTCTCTTACCAATGTTTTCTATTAATTCACTAACTCGGCTAGCATTTTCTAGGATACTTGGCAAACTTTTCTCTAAAGAGCTGAGCCTTTCTACCACCTCCTCCAAGGTGGTCTCGGTTTTAGCAACATGAATAGGTGGTATTCCCACTAAACTTTCAATTACAGTGCATGCTTCTCCAGCGGGAGTACCTAGAAAATTACCTCCTGTAAGAGTATCGAGAACATACCTATTCCAACTAGATATACCAACATAAAAATTCCTAAGGAGGATCGTGGTAGAGTACTTTTTGGTACACCTATGATGAGCATTGTTAATAATACCAAGCACTATTTTAAACTTTCTCCCCCTTTTTGCTTAAAACTACGAACTTCTACTTCAGGATTACTCATTTTAGCGAAACAAAAAGCAAATAAGTAAAAACAACTACCAAGGATTCTAATTTTTTTGGGTTTTTGATATAAAACGATGCAGGTAAAATAAATAAAGTAAAGCAAAACAATAACAAAGTAAAGGATGTGTGTGCAAGAACACCCCTTGCAGAAGTCTTCCACTCTTCCCCGGCAACGGCGCAAGAAAAGAGCTTGATTGCTGGTTGATGGCGCCAGAAAAGAGTTGGTGCCTAGTTGAATGTCCAGCCCGTTGGGAACCCCAAGAGGAAGGTGTGATGAATATAGCAGCAAGATTTTCCCTCAGTTAAGAAACCAAGGTTATGTCGATCAGGAGAAGAGCAGACAACGATGACTGAAGGTGATGCTTGCTAGTTTGCGACAGCTTCAGACAATTTATATATGGCGCCTCGTCCAAGCTTTGCTTGCTAGCTGCAACGCGGAACCTGCACACAACACAACCAAGTACTTTGCTCCCAACTTGCGATGAGGTTGTCAATCTCACTGGTTTGCTTGAAACAAAGGTTATGAGCGTATCGAGTGGAAAACAGTAGAAGTATGCGAGTAAAGTAAACAGTGCGAGTAAAGTAAACAGGTGATAGCAATATGATGGAAATAGGACCGGGGTCCACAGTTCACTAGTGGTGTCTCTCCATAAGATAAATAACACATGCTGGGTAAAAAAATTACAGTTGGGCAATTGATAGAATAAAGATAAACATGATATGTCAAGAAGATCACTATGAGATTTACTCTGGGCATTACAACAAAATACATAGACCGCCATCCAACTGCATCTATGACTAATAATCCACTTGTGGCGAATCAATCCGAGAACTCCACAAGTATTAAGTTGCGAACAACAGATAATTGCATTAAGCAAAGTGTGTAATGTAAACAAAGAATATGCCCTTGAGCATATGAATGTTGTTTTCTCCCTAGTAGCAACAGCACATCTACAACCTTAGAGGTTTCTGTCACTCCCCTAGGTTAAATAGAGGCATGAACCCACTATCGAGCATAAATACCCCCTCTTGGAGTCACTAGCAACTACTCAGCCAAGATAGCTACTAACAACGGAGAGCATGCAAGATCATAAACAACATAGAGATAACATAAGACATAATTCAGTACATCAACTTAATCATAACACCAATATTCATCGGATCCCAACAAACCAAACATGTAGAATTACATAACGGTGATCTCAATCATGTAGGGCAGCTCATGAGATCTAAACATGAAGCACATGGTGGAGAAGACAACCATCTAGCTACTGCTATGGACCCATAGTCCAAGGTAGACTACTCACTCATCGCTCCGGAGGCAAGCATGGCGATGAAGAAGACCTCCGATGGCGATTCCCCTCTCCGGCAGGGTCGACGGCGGCGGCGGATCACGATGTGTTCTGGAAAAGTGATCGGGTCCTTAGGTTTTTCCCGTCGGGGGGTCTTTATAGGCGAAGGGGCGATGTCAGAGGTGGAGCCAGGTGGCCTCACACCTGGCTGGCGCGGCCCAGGCCCTTGCTGCGCCGGCCTGGTGTGTGGGGCCCCTATGGCCCCCCTCCTACTCCTCTTCGGATCTCTGGAAGCTTCCGGGTAAAATAAGACTTCAGGAACTTGTTTCGTCCAATTCCGAGAATATTTCCTGTGTATCACTTCTAAAACACAAAAACAACAGAAAACAGGGAACTGGCATTGTGGCAACTTGTTAATAGGTTAGTTTCGGAAAATGCATAAAAGTGCCACAAAGTGTAACGAAACATTAGGCAAATGGTGTAAAAACATGCATGGAGCATCAAAATTTATAGATACGTTGGAGACGTACCAGGATCCCAAGAAGCCATGAAGGAAGGGGGCTAAGGGGCAGCGCTCCCCCATGATGCCGGCGTCAGGGAAGGAGCTCCCCACGCTGCCGCCGGCACCGCCGCCGCCCTGCGCCTCTCTCTGCCCCTTTCATCGTCTTCATCGCCATGTTCATCACCAAGTCCTCCTTGTATATAGTGGTTCATCCTCCCACATACCTCTGTACCATCCTATGTAAACATGGTGCTCGATGCTATAAGTTATAATCCTATGATCTATGTCATGTTTGCGTAGTTTATTTGTCTTTTGATTGCTTGGTTGAATGTCTTTGGTTCATTAGAGTTGTATGTTGATATGGTACAATCCTTTGGTGTCCATTATATTTGTGCGTGCATGAATTAAACATCATAGGGTTTATAGTATGTGTAAGAGGAAGGGGAAAGTTCTGCCAGAGTGACATAAACCTGAGGACGCGAACCGGAACGTTGCACGTATGGGAGTAAGAGGACCATTAACTTAAGGCTATGGTTGAGGAAACCTTAATGCATTGTTAGTATTTACGGATGCTTGCTAACAATCCAATCATATAGTACTTGATGAGGATCACGCCGGTGATCCTTAAGTTTTTTCCCGATCTTTCACAGCGAGTCAACCAAGATAAAAATCTTCCAATAACGCGAAGAATGTCACCTGAAGAAGAGGAAAGAATCCAGAAAACAATGTTATGAAGATCACCACGCCTCAAACCTGAGCCTGATAATTCTTGATGAACACAAGAACCCTCGCAGCAATCTTTATTGGATAACACGGTAGCGCCGTTTCCCCGGAGGGATGATACACGGTGGAGCACACAATAGTTTTCGACTAAACAACTGAACTTCCTAAACCCTAGACGGCTGGCCTCCTTATATAGATGGCCATAAAACTGTTGGGCTTGGACAGGCCCAAACCCAAAATACAAATAACCCTAAGTGGCCCACAACATGACCTGACTACGGAATAACATAAACACATACCTCATCACCATTAGACAATTTATGAAGCTGTATACTCATACCTCTCAATGGTGTGTCATTTCCATCAACCTTGGCTTGTACCTCTAGAACAACCACATTGTCTGACTCTACGGACTTGTCCAAAAATCGAGTATGCAAAAATTGCTTCAAATCCTCCCAACTAGATGTTCCAAGTGTGATGCCCTTTGCACACCTTTCTTCACGCCACCAAGTAACCACCTGCGCATCCACATGCCGATGGGCAAGTAGAAATTTAGTATGACCGCGAAAATTGCTATCACGGGCACGGCATTGTGCAAAGCCATGCTCCATGTGAGATTCCCAAGACTCATACTCTGCGAACTTTGCAGCACTGTCCAATCTCCACTTGATTTTAGTTGCATCATACCTCAAACCAACCAAGATCTTGAAATAGTCACTGTATATATCGTCCGCTTTGTCAGTCAACCGGACAGGTCATGATAAACCCATACCTGAATATTATCCTTGTATTGCCGTAGTAGAGGTAAAATGTCCGTGTTTGGCTTTTAGCTAGAACAATTTCTGATCAGAACTACGCTGTATGCAAACTAATTTGGAAGGGAAACAATAATTTTGTACCAATCTGTACCAAATCTGCTGGGATGCAACCGTGTGGCTAAAGGTAATTTTGCTCCAAGCTGCTGACCAAAACTCCACGAGTAATCCAAACAAACGATCCGCTGCGAGGGCGCAAGCCAGGTAATCGATCACTAGACCAAGACAGGCTGGACGAGGCAATCGTTCTAGGCTCGAGGATGTCGCGCGTGGTCAAGGCGCTCAACCACAGAACAGGTCTATGGTTTGATGAGAAGGACGAGCGATCCATGCGAGGGCAGATGGGCCGGCCTGCTCTGAAAACCGCACCCAGCAACACCGCAGGGTGCGATCGAGCAGGCGCGCGGTTGCCACTCGCCAGGGGGCAGACACACTCCATGGTATGGCGAGGCGTAGACTTCTTTTTGTTTTCCCTCGATCGGATCTGGACAAAAAGGATCGATTGTTTCAGATCGATACCGTGTTTCTTCTTCTTCATATCTCTACCCCGATCGATCGGATCTCCAATGGCCTCGTCACTTCATTGGACTCCAAACCGATGGCCGGGTGAACCCGATAGAGAACTATCGTGATCTCGATGGAGAACTGCTAGCGATCGGTCCTGGTGAACCAACGAACCTGCTCAATCCGGCTGAAGCGATCGGATCTGGAGGATACCCAGGCGGACGGAAACTTTAACCAAAGAATAATCCAATCACAATGGTACTGATCTGAAAACTTTTCGAGAAGAACAATCCGTAGATCAATCAACAAAAAACACTCGCAGTGATAAACCCAGTAATCTGATACCACATGATAAGGATCACGCCGGTGATCCTTAAGTTTGTCCCGATCTTTCACAGCGAGTCAACCAAGATAAAAATCTTCCAATAATGCGAAACCCAAAATACAAATAACCCTAAGTGGCCCACAACATGACCTGACTATGGAATAACATAAACATATATATAAATTGCTGACACAACCTTAGACTAAATTATCTCATATCGTAGGTTGTCCTGGCGTGCCAATCTGCAACGAGCTACCCTCATCTTGGTGGAGTCCTGAAATTGCGCTTCACCTCCTCCTTCGTTCCCATATCAGTACTTGTATTTCCAAGTAGTGAAGTGCATGTATATTTAGCCTCTCCCACATAGAAAACTGCATCGAAGACAATGAACCCGATTTATTCGGTAATTAAACTTGGACAAAGCCACCACTATTACCACCACTTTTCCACACTCATGGTACTGTTAGTTTATGGTTAATTAGTATATTTTATTGCTACAGCACTAACAATTACTTTCTTGTATTTATTATCTTGCAAAGCTATCTCTCATATCTGTATTGTTGCTCTAGTTTTATTTCCTAGATAACGCAAATGTTTAGTGTGCGTAGAGTTGTATCAGTGGTTGATAGAACTTGAGAGAACATTTATCCTAACTTTAGCTTCTCATTGGGTTCGACACTCTTACTTATTGAAAAGGCTACACGCGATCCCCTATACTTGTGGGATATCAAGACCTTTTCTGGCACCGTTGCCGGGGAGCAATAGCGTGTGGGTGAATATTCTTGTGTGCAATTGTTTGCTTTATCTCTAAATATTTTTTACTTCTTGTTTTAAAGTTGTTCTCTATCTTATATGGATAGGAAATGCGAATTACAACAAAAATTAGTTGTACTTGCTACCTAAAAATGTTTTCAAAAAGGAAAGTGATTGGAAAGACGAGTAATGGTTAAGTGTGGGTCGACCTTGAACACTTGTATTCATGCCTATGAAACCGAAACAAATCTTTCCATGGAAGCTTTTCAGTTAAAAACTTGTAAATATTGTGTATATTGTATATATTGTACATAATCCTATGTAACATAAAAGTAAAGTGATAATTGTAGTTTCTAGTTACTTGGAAGTTGATAGTTTTGCTTTGCTATCGAGAAGCAGATTTTTTGTGCTTCACTATATATAATGTTTAAAATCTCCAGAATGTGATATCGATCTGAAATTTCTTGAGTGCAAAGTAATGCTTATTATCTTTCTCTCGTTAGACTAACTTTTTCTTATTTGAGTTACATAGCTATCTCAAAAAATTCGATCTTCACCGACTATTCAGTTTAGACAGATTTTTGCGTATCACTGTAAAAAATCGTGATGAATCTCAGAATAGTATTTTGATCTGATTTTTTTTTTGAATAAACCTGAGATTATGATCTGTCTTTTATTAGTTTTGAGTTTTTTGATTTGAGCTACCTAACTATCTCTTTGAGTGTCATCTTTACAGATTGTTCATTTTTGACAGATTTCTTAGTTTATTCAATATTGTACTTGGTGTTATTAGTTTCAGTAGTTTTTCGACGGACAATGGAAATCATGAATACCTTATAGTATATACAGTGGCTAATGTTGAGTATAGATTATGAAACTTGTCAATGCTTGACCATTAGTGGATTTTATTTAATGAGTACTAACCCTACTAATGAGTTTTGTGAAGTTTTATGTAAATGTAGCTTAGAAGTTATAATCAATATGGTGATGTGAGATGAACAATAAGATGCAAGAGCTCAAGCTTGGGGATTTTTAGGTGCATCCAAAGAACATATTCAAGAAGATACAATCATCTAAGCTTGGGGATGCCCGAGTCACCCCCCCTATTCATCAACTAACATGAGGTTGTCTCTTTCATACTCTATATTACCCATCCACATAATATGTATTGTGTTAACTTTGTATTATAGTTGCTTTGAGAGTGGATTCGGTACTCACCTGGGTACCTACACACCCCCTTTCAAATTTTTTTTCAAGACATATTAACCCATTTTTAGTTTGTTCTCCTAGTAGAGCACGAGATTCTGGTGTACAAAAGTGGTTTCAGAATTTTGATTTGATTTTTTTTTCATCAAAGTCAACTCAAAAATAGATTTTTCATTGACTTTTTGTTTTTCGGGTTGACTTTGACCAAAAAAAATTCATACAAAAAAGTTAAAACCACTTTTACACAGCAGTATTTCGTGTTCTACTAGAAAACCAAGCTAAAATAGGTTAATACATTTTGAATCAAAAGTTAAAGGAGGGGTGTGTAGGTACCACCGTGCATACCATTTTGTTTTTGTAGTTGCTTTTATATGTCTTGGTTTTATCTTCTTTAGTTTTATTAGGCTGTTTATTTCGTTTTTATTGCTTCTTTACTTTCACTTATAATTTTAAAACAACAAAAATAGTTTCTTTTGTTTTGCTTCTTTGTCTAGTTTTCTATTTTGATTTTATTTGGGTGCCTAGCTGAAAGACGTTAAAGAAAAGCACTCTTGGGAGATAACCCATGTTTTATTTCAATAATTTTTCTTTTGTTGAGTCTTGGAATTTGTTACTACTGTAATGATCTCTCATTATCCTTTTTATTTTGTTTTTGTGCCAAGAATAGCCTCTAATAGGAAGAAGGTGAGATTTGGGGAAGTTGCTGTCCTGAAACAGATTTCTACACTTTGCTGTAAAAATTCGTTAAAAATCCCAGACATCGTATTGATCTGCAATTTTTTATGCACATGCCCCAGGTTATTATCTAACTTTCATTAGTTTTTCACTTTTCTATTTGAGAAACAAAAGATTTTTGAAAAAATCGATCTTTACCTGCTGTTCTATTTTGACAGGTTTCTACCACTATTTGCATTTGCCTCTTGATCTCTTTCTTTTTGAGTTCTTTTGATCACGGAACTTTTGAGAGAAGTTGCTACAGTAGCTAATGTTTTAATGGATGTTGTACTTGAGTTAAAACTGATCCAAAAGTGGATCTACTATCTTGCATAAACTAATGTTGCTAATGAGAATTGTGTGAAGTTCGTATGAAGGAAGTTTACAAGTGTAGGGAAAGGAGAATGATGTGATGAGATGAAGGATGGACAAAAGCTCAAGCTTGGGGATGCCCATGTCACCCCTAGAAATATCCGAGAAGTACAAGCGTCAAAGCTTGGGGATGCCCAAGGCACCCCCTTCTTCATCAACAAAAATATCAGGTCATCTTTCAAGACACTATATTTTTATTGCTTCATATACGATGTGTTATTCTTGGAGCGTCAGTTGTTTTTTGTTTTTTGGTTTATTTTGTTTTGTTTGCTGTAATAAATGGCTTGTGAGGGAGAGAGACACACTCCGCTTTTTTATGTGAATACTCGTATTCTTCACTTATATTTGTTGAGTATTCTTGTCTAGCTATTGCAATGCTTTTAGCTCCTGTTTTTCATGCATCTCTTGTTTAGAGCTTGTTAGTTTTTCTACAGTTATATATGATTAGCTCTCTGGTATTTATTGATTATTATCTTTGAGAGTTATTTCAAATAAATTGATTGGTGTGGGAGAAGAGTAAAATATTTCATGTTTATAGTGGTGCAAAAGGAAGCTTGTTTAGACTGTCGCTTAGACTTTAGCATGTCATGTTAGATATTATTTTGATTATATGCTTAGTAGTTATTGTTGTAGTGTGACTTGTCTCAAATGACTGAGAGTGCTTAATGTGCCATTGAAAGAATCATGCGTTGTTTTTATCATATAGAAGCATCATATTGTGGTATTCTCCTTTGATGCTTTATTTGGGTTGACTTGGCGCATGCTCACACCATGTTATGACTATAAACCAGTCGCCTCAAGCCTCTATGATCATTTAGTTTTTGACTTATAATATCACTTTATGCTTTGATTAATAATGTTTTGTCGCTATGCATGATTATGGCCGTTATTGCTCTCTTAGTTGGTCGCTCCCAGTCTTTTGCTAGCCTTCACCTGTACTGAGTATGAGCTCTACTCGTGCATCCAACTCCCAGAAACCAAAGTTATTTCAAAGAGTCCACTATAAATTCCTATGCATGGCATTTCAAACCATTCCAAGCAAATTTTTTCATGTGCTACCTTTCAAAACCTTCAAAATACTTCTCATTTTGTGACACTGTTTTTAGCTCATGAGGACTTAGTGGTAGGGTTTGTTACCTTCCTTATTAAATTAAGTACCCCTTGACTTGCATGCTTCATCTGCTCGTCACTAATTTTGCAAGAGAGCTGGTCGGACCACTGTAACCTAAAAAAAAAGGTACTCCTCCATGGTATTAGATTGTTGGTAGGCATCCGAAGGATTCGGTTAGCCATGGTTTGTGAAAATAAAGGTGGGGAGGAGTGCCAAACTTTATAAAAGATCATGAAAATGCCAATTTTCAAATACTCGGAACCGCTCTCAACTTGTTTAGTATGGAAGATAACAAGAACCCCATTGCCATTTGTTGATAGGAACAACCACCTCTCAAAACAATTTTTATCTATGTTTTATAAATGAAAAGCTCTAGCACATGTTAAATCCCCGCTTCCCTCTGCGAAAGGGCCTATCTTTTACTTTTATATTGAGTCTTCATCTTCTATCTTTATGCACCAATTAAGAGAGCATAGTTGTCGTTCTGAGTATAATGTGCATAGTCCCAAAATTTATTATTGATTGATTCATTATTATGGTATTGCCTGTTCTCAAATTATTTGTATCTAGTCACCCTTTTGAACTTTGAAGGTGTCCTATGCATTTATGTTTTGCTACTCCATGAGGGACAAGCTGAATACCACTTTGCTATGTTTTCTCTATGCTTCAAACAAACAAATGACTTTCAATGCATTATTACTCATGATCTTTTGTTTGTGTTACTTTTCATGTTATAACATGGTTGCTAAGTTCTATGGTTAGAATTATATCTTTTATGCTCATGTTTAGAGTACTTTGATCTCAGCTTGCAATGCTTTACATTGACTTGATCAAGATTGTGTTGGCTGCATGTCACCTCAAAAATTATATTGTTTTTATCGTTTACCTACTCGAGGACGAGCATGAACTAAGCTTGGGGATGTTGATACGTCCATAACGTATCTATAATTTTTGATGGCTTTATGCTAATATTATGCTTTTGATACTTGTTTTTATAGAAAGTTTATGATTTATTTGGACTAACCTACTAATAGTTGCAAAAGTGCATAATATTCTTGTTTTACACATTGATGTGTAGGAATTACCAAGAATACAAGAGGAAACCTTGTTGGAGTCAAATCGGGACTTTTCCAGAAATCTGTCCCAGAACTTTTTTCGAAGATGGTCACGTTACAGGTCGAAGACGGCGTCAAAGGGAAAACTCCCCAACTACGAAGTTGTTGGAAATTTCGCAAGGAACGTTCTAGACATAAAATTTAACTGATTCCGGGTCCGGAAGGTCAAGATAAACCCAATCCACTGCAACCCTAGAGGGGTGACGGAAATCTGAGAAGCTATATAAAGGGAGAAAACCTAACTCGTGGTTGACTCCTCCACCCATGAATTCCAGCCGCCAAAAACCACGTTTTTGCCTCCCCCATGGATCCCATCTCCATGGGGGAGGGCTCCCAAGAATCCATGAAGGAAGGGGGCTAAGGGGCGGCGCTCCCCCATGATGCCGGCGTCAGGGAAGGAGCTCCCTGTGTCACCGCCGCCGCCCTACGCCTCTCTCTGCCCCTTTCATCGTCTTCACCGCCATCTCCATCACAAACTCCTCCTTGTATACAGTGGTTCATCCTCCCACACACCTCTGTACTATCCTATATAAACATGGTGTTCAATGCTATAAATTATAATCCTATGATCTATGTCATGTTTGTGTAGTTTATTTGTCGTTTGATTGCTTAGTTGAATGTCTTTGGTTCATTAGAGTTGTATGTTGATATGGTACAGTCCTTTGGTGTCCATTATATTTGTGCGTGCTGATACGTCTCAAACGTATCTATAATTTTTGATGCTCCATTGTCACATCCCAAAATTTTGGAATGTGAAAAATAAATAAAATAGAAACCATGTATGTTTGAATTGATTCAAATTTCACAAGGAATTAAAACTTTTGTTTTAAAAGCCTTATTAGGAAAACCATTTGAAACTTTCTATTACTAGTAAGTGTGCACGTGCAACGCACGTCTAGACTAACTAACATTATAACTAATGTAGCACATATAATGCATATGTCTTAGAAAATAAATTTATCATCGGTGTGAAACTATGAATAATGGACGACAATTTAGTAGTCCAAGAACTAATCCTAAGACAAGAACTTATATCATAATCTATAACATATATTTTCAAACAACACATGGCTGACTATAAGGTGTTGTATTTATTGCAAGGGAAAAGGTTCGGATGACCAAAACAAAGTCAAATGCTCAGATATAATCTGCAGCCAGCTAAGCCTATACAAATTGCCTCAAGGGGTCCTATTTTACCTAACAATATCCTAATGGAAACAACCGAATTATAAAGCCTTGAAGCCACTCGTAATAACAGTATCAATAGCACTTTGTATTGCAGAGAGTTTTTTGTTTTACATGAGAATAAGAACGCTTAGGCCATGTACAATGGGGCGCTTAGGCCCAGGCGTTTGGAATAAAATACCGGCGGTTTGGGGCTGTTTCTGGCCGTTTTCTTAGCAGCGACTCATAATTAAGCGCCGTGCTCTAAATTTCAATGCAAAATAAGTTTGCTAAGCTGCCGGCGCTTACATTCCTAGAGTAACTGATACCTTAAGCGCCCAAGTAAGAGGCTACCAATGTACATGTTCTTATTGCCCATATATTGCACTAACAATGTAACTGAAGAGACGTTAAAAACAGGACATAAAAAGATACTCCATAACCATTCCTCTAGCATAAAGAATTCAGAAAGAAAAATGGGCCTACTCTTCTAACAATCATTCAATCAGTGCGTAGCCCTTCCTTTTTCCCTGCCATTTTCTCTTTATTGGTGGATACGAATATTGGAGATCCCAGTTATTGTTGTACAAATTGTTTGGAAATATGTCGAGCGAGCAGCCAAAACGGACCTAGGAGTATCGGCAGGATGTCCTGAGAAAGAAAGCAAACAAATGTCTGTGCTTGCACTGACCATACAAAGTCTCAAGTATATATGGGAAAATCCAAACTAAAAGATCACGAACCGTAAGGTCGCGTAGTTTTGCAACCAATTACACTGGACTACAGGCAGTGGTCTTGCGTAATTATTCTAACCAACCAAACATATCATCGAGAGTTAGACAATATAAGATGACATACTATTTATTTTGATTATTCTAAATAACCAAACGAATCATCTATCTAGTTTTATTGAAGAATGCATAGAAACTAATATTACCAACAAAGTGTTCAGGTGTGTATCCCAACATGATTACAAAGTCTATTTAGTAATAATATGGTATTTTTGTCGCCTAAAATACTGAATACTGCTTGCATACACAATGTAGTGTTCAGGTGTGTATTCCACAGGCTTATGAAGTCTTTACTTAGTAATAATGTGATATGCTTGTGGCCTAAAATACTGAACGGGCATATTGTAGATATGTTCAGTGTTTTACATGGAACTTTTGTTAATCTCTCAAGCTCAAAAAAAATTTGTCATGTAGAAAATACAGTACAATTTATGTAAAATACTTTGCCATGGTTAGAAAAGGTCTAATCGAAAATCTGCAGGGGAACAAACGCTAGAAACAAGTGCTCAATGGCAAAATACTCTGCTATGCATCCTGTAAGTCCATTTTTTTTGCTCGACCTAGCTAGAAACAAGTAACTTCCTAGAAGATTTTTTTATCTGGCATCTCAGAGTTAAGAGCGAAATAGAAAAGGTCAAAACAAACTTTGGTACTTTTTAGGGATAATAAAATGTACTGAAATGCATCAAGTATGCAGGATAATCGCACCGACATAATTTCCTGAACCTAGTTTGTATAAATATAAGTTGGCTGGCTGTTTTGCGGCACGCAAAAGTGATCAAGGAAGGTATCAGAAAGTAAATATATGTTCGTTAAATGGTATAACTCACATATCATAGCAGGAAACAGTGGCTTTCCTCTTTTCTGCTAATTGCCATTTCCTTAATCATGGTCTGGCGATGAGACTATGTAAGGGCAACAAGCTTCCGCCATGCTTTACCCTTACTATTATTTTCTTGTGTCAAGTAATGCTATACCATCATCTAGAATGGCTTGGCCCTCCACAAGGTCAGCTTACTGTTGACTACTTGACTTACCAACCAAACATAGAGATAATTTTTTTCCTCATTTCCATCTCTTGAGGCCACATCCAGAGTGGCCGAGTGGGCGGTGCAGTAATTAACGATAGCACCCAGCATCATCAGAGGAACGACCGAAGGAGTAGCTTCAAGGCATCAAAGCACAGCCGCACAGGAGAATATCCCAGTCACTATGAAGATCCCAGGTGGTTTTGGTTTTAAGCCACGCCCTTGGTCCTTCAATGCTTGCCTTGCAATAGCTAAGACAGGCCTGGGATTGTCTCCGGCTTGGGCGAAATCCTTCACCATGGGGTTCGCTGCTGGCCTGAATCAGCAGCACGTGCTTCGATGCCATAAAGTGTACCACTAAGGCGAGCAGAACACCATCTGAAACTTAGGAATAACCGTTTGATCCAAGGAGGAATTCAGCAATATCTTCCTTAGAAGCCTGCAAAATTCAGGTGTTATACAGGTCGATGGGGTTTTACTTGGAAGATGAAGTGCCGGGCAACGGAGGCGACGGCGATGGAGCTTAATGGCGGCAGGGCCGATGCGGGCGGTGTTAGTGGCCGAAACAGCGAGGGCGGCGATAGAGGCTAGGGAGCCGCCGAGGCGTCGTGTGCGGTGGGCTGGCGGTCGTAGAATACGACCTGCCCCGGGGCTGGCGGCTGTGAACATGATGACGCCCCCACGGCGACACAGTCGCAGCCCAGCACCACTCCTTCCGCTGCCTTGCCGCCATACGCGCTCTCCACCGACGTTGGTGATCCATCGCCTTCAGCGCCCGCAGACGGAACAGATCGCTGCGATTAGGTTCACCAACTCGTCTTAGGGACGATCGCAAAGAAGGACATCTGCATAATGGTTGCGAGGATCATAAATTAGGAAGAGAAGAGGAATTAGCGGCATTAACTATATCTCTAATGTGATTCCCGTCCACCAAATTAGGACGTGCAGGTGGGGGCGGTGGGAGGGGGAGAACAAATAAATCTCAGTCGTTAGATAAACATGTGTATATGGTCCAGATTTAATTTTCCTGCCAAGTTCTTGCCTTTATAAGTAGTGGAGATTATTCCTTGAAGAACTTATTTGAAAAAAATAAGAATTCAAAATACTATTTTGTATCTAATCAAACCTATGCAAGCTTGTTTGCAAAGGAAATTTATACAAATGATTTATATTGAATGAAGTTTGCATTACTAAAAACTTACTTGAAAACAAAAGTCTTTATAGAGTTTATTCTCTGAATTTTTTAAAAGGATTATTTCAAAGTCCTATTTCTATTTTAGATTATGCACATAAAGCCCTTTAAGCCAAATTATAAAGTTTTTCTTAAAAATCTTACTTTGTTTTGAAAACTTATTTTCTTACTGTTCTAGAATGTTGTCTTGAATTTTAGAAAATTTTACAAACTGGTTTGAATCAAATTGAAGCACAAATGAAAAAGATATGAAATAATCAAGAAATAGAAAAAAAGAAAGAAGAAAAGAAGAAAAAAATAGAAGAGGGCCTCGGGGCATTCCTTTCGGCCCAACAGCGAAACCAGCCCGCAGCCCAGCAATCAGAACCAAACCGGTACCCTCTCTTTTCTCTCCCTTCCACTGACATGCGGGCCCTAACTGTCTGGCCAGGTCATCACCCCTAACCTCTAGCCGGATTTCTCACCTGTGAGCTAGCCCGAGCGCAATCTTCTCCCCTCCTTCAATTCCGTCGATCTGTTGCTCGATTCATCACATGCCCGCGCCTCTATGAAGCCCAACACTCCCTCTCTGTTTCCCCTCTCTTTCCTGAACCCTAGAGCCACCAGGCTGCGCCAACGAGAGCTCGCCGCGCTGCCACTGCTGATGGTAGACTTCGATGATTCCGGTGAGCTCGGGCTTTCTCTTACCCCCTTGACTGCGCCAGTACCTCCCTGTCGTCTTTGCGCACCTCCTTGACATATTTTCCTATCACCATGCGCTCCAGGTCGACGTGCCTATCCTCGGCTGAATCTTGCCGTCCGCAGGCACAACTCCGGCGAGCAATCGCCGCACAACTGGAGCACCTCCAGATCGTCCGCTTCGCCACCACAATCGCCTCGGCACCCCGCACCCTCTGGTAGGATCGCCACCCCAGGGTCTTCCCGCAGTCATCATGCCGCCCGCGTCCATAGTCGCATCGCGACTGCACCTAAACTCCAGCCGCCTCTCTCCTCTGTCACAGGAAATGAAGGTTTGAGTTCTGCACACCGTCGTCACCGCCGTGTCATCCTGAAGCCCATCGTAGCCTCTCCCTCGTCCAGAACTCACCAGATGGTCAGCGAAGTTGACCACCTGCACACCTCGCCGGCGAACTCCCGCCGGAAACCTAACCCTAGGTACCCTCTCCCTCTCTGTTTTAATCCAGTGCGTCCGATCTCGATCCAACAGATCAGATAGATTCACTTAAGTGAATCGGTACCAGCAGATCCAGGCCATCTAGATCTCTTTAAATCCTACAGCCATAAAGCCCAATCCGGCCGAAACGGTACTGGCCAATCACAACACGCCACGTGGGAAGCCCCTGTTTAGTCAGGATTTCGAATTAGGTTTTAAAAACATAAAATGCCTGAATATTAGAAAAATCATATCTTTTTATCCACTGATCCAAAAATTGTAAATAATATGTCCCTGTACTCCTAAAATTGTGTAGAACCCAATTCTGAATTAAAATCTCACTTTACAGCTATTTCAAAGTATTCAAATTTGAACATGTGAGTTTGAGTATTTTTGATATAGTTCAAATTCTATAAACCCTTTTTAATTGATTATTTTTGCAATAGAATCATATTGTTGCCCTCTATCCAGTAGAACTACTGCACAAATTATGTGGACCAATTTTCTCAAGTATTCAAATTCAAATGAGGATTTGAGTATTTTCTTCCTAAATTTAATTCTATAAATATCCTAGGCATAAATCTTTTTGTAAAAATTGCTTATCTTGATACCTAAAATCCACCAGAACACTTCACACACTTTTTCACACTTATCCAAGTGACAAATCCACTAGTTTAACCTATTTCCATACTATATGTGTTATTTGAGCACTTTGCAAAAATGAATCATAATTCCTATCACTAGTCATCAACCCGTGCACCAGCACGGTCTAGTTTTTATGAGCAATCTATTGGTTAAACCATTTTTAGAAACATTTTTTTTGTAAGTCTAATCATTTGGTAAGGACCGAAAAATAAATTGCATAATTAATGAGCATATAGAAAACGTGATATAGTTTAAAGTGATCTTTTTAACATCAATACTTCGTGTTTGTTAGATGTGCATTGGAAAAAAAATTCAATCAAAATGTTACAATTTCATAGGAAATCTAACATGGCTTTAGGAAAAAAATTTGTGAAATTTACAAAAATTAGTGGAATAGTGATCGTAGATGGCCCATGACTTTTAGTTCCAAACAATAACATTCATTAGGAGACACCCGAAATGGGTTATTTTCATTCTCAATTAAAATATGCAGGGATCAATGGATATACCGTAGTAGGGAGTGTCTGCATAAGGATTTACCATGATTAGATATGACGATCAGATAGGTTTCCAACCTTTGTTCTCTTTGGATTGACGTGGATGCTCGAAACCTCCAACTTTTGCAACCTTATCATACACATGAAATATTGTATTAAGAATCCATCATATTCATAGTGACAACTAAGCCACAAAAGAATAAAAGGTGAAATAGTTAATCTATTATTTACAGCGGACTTGACTAAATCAAAATGAACGTGTACAGAATATAATGGTAGATGAGTACTAAATGGAAACTACATGGGAATCTCAAACTCTGAGTATTTTTGCCATGCACTGTAAAATGGCATGAAGCAATTTAATAGCTTTACAGTATGATAAGCAGGTGTAAATAATACAATTGTGGAATAACAATGACTGATAGACGAAGTAAAACACGTAATGTGATAATTAAAAATATATACAATTACAGGATTTATATATGTGAGTTTTAAAAAGTCTATCTAGGAACTCTTACCATCTTCCAAAGTGAAATATTGAGAGATAACCTTATGGATATTGCTACATCATATTTGAATGTTTATATGATCTTACTTTAAAAATACAAACAATAAGATCTAAGTCATATTTTTTTCATATGTTCTTGCAAGGAATATAATTTTCCAATTGAATCATGAGGTGCCAATGTATTTGTTAGCTAAACCACATTACGTCTCCTTTTTGATACAACCCTAAAGCAATTCTAAGCCATATTGTCAACGTGTTTTTCATCTGAACCATATTATATCTTCTATCCTGTATGCTACTTACTACTCAAAGCAAATGTTGATTCTTTAGTTTGCCGATGCTACTACCAACCCGTTCATGGGAATACTCTCCGCAACCTCTAAATCGTGACCTGTGGCCGCATTACCATGCCCACAGCGCTTCCTTCTTGACAGCTGGGGGCTTGAGGAAAAAAGAGCAAAGCCATGTTAATTTCATTTATTATTTTGAAGCAACAGACAACACGTTCATGGTAGTGCTGGTATTGTTAGGATAACATTATTGTTCATTGTCCTTTAACTATTACATTTTGATGTGATGCCTAGCACGACGCAGGGGCTATGACCGTTGGACATCCTTACCTCCCTAGTGTAATGCTTAGCACAGCGCTGATGCGAGGGATTCGAGAGGACGGCTTAGTTCTACAACGGCATCTCTACGTCTTACTCCCTCCGTTTTAAAATATAAGATGTTTTAGATTTATGAAGCAAATGTATTTAGACACCTTTTAGTATGTATATTTGAGTGAACCTACACACTAAAAGATGTCTAAATACAATTGCTTCACAAAGCTAAAACATCTTATATTTTGAAACGGAGGGAGTATTTGTTAAACTGCCAATGGTACATCTACTCGTCCGCTACTTGTTTGAGATGTAAAGATACGATTAGTGTAGATATATTATCGTCTGCCATCTAACTTGTGTTAAAAGCTTAATAAGCATAGTTATGTTTCCTACTTGAAACTAAATCCGTAAATAGAACCTATGTTTTTGCAGGGATCACAAAGCTTAAATACCTCATATGCGTAGTATATATATGACGTATCTTCCACCAGGATGAGACATAACCAAGTGTAATAAGTCCTGTGCAGAGTTAATCACCGGATGAACACCCATATACTAAAACCAATCGTATTCAGTTAGGCTGTCAAAGGCCATGTGAAACACCAATCATCACGGGAGGCATCCGGTGATTTCATAATAAAAAAATATAGAAAAGTTCCCAAGCCTAATATGAAGTGTAAGATACCAATCGATCGGAGCTGAAGCTGGAGCGCGCAGTCCAATTTCTCTGGGTAGTGCCGGGCTTGCACAAATATCGACCTCTGCTGCTGGAGATGCAGGGCCAGAGATTCCCACCTTAAAACCATAACACGAATCGATCAAGAGATGGCATGCACGGCTCCCGGACCAAACTCGTCGCTCCTGCTGGTCGCCAGATCGGAAAACGCCATCGATTCAAACTGCAGGCTGAAATTGTGCGATTCAGCGCTCTCTTATTTAACCGCTCGAGCTCGCGTGGCTAAGGCGCTGAAGAGAGCGGTGGCCTTGGAGACTTGGAAGAGGGACTCACGATTGATCCTCGGTTGAGGGCATAGATCAAGGTGATGGGTGAACCGGCCAACGTCCGTGCTATCTCTGGAGTAGTGGACTCGATCAACGTGTGAGGACGTCTCTGCGGCCTAAGCAGCTGCAATAGATGAAGGCGGCGTCGCTGGAGCCGATCGTACTTTCGCCATCGTTGGAGGAGCGCTCGAGTCGTGGAGGCAGTAATGCATACCGGCGGAAATAAGGGTTCAAAAGATTTTTTTTAGAATAAATTATGCGGATCCGTACGCTTCTAGGACTCTTAGCACCCCAAAAAATTAACTTTCATATCCTATCCGTCGAATTAGTATCTTACGGCTATTTCAGATGTTTTCTCTAGGATAAACGGGGTGCCTCCTTTGGTGCCTCCAATTAGTAAGGCCCCCTTCTTTTCAGCTTATTTTCCAGATTCTCCCAGAAGCTACCCTTCACCAGCTTCTCCCAGAATCTCGTTTCTAAAATTTTCACAACAATCTAGATTAGTCTTCCCAATACTTATCTAGATTGTTGTGCAAATTTTAGAAACGAGATTCTGGGAGAAGCTGGTGGAGGGTAGCTTCTGGGAGAATCTGGAAAATAAGCTGAAAAGAAGGGGGCCTAAATATAAGATGCACTTTGTGCTATTTGATTTTTGTTCCACTATGCAAATGGTGTGAATTATCCTAAGTCCTAATGATCACTCAACTCTACCATGACTTAGTGAAAAATATACTCTCTATGCTTGCCCAAGTGCAAAACTATCAATCCCATCTTACCCAAAATTCCTCTAAGTATTTTGACTACCCCAATCCTATGACATTAAGTTTCCCATATCAAGACCATGATGAAGAAGTTGAAGAGAAGACAAGGAGATGAAGGAAAAGAAGAAGTTGAAGAGAAGACAAGAGATGAAGGAAAGACAAGAAGATCAAGAGAAGAGAGACCAAGTCAAGAAGATGAAAGTGTTAGACCTCATGACTTAGAAATTATTCATCCAACTTCTCAAACCAAGCCTAAGAATCTCCTTGAAGCTATTTTTACTAAGTGTTTGACACTTCCCCCATCAATCCTTTGAAGACTTTGACTTAGCCATTCTCTCCATCCATATCAAGTCAACTTCATGCCCCAATCTTTTGTCCAATTATCACTAAGACTTTGAAGACTAAGCTAAAACAAATAAACACTTTTGTTGTCTTGTTTGATTATATTGCTTGATTGGTGTGTTTATGTTGTGTTACTTTCTATCTTATAGTTGTATGGAGAGCCACGTGTGTTGATTAAGAGAAGTACAATCTTCATAAATTTCTAAGGCAAGTGTCACTATTGTTCATAAAATTCCCAATGATTTTACTATACATGTAGTGTTTCCTTTCTTTTAATATTATGCATGTGTAGATTGTTATGCTTGCTATCTCCTATTTAGGATATCCCTGATTACCTGTTAGAAGAAACACCGTAGGTGTAGATTTCTTAGTTGTGCTATAGAATTCGTGGTTGGGATTCCACATGTTCTTTTATTAAGTATGAAAACTATGTTTTGCAAAAACTAAGAAAACAACTAAGTTAATGAAACACCTGGGTGGAAATTGGTAAGATGGATTTATGTTGAGTGGTTACACCGGAGCCATCTCTATGGTGGTCGTGTGTATCTCACTTGTGGACGGCCACCCAGGAACAAAGAGATTGGAGACGTTCAAGTCGTGAAGCTTCCAGTGCAACCACGAGTCATATGGGCTCTGTCTTGACCAATTAAGTTGCGAGAACTCAGCCAGACGAACAGAGGGTGGTAGTGAATTGTAGGATTGAACGCGTCCGGGTTGGTCTGAGGGATTGCTTCTGAAAAGTCTCGTCTTAGTCTTCACTTGGCCATTTGAGCAAAATGAGCATCATGGCAAAATAGGTTGACTGAGTCTTGTGGGAAAAGTGCACCACCTCTGCAGAGGGTTAAAAACTAAGTACTTAGCCGTGTCCCCGGTTACGGACAATTTTGAGCGACATGATTTTGAAGCTGTTCAAGGATCTCCTCATCCCAACTTCTTAAAAATTAAAACTTGAAGGGTCAACAAGAGATTGTTGTGTGATCATAATTATGTACACCTGGTGGATTCCTGTGTGTGCATAATTAACTAGGAGCACCTGGTGGATTCCAGTGTGTCCAATAGTTCTTTAAAAGAAAAATGAGATTTTTGAAAAGTAGGATAAACAATTGCTTTTCTGCAAGCTTAGCCTGAAGCTCCACTTAGCCAAATATTCATGTAGGTGTTACACTCCATTTGTGTCCACCAAAAAGTGACATCTTGCCAATACAATTCAAATGTATTGACCCTTTGTGGCTGCAACGTTTCATGTTGCAGGTTTTGACGATAAGAAAGGTACGACAGGGTTACGAGTCTATCCGCAGCATGTTCGCCTGTGGCACATGAAGAAGAAGGACTCCATGCTATTTTTGATTTTGTTGTAAACTCTGAAAGCTTTATGCTATGAGTATTGTAAAGTTTCTTTATGTAATTGCTAGATCATGCGATGTAATAAAATGATCTTTGTTTCTTGGTATTACATCTTAAACTATGTGTGCTAGCGTTTGATCTAGGGACTAGCACTGAAAAGCATAGGGATCGTCATCTTTAGAAGGTGAGGTCACTACAGGTGGTATCAGAGCATTGTGTTGCCCTTAGGTTCATGACCCTAGGATTGGACAAAGACCCCTTAGAAATATAGGAGTTGCTTTTATTTCTAAGTTAAGAATTTACACACTCATTACCTCGTAAACTCTTCCCTTGGTCATTTTTGTCTTTACTTCTCTCCATTTCAACTCAATGACGAAGAGCTTCAACTTCAACACCTCAAAGGACTTCAAGATCCACCCACCTCTATCATCAAAGGAAGCAAATTGAAGAAGTCCAGAAGGGAGCTTGTGCATCAAAAATTCCGTGACTTAGAAAAACTACTTAGCTAATGACGAGCTACTTGCCCAACTCAAGGAGAAGGAGAAGGTATTCTAAGAGCAAGAAGAGAAGTTCATGTTCAAGATGAGCAAAAGAAGATGAGAGAGATTTGGAAGGCCCCTAGGATGGAAAATCTATCTAACTCAGTTTTTTTAGAATGGTGTTTGCAATTTTAACTTCTTCTATTCTCATCTACTTCACGTTTAAAAATGCTTTCTCATTCTTTAGAGATAATATCCCATGAAGACTATCAAGAAGAGACTAATTCTCCATTTATTGTTCCTTGACTTTTCAAGAAGCACTACATGGAAGCTACCGAAGAGCTTGGAGGAAGACTCAAGTATAGACTGCACAACGCCTAGAAGGACCCCAAAGAAGAAAAGAGTAGACTACTACTTGGAAGACATCCAAGAAGCTCTAGTTGGACCCCCATTTAAGATCTATGTAAGAACGACATCGTAATACATTACGATCATATCAAATTGTGGTATGACCATACTAGTTTGTTTGTGGTTGAACCATGTTGCTTGATGTGATGAATGCTTGTTAGATCTTGATTGTAAGGTGAATTGCCTTCGAACCTCTGTGTATGGGTAGGGTTCCTATTTAGACTCTTTCTATCTATTTTCATCTTTATTCAAACCCAAACAAGTGTTTTCTTGACAAGCCTCCATGAAGACAACAACATTATCACTCCAGCTAAAGATGCTCAGCATCAAGAAGAAGAAGCATAGAACAAGAGATGGAAAAACTGAAGGATCTGCAAGCAACGAGATTTTGCCATAAGGGAGTTTACACAAACCACTAGCTAAGGATCGATAGATTTGTTTTCTAAAGTTCTTAACATGAATTGAAACATGGATTCAATATCCATAGAAACTTTTGTCAAAACTAGCAAGGTGACCAAGAGTTAGAATGCGAGATTCAATAAACCATATATGAAGTAATGATTTGGGTGGTAGGATGGATTGATCACCATTTGTACTACTCTTATTATTCGCTCTCATAATGTTGGCTTTGCGAATCTTGAGTGACATACCTATAAGAGGGATGACGTTATTAAGCCTAAACCTTAGGAGGATAGAATATTATACCCTCACTATAGGCAAGTGTTGCCAAACGTAGGAATCTGGTGAGGATGAACCACAAGCTTAACATTGAAGATGATTTGCAATGGAAGATGGATATATCCAACAGTGGTGTACAAGAAGTTTCAATCCTAAGATGGAAAGTCTATGAAGATCAAATAAGGGTATGAAATGAAGCTATGAGAACATCTTAACTTGGTCTTCTGATTGACCCAAAGAGTGACTCTTCAGTGTCCAAAGTAGTTCAACAAGCTACCTTGTAGAATAGAAGCTCTACAATGGAGGAAATTTATACTCAAGCCACCTTGAGGAAGAATGGATGCTATAGTATGTGAATAGACACCCACCAATTGGAAATGAAGGTAGAAGCAACATATGGTACAAAAGATGACCCGGTGTCAAGTCATATCCAAGATGTGCTTACTATGAACCCAAAGACCTAGCCTACCCACAAAATTTCCTTTTAAGGGTGGTAGCCCACCTAGTACCCCAAACCCATCTTTCTTTCTAGCCTCTCCAAATATCGGGGACGAGATTTCTTTTAAGGATGGTAGCCTGTCACATCCCAAAATTTTGGAATGTGAAAAATAAATAAAATAGAAACCATGTATGTTTGAATTGATTCAAATTTCACAAGGAATTAAAACATTTGTTTTAAAAGCCTTATTAGGAAAACCATTTCAAACTTTCTATTATTATTCCTTTAAGAACTTATTTGAGAAAATAAAAATTCAAAATACTATTTTGTATCTAATCAAACCTATGCAAGCTTGTTTGCAAAGGAAATTTATAGAAATGATTTATATTGAATGAAGTTTGAATTAATAAAAACTTACTTGAAAATAAAATTCTTTATAGAGTTTATTCTCTGAATTTTTTAAAAGGATTATTTCAAAGTCCTATTTCTATTTTAGATTATGCACATAAAGCCCTTTAAGCCATATTATAAAGTTTTTCTTAAAAATCTTACTTTGTTTTGAAAACTTGTTTTCTTACTGTTCTGGAATGTTGTCTTGAATTTTAGAAAATTTTACAAACTGGTTTGAATCAAATTGAAGCACAAATGAAAAAGATATGAAATAATCAAGAAACAGAAAAAAAGAAGAAAAGAAGAAAAAAAATAGAAGAGGGCCTCGGGGCATTCCTTTTAGCCCAACAGCGAAACCAGCCCGCAGCCCAGCAATTAGAACCGAACCGGTACCCTCTCTTTTCTCTCCCTTCCACTGACATGCAGGCCCTAGCTATCTGGCCAGGTCATCACCCCTAACCTCCAGCCGGATTTCTCGCCTGTGAGCTAGCCCGAGCGCAATCTTCTACCCTCCTTCAATTCCGTCGATCTGTTGCTCAATTCGTCACACGCCCGCGCCTATAAGAATCCCAGCACTCCCTCTCCATTTCCTATCTCTTTCCGAAACCCTAGAGCCGCCAGGCTGCACCAACGAAAGCTCGCCGCGCTGCCACTGCTGGCGGTAGACTTTGACGATTCCGGTGAGCTCGGGCTTTCTCTTACCCCCTTGACTGCGGTAGTACCTCCCTGTCGTCTTTGCACACTTCCTTGACATATTTTCCTGTCACCATGCGCTCCAGGTCGACGTGCCCCTCCTCGACTGAATCTTGCTGTCCGCAGGCACAACTCCGGTGAGCAATCGACGCACAACCGGAGCACCTCCAGATCTTCTGCTTCGCCACCACGATCGCCTCGGCACCCCGCACCCTCTGGTAAGATCACCACCCCCAGGGTCTTCCTGCAGTTGTCATGCCGCCTGTGTCCATAGTCGCATCGCCACTGCACCTAAACTCCAGCCGCCTCTCTCCTCTGTCACAGGAAACGAAGGTTCGAGTTCTGCACACCGTCGTCACCACCGTGTCATCCTAAAGCCCGTCGTAGCCTCTCCCTCATCCAGAACCCACCATATCATCAGCGAAGTTGACCACTTGCATGCCTCGCCGGCAAACTCCTACCAGAAACCTAACCCTAGGTACCCTCTCCCTCTCTGTTTTAATTGAGTGCGTCCGATCTCGATCCAACGGATCAGATAGATTCACTTAAGTGAATCGGTACCAGCAGATCCAGGCCATCTAGATCTCTTTAAATCCTACGGTCGTAAAGCCCGATCCAGCCAAAACGGTACTGGTCAATCACAACACGCCACGTGGGCAGCCCCTGTTTAGTCAGGATTTCGAATTAGGTTTTAAAAACAGAAAATGTCCGAATCTTAGAAAAATCATATCTTTTTATCCATTGATAAAAAATTGTAAATAATATGTCCCTGTACTCCTAAAGTTGTGTAGAACCCAATTCTAAATTAAAATCTTACTTCCCAACTATTTCAAAGTATTCAAATTTGAACATGTGAGTTTGAGTATTTTTGATATAGTTGAAATTCGATAAACCCTTTTTAATTGATTCTTTTTTGCAATAGGATCATATTGTTGTCCTCTATCCAGTAGAACTACTTCAAAAATTATGTGGACCAATTTTCTCAAGTATTCAAATTCAAATGAGGATTTGAGTATTTTCTTCCTAAATTTAATTCTATAAATATCCTAGGCATAAATCTTTTTGTAAAAATTGCTTATCTTGATACCTAAAATCCACCAGAACACTTCACACACTTTTTGACACTTATCCAAGTGACTAATCCACTAGTTCAACCTATTTGCAAACTATATGTGTTATTTGAGCACTTTGCAAAAATGAATCCTAATTCCTATCATGCACTTTGTGCTATTTGATTTTTGTTCCACTATGGAAATGGTGTGAATTATCCTAAGTCCTAATGATCACTCAACTCTACCATGACTTAGTGAAAAATCTACTCTCTATCCTTGTCCAAGTGCAAAACTATCAATCCCATCTTACCCAAAATTCCTCTAAGTATTTTGACTACCCCAATCCAACTGTATGACATAGAAGTTTCCCATATCAAGACCATGATGAAGAAGTTGAAGAGAAGACAAGGAGATGAAGGAAAAAGAAGAAGTTGAAGAGAAGACAAGAGATGAAGGAAAGACAAGAAGATCAAGAGAAGAGAGACCAAGTCAAGAAGATGAAAGTGTTAGACCTCATGACTTAGAAATTATTCATCCAACTTCTCAAACCAAGCCTAAGAATATCCTTGAAGCTATTTTTACTAAGTGTTTGACACTTCTTAACAATCTAGAAAACCCTCATCAATACTTTGAAGACTTTGACTTAGCCATTCTCTCCATCCATATCAAGTCAACTTCATGCCCCAATCTTTTGTCCAATTATCACTAAGACTTTGAAGACTAAGCTAAAACAAATAAACACTTTTGTTGTCTTGTTTGATTATATTGCTTGATTGGTGTGTTTATGTTTTGTTACTTTCTATCTTATAGTTGTACGGAGAGCCACGTGTGTTGATTAAGAGAAGTACAATCTTCAGAAATTTCTAAGGCAAGTGTCACTCTTGTTCATAAAATTCCCAATGATTTTACTATGCATGTAGTGTTTCCTTTCTTTTAATATTATGCATGTGTAGATTGTTATGCTTGCTATCTCCTATTTAGGATATCCCTGATTACCTGTTAGAAGAAACACCATAAGTGCAGATTGCTTAGTTGTGCTATAGAATTCGTGGTTGGGATTCCACATGTTCTTTTATTAAGTATGAAAACTATGTTTTGCAAAAACTAAGAAAACAACTAAGTTAATGAAACTCCTAGGTGGAAATTGGTAAGATGGATTTATGTTGAGTGGTTACACCGGAGCCATCTCTATGGCGGTCGTGTGTATCTCACTTGTGGACGGCCACCCAGGAACAAAGAGATTGGAGACGTTCAAGTCGTGAAGCTTCCAGTGCAACCACGAGTCATATGGTCTCTGTCTTGACCAATTAAGTTGTGAGAACTCAGCCAGACGGACAGAGGGTGGTAGTGAATTGTAGGATGGAATGCGTCTGGGTTGGTCTGAGGGATTGCTTCTGAAAAGTCTCGTCTTAGTCTTCACTTGGCCATTTGAGCAAAATGAGAATCATGGCAAAAGAGGTTGACTGAGTCTTGTGGGAAAAGTGCACCACCTCTGCAGAGGGTTAAAAACTAAGTACTTAGCCGTGTCCCCGGTTACGGACAATTTTGAGCGACATGATTTTGAAGCTGTTAAAGGATCTCCTCATCCCAACTTCTTAAAAATTAAAACTTGAAGGGTCAACAAGGGATTGTTGTGTGATCATAGTTATGTACACCTGGTGGATTCCTGTGTGTGCATAATTAACTAGGAGCACCTGGTGGATTCCAGTGTGTCCAATAGTGCTTTAAAAGAAAAATGAGATTTTTGAAAAGTAGGATAAACAATTGCTTTTCTGCAAGCTTAGCCTGAAGCTCTACTTAGCCAAATATTCATGTAGGTGTTAGGCTCCATTTGTGTCCACCAAAAAGTGACATCTTGTCAATACAATTCAAATGTATTGACCCTTTGTGGCTGCAACGTTTTATGTTGTAGGTTTTGATGATAAGAAAGGTACGACAGGGTTACGAGTCTATCTGCAGCATGTTCGCCTGTGGCACATGAAGAAGAAGGACTCCATGCTATTTTTGATTTTGTTGTAAACTCTGAAAGCTTTATGCTATGAGTATTGTAAAGTTTCTTTATGTAATTGCTGGATCATGTGATATAATAAAATGACCTTTGTTTCTTGGTATTACATCTTAAACTGTGTGTGCTAGCGTTTGATCCAGGGACTAGCACTGAAAAGCACATGGATCGTCATCTTTAAAAGGTGAGGTCACTACATCCATGCTTGTTTACACACCATTTTCTTTGTGTTTTGTTACACTTCGTGACATTTTAATGCATTTTCCGGAACTAACCTACTAACGAGATGCCACAGTGCCTGTTCCCTGTTTTCTGCTATTTTTGTGTTTCAGAAAAGCTACACAAGAAATATTCTCGGAATTGGACGAAACAAAAGCCAAACCTTCTATTTTCCCAAAGCATCACGAAGTTCAAAGATGAGACCGAGGGGGCCAGCAGCCAGGCTCACCCTAGGGTGGCGCAGCCTACCCCTGGCTCATGTCACCAGGGGGTGAGGCCAGCTGGCCCACCTCCTGACGCTGCCCTTTCGCCTATATATTCCCCTCGATGGGAAAAACCTAAAGGATGGATCGCTTTTCCTCGAAATATACTGCAAGCCGCCGCCGTTGTCGTCGCGAGATCGGGAGGATCCAGGAGCTCTTCCCGGCACCCCGCCGGAGAGGGGAATCCCTGCCGGAGGCCTTCTCCACCACCATGGTATGGAACACTTCCCTAGAAGAAGGAAGAAATTACTTTTTGACTCTATTCTTAGAGCAAATTTTGAACTTGATGCTTCATCGCTAGATATTACTTGATTTCCACTTTCTGCGTCTAGTTCAAAGGCGTTAAAGAAAAGCACTCTTGGGAGATAACCCAATGTTTTCTTTTCAGTACTTTTTCTTTTATTTGAGTCTTGGAAGTTATTACCACTGTAATGACCTCTCCTTATCATTTTTATTTCGTTGTTGTGCCAAGAAGAACCTCTAATTTGAGGGAGGTAAGATTTGGGGAAGTTGCTGTCCTGAAACAGATTTTGGTGCTGCACCATAAAAATTCGTGGAAATTCTTAGAACATCTTTTTGATCTGAGATTTCTTTTGCATATGCCCCAGGTTATATCCAAACTTTCCTTAGTTTTACACTTTTCAATTTGAGCAACAGAAGGTCCTCGAAAAAATCGACCTTTGTCAGCTGCTCTGTTTTGACAGATTTCTGCCACTATTTGTGTTTGCCTCTCGATCACTTTCTTTTTGAGTTCTTTTGATCACGGAACTTTTGAGGAAGTTGCTACAGTAGTATATGCTTTATATGTGGTGGTTTTGAGTTGAAACCTGAACCAAAAAGGTTGATCTACTATTATGTTTAAGCTAACGTTGCTAATAGAATTGTGTGAAGTTTTGTATGAAGGAAGTTTTCAAGTGTAGGGATTGGAGATTGATGAGATGAGATGAAGCATGGACTAAAGCTCAAGCTTGGGGATGCCCATGTCACCCCAAGAAATATCCAAGAGGTACAAGCGTCAAAGCTTGGGGATGCCCCCGAGGCACCCCTTCTTCATCGGCAAAAATCAGGTCACCTTTCAACACACTATATTTTTATTGCTTCATGCACTATGCATTTTTCTTGGAGCATCTTTACTTTCGCTTTCAGTTTTCTTTTGTTTTGTTTGCTGCAATAAATGGTTGGACCCCAACAAATTTCTTTTGGAGGAGACACACTCCATTTTTCATTTGCCAAGAACACTCTATTTTTCACTCTTATCGTTCAACGAGTGTTCTCTTTTTCTAGAACTGCATTTAGCTTTCGTTTTTTCCTTGATTTTTGTTCAGATCTTGTTATATCTTGGCATGAAGGTGTATTTGGACCACTGCTCTATGTTTGTTTTCATCAAAAGAGTTGTCTCAAAAAGGTTTGAATGGTGTTGGAAAAGAGAAAAAGTTTCATGCAAAAAAGTGGTACAAAAAAGAGCTTGTTTAGACTGCGGCTTAGACTTTTGCATGCCATGCTTGATGTCATTTTGATAGTAAGCTTAGTGATTTTGGCTGTAGCATGACTTGTCTCAAATGACTGAGATTGGTTAATGAGCCTTTGAAAAAATCATGCGTTGTTTTTATTATATGGAAGCATTTATTTGGTTTTCTCCTTGATGTTTTATTTGGGTTGACTTGGCGCATGCTTACCACATGTTTGACTCTAACAAGTCGCCATAAGCCTCTATGATCATTTGGTTTTTGACTTGTGATGTCATTTTATGCTTCTTTTAATGATGTTTTGTCGCTATGCATGATTATGGCCGTTATTACTCTCTTAGTTGGTCCCTTCCAGTCTTTTTCTAGCCTTCATTTTGTACTGAGTATGAGCTCTACTCGTGCATCCAACTCCCAAAAACCAAGTTATTCCAATGTGTCCACTACAAATTCCTATGCATGGTATTTACAAGCCATTCCAAGTAAATTTTCATGTGCTACCTTTCAAGAAACCCTTCAAAATATTTCTTGTTTTGTGACACTGTTTTCAGCTCATGGGGACGTAGTGGTCGGATTTGCTATCTTCCATATTGTTTTATTCCAAAAAGAAAAAAGAAGAGAAAAAAGAGAAAAGGAAAAAAGGCACTCCTCCATGGTATGTGAATGTTGGTGGGCACCGATGGAATTGGTTAGCCATGGTTTGTGAAAGGAAAACGGTGGGGAGGAGTGCCAAGATTTATAAAAGAGCACCAAAGTGCCAATCTCTCTCTCTCAAAAACTTGCTTCATTTTTGTATGGAAGATAGTAAGAACCCTATTGCCAGTCGTTGACAAAGACACCACCTCTCAAAACCAATTTTTATCTCTCTGTTTTACAAATGAAAAGCTCTAGCACATGTTTAATCCCTGCTTCCCTCTGTGAAGGGCCTTTCTTTTACTTTTATGTTGAGTCTCCACCTTCTACCTTTATGCACCGTCTAAGAGAGAATAGTTGCCATTCTGAGTATAATGTGCATAATCCCAAACTTTATCATTGATTGATTCATGATTATGGTTTTGCTTGTTCTTAAATTATTTGTATCTAGTTGCCGTCTTAAACTTGAAGGTGTCCTATGCATTTATGTTTTGCTATTCCATGAAGGACAAGCTGAAAACCACTTGATATATTTTTCCATATGATTTGAACACACATTTGACTTTCATTGTTTCATTATTCATGATCTTTCGTTTGTGTTCCTTTTTATGTTATAACATGGTTGCTAAATTTTATTGTCAAGAATATGTCTCTTATGCCCATGTATTAAGTTCTTTGATCCCAGCACTCAATGCTTTACATAGTTGATCAAGATTGTGATGGTGCATGTCACCTAAAAAATTATTCTTTTGTTATCACTTACGTACTCGAGGACGAGCAGGAGTTAAGCTTGGGGATGCTTGATACGTCTCAAACGTATCTATAATTTTTGATGCTCCATGCTTGTTTACACACCATTTGCTTTGTGTTTTTTTTACACTTCGTGGCGTTTTTATGCATTTTCCGGAACTAACCTACTAACGAGATGCCACGGTGCCAGTTTCCTGTTTTCTGCTGTTTTGTGTTTCAGAAAAGCTACACAGGAAATATTCTCGAAATTGGATGAAACAAAAGCCAAACCTTCTATTTTTCCCGAAACATCACAAAGTCCGAAGATGATACGGAGGGGGGCCAGGAGCCAGGCTCACCCTAGGGTGGCGTGGCCTACCCCTTGCCCACGCAACCAGGGGGTGAGGCCAGCTGGCCAACCTCCCGACGCCGCCCTTTCGCCTATATATTCCCCTCGACAAGAAAAACCTAAAGGACAGACTGCTTTTCCTTG
The DNA here is from genome assembly GCA_007115705.1 of Dactylis glomerata. Taxonomy (NCBI): domain Eukaryota; kingdom Viridiplantae; phylum Streptophyta; class Magnoliopsida; order Poales; family Poaceae; genus Dactylis; species Dactylis glomerata. The sequence continues at coordinate 349,419 of QXEO01000519.1, forward strand.
AAACATACTGTAAGCCACCCCTGTCGTCGTCGCGAGATCGGGAGGATCCAGGAGCTCTTCCTAGCACCCTGCTGGAGAGGGGAATCCCCACCGGAGGCCTTCTCCACCACCATGGTTGCCTCCGGAGTGATGTGTGAGTAGTCTACCTTGGACTACAGGTCCATAGCAGTACCTAGATGGTTGTCTTCTCTGCCATGTGCTTCATGTTTAGATCTTGTGAGCTGCCCTACATGATCAAGATCATCTTTATGTAATTCTACATGTTGTGTTTGTTGGGATCCGATGAGTATTGGTACTATGTTAAGTTGATGTGCTGAATTATATATCTTTATGTTATCTATATGTTATTTATGATCTTGCATGCTCTCCATTGCTAGTAGATATCTTGGCCGAATAGATGCTAGTGACTCCAAGAGGGAGTATTTATGCTCGATAGTTGGGTTCATGCCTCTAGTAATCTGGGGGAGTGACAGAAACCTCTAAGGTTGTAGATGTGCTATTGCCACTAGGGAGAAAACAACATTCTTGTGTCCAAGGACATTTGCTTTGTTTACTTTACGCACCTTGCTTAATGCAATTATCCGTTGTTCGCAACTTAATACCCAATGTTCACTCAGACGACATTCAGAGCGTGGATTATTAGTCATAGATGCAGTTGGATTACGGTCTATGTATTTTGTCGTAATGCCCAGAGTGAATCTCATCGTGATCCTCGTGACATATGTACGTTATCTTTACTCTATCAATTGCCCAACTGTAATTTGTTTACCTAGCATGTTGTTATTTATCTTATGGAGAGACACCACTAGTGAACTATGGACCCCGGTCTAATTTCCTTTACATTGCTATACCGTTTACTTTTACTCACATTATTTACATTCCCACATACTATTACGCAAGAACTTTCTCGCATATTACTATTGCTTTCCACTTGATACGCTCAATCCTTTGTTTACAGCAAACCGGTGAGATTGACAACCTCATCGTAAGTTGGGAGCAAAGTTCTTAGTTGTATTGTGTGCAGGTTCCACGTTGCTTCTGGTGCAGAGCAAAGCCCTGGACAAGGCGCCTTATAAATTGTCTGGAGCTGTCGCGAAGCTAACAGGCATCACCTTCAGAAGTTTGGCTTTCTCCTACTGGTTCGATAAACCTTGGTTTCACAACTGAGGGAAGACTTGCTGCTGTGCTCATCATACCTTCCTCTTGGGGTTCCCAACGGGGTGTAATCTATACGCCATCAAGCACATGGATTAAACATCATAGGGTTTGTAGTATGTGTAAGAGGAAGGAGGAAGTTCTATCGGAGTGAGAGAAACCTGAGGACGCGAACCGGAACATTGCACGTATGGGAGTACGATGACCATTAACTTAAGGCTATGGTTGGGGAAACCTTAATGCATTGTTAGTATTTGCGGATGCTTGCTAACAATCCAATCATATAGTACTTGTATTTCCAAGTAGTGAAGTGCATGTATATTTAGCCTCTCCCACATAGAAAACTGCATCGAAGACAATGAACCCAATTTATTCGCTAATTAAACTTGGACAAAGCCACTGATACGTTTCAAACGTATCTATAATTTTTTATGCTCCATGCTTGTTCTTTCACCATTTGTTTAGTGTTTTGTTACACTTCGTGGCGTTTTTATGCATTTTCCGGAACTAACCTATTAACAAGATACCACAGTGCCAGTTCCCTGTTTTCTGCTGTTTTTGTGTTTCAGAAAAGTTACACAGGAAATATTCTCGGAATTGGACGAAACAAAAGCCGAACCTCCTATTTTTACCGAAGCTTCGCGAAGACCGAAGATGACACAGAGATGGGCCAGAGGCTGGCCACACCACAGGGGGCGCGGCCCAGCCCCTGGCCGTGCCCACCCATCGTGAGCCCGCCTGGTCCACCTCCTGATGATGACCCTTCGCCTATAAAGACCCCTCGACGGGAAAAACCTAAGGGACGGATCGCTTTTCCCAGAAACATACTGCAAGCTACCACCGTCGCGAGATCGGGAGGATCGAGGAGCTCTTCCCGGCACCCTGCCGGAGAGGGGAATCCCTATTGGAGGCCTTCTACACCACCATGGTCACCTCCGGAGTGATGTGTGAGTAGTCTACCTTGGACTATGGGTCCATAGAAGTAGCTAGATGGTTGTCTTCTCCACCATGTGCTTCATGTTTAGATCTCGTGAGCTGCCCTATATGATCAGGATCATCTTTATGTAATCATACATGTTGTGTTTGTTGGGATCCGATTAGTATTGGTACTATGTCATGTTGATGTGCTGAAATTATATCTTATGTTATCTCTATGTTGTTTATGATCTTGCATGCTTTCCATTGCTAGTAGCTATCTTGGCCGAGTAGATGCTAGTAACTACAAGAGGGAGTATTTATGCTCGATAGTTGGGTTTGATACGTCTCCAATGTATCCATAATTTTGATGCTCCATGCTTGTTTTTACACCATTTGCTTAGTGTTTCATTACACTTCGTAGTGTTTTTATGCATTTTCCGGAACTAACCTATTAACGAGATGCCACAGTGCCAGTTCCCTGTTTTCTGCTGTTTTTGTGTTTTAGAAAAGTTACACATGAAATATTCTCGGAATTGGACAAAACCAAAGCCAGAAGTTCAGATATTTACCGAAGCTTCCAGAGAACTGAATCGGAGATGGAGCCAAACCAGAGGGCGGCCACACCACCAGGGGGCACGGCCTGGCCCTGGCCCACGCCCACCTATGGTGTGGGCCCCCTGGTCCACTTCTGATGCTGCCCCTTTGCCTATAAAGACCCCCCAATGGGAAAAACCTAAACACCCGATCACTTTTCCTGAAACACATTGTGATCCGCCGCCGTCATCGACCCGAGATTGGGAGGGTCCAGAAGCTCTTCCCGGCACCCTGCCGGAGAGGGGAATCACCACTGGAGGTCTTCTTCATCGCCATGCTTGCCTCCGACGCGATGAGTGAGTAGTCTACCTTGGACTATGGGTCCATAGCAGTAGCTAGATGGCTGTCTTCTCCACCATGTGCTTCATGTTTAGATCTCGTGAGCTGCCTTACATGATTGAGATCACCGTTATGTAATTCTACATGTTGTGTTTGTTGGGATCCGATGAATATTGGTATTATGATTGAGTTGATGTACTAAATTTTATCTTATGTTATCTCTATGTTGTTTATGATCTTGCATGCTCTCCGTTGTTAGTAGCTATCTTGGCCGAGTAGTTGCTAGTGACTCCAAGAGGGGATATTTATGCTCGATAGTGGGTTCATGCCTCTATTTAATCTAGGGGAGTGACAGAAACCTCTAAGGTTGTAGATGTGCTGTTGCTACTAGGGGGAAAACAACATTCATATGCTCGAGGGCATATGCTTTGTTTACATTACACACTTTGCTTAATGCAGTTATCTATTGTTCGCAACTTAATACTTGTGGAGTTCTCGGATTGATTCGCCACAAGTGGATTATTAGTCATAGATGCAGTTGGATGGCAGTCTATGTATCTTGTTGTAATGCCTAGAGTAAATCTCATAGTGATCCTCTTGACATATCACGTTGTCTTTATTCTATCAATTGCCCAACTGTAATTTGTTTACCCAGCATGTGTTATTTTATCTTATGGAGAGGCACCACTAGTGAACTATGGACCCCAGTCCTATTTCCTTTACATTGCTTTCACCTGTTTACTTTACTCGCACTGTTTACTTTACTCACATACTACTATTGCTTTCCACTCGATACGCTCATTCATTTGTTTCGAGCAAACCAGTGAGATTGACAACCTCATCGTAGGTTGGGAACAAAGTATTTGGTTGTGTTGTGTGCAGGTTCCACGTTGCCGCTCGCAAAGCAAAGCTTGGACGAGGCGCCCTATAAATTGTCTGGAGCTGTCGCGAAGCTAGCGGGCATCACCTTCTAGAGTATTGGCTTTTTCCTATTGGATTGATAACCTTGGTTTCTTACTGCGGGAAAAACTTGCTGCTATATTCATCAAACCTTGCTCTTGGGGTTTCCAACTGGCCGGTCATTTACTTCATCAACTACATGCCAACAAGTTCTCTAGCACTATTCATCACCGCGCCATCAACAAGTTTTTCTGGCGCCGTTGCCGGAGAAAAAGAAGACTTTTGCAAGGGGAGTTTCGCACGCACACCCTTTACTTTGTTTTAAGTTTTGCTTTACTTTATTTTTACTTGTTTCGTTTTATCAAAAACACAAAAAAATTAGTATCCTTGATAGTTGTTTTTACTTGTCTGCTTTTAGTTTTGCTAGTATGGCTACTCCTGAGAACACCAAGTTGTGTGATTTTACTAGCACTAATAATAGTGATTTTATTTGCACTCCTATTGCGCCACCTGCTCCTGCTGCAAATTTTTATGAGATTAAGCCTGCTTTGTTGAACCTTGTTATGAAAGAGCAATTTTCTGGTGCTAGTACTGATGATGCTGCAGCTCATCTCAACAATTTTGTTGAGCTATGTGAGATGCAAAAGTATGAGAATGTTGATGGTGATATTATTAAGCTTAAGTTGTTTCCTTTTTCTTTGAGAGGAAAAGCTAAGGATTGGTTGCTGTCTTTGCCTAAAAATAGTATTGATTCATAGGCTAAGTGCAAGGATGCTTTTATTGGTAGATACTATCCTCCTGCTAAGATTATAGCTTTGCATAGCAATATTATGAAGTTTAGTCAGTTTGATAATGAAAATGTTGCTCAAGCTTGGGAAAGAATGAAATCTATGATAAAGAATTGTCCCACTCATGGACTGACTACTTGGATGATTGTCCAAACTTTTTATGCATGATTGAATTTTTCTTCAAGGAACTTACTGGATTCAGCTGCTGGAGGCACTTTTATGTCTCTTACCTTGGGCGCCGCAACAAAGCTTCTCGACAATATGATGGTAAATTAGTCCGAATGGCACACCGAGAGAGCTCCACAAGGTAAGAAGGTAAATTCTGTTGAGGAAACCTCTTCCTTGAGTGATAAGATTGATGCTATAATGCTTATGCTTTCTAATGATAGGACTCATGTTGATCCTAATAATGTTCCTTTGGCCTCTTTGGTTGCTCAAGAAGAGCATGTTGATGTAAACTTCATTAGAAATAATAATTTTAACAACAATGCTTATAGGAACAATTTTGCTAGTAACAATTATAGGCCGTATCCTTCTACCAATGGTAATGGTTATGGTAATTCCTCCAACAACACTAGGGCCGCGCCCTCCGAGCTTGAGGTAATGCTCAAGGACTTCATCGGTAAGCAAAATGCTTTTAACAGGTCTGTTGAGGAAAAGTTAGGAAAAATTGATATTCTTGCTTCTAAAGTTGATAGCCTTGCTCATGCTGTTGAACTTCTGAAATTAAAAGTGTTGCCTAATGATGTGAAAGAGAACAATACTTTTGCCACTGCTAATGCTATCCAAGTTAGAATTGATGAAAATGTTAGGATGCTAGCAGAATTGCATGCCAGATGGGAAAGAGAAGATGAGATGGCTAGAAAGATGAAGGTATGTACCATTACTACCTCTAATGATGTTGCTCCTAATACTAGCAATCCTCTTACTTTGATTGGTTTAGAGAAAACTCCCACTCCTTGTGTAAAAAACGCTAAAACTGCCAAAACTTTTTCTCAAAAGAGTGCTGAAATATTTCGGAGTGTGGGAGATGATAGCTCTATTTCCTTTAATGATTTTGATGTTGATGGCTGCAATATATCTGAAGTTATTTTGTTCTTGCAAAAGCTTGCTTTAACTCCTAATGCTAGTTCTTTAAATGTTGCTTTTACTAAGCATATTACCAATGCTCTTATGAAAATTAGGGATGAAAAGTTGAAGCAAAAAGCTTCTGTTCCCAAGAAGTTAGAAGATGGTTGGGAACCCATCATTGATATGCATGTTAATGGTTTTGATTGCCATGCTTTATGTGATCTAGGTGCTAGTATTTCTATCATGCCTAGAAAAATTTATGACATGCTTGATTTACCACCGCTTGAAAAGTGTTATTATGATGTTCCTATTGCTGATGTTGCTAAGAAGAAACCTTTGGGAAGGATTAATGATGTTCTTATTGTGGTAAACAATAACCTTGTTCCCGTTGATTTTCTTGTCATGGATGTTGAATGCAATGCTTCATGTCCTATTATTTTGGGAAGACCCTTTCTTCGAACTGTAGGTGCCATCATTGATATGAGGGAAGGCACCATCAAATATCAATTCCCACTCAAGAAAGCTATGGAACACTTCCCTAGAAAGAGTAAGAAATTACTTTTTGACTCTATTCTTAGAGCAAATTATGAGCTTGATGCTTCATCACTTGCTATTACTTGATTCGCATTTTCTGCGCCTAGCTCAAAGGCGTTAAAGAAAAGCACTTTTGGGAGATAACCCAATGTTTTTACATTCAGTTCTTTTTCTTTTATTTGAGTCTTGGAAGTTATTACTACTGTAATGACCGCTCCTTATCATTTTTATCTCGTTTTTGTGCCAAGAGAAGCCTCTGATTTGAGTAAGGTAAGATTTGGGGATGTTGCTGTCCTGAAACAGTTTTTGGTGCTGTACCGTAAAAATTCGTGAAACTTCTCTGTATATCTTTTGGACCTGTGATTTCTTGTGCATATGGCCCAGGTTATATCCAAACTTTCATTAGATGAACACTTTTTGATTTGAGCAACATAAAACCCTCTAAAAATTCGACCTTTGTCAGCTGTTCTGCTTTGACAGATTTCTGCCAATATTTGTGTTTGCCGCTTTATCGCTTTCTTTTTGAGTTCTTTTGATCACGAAACTTTTGGGGAAGTTGCTACAGTAGTATATACTTTATATGTGGTGGTTTTTAGTTGAAACCTGAAGCAAAAAGGGGTTGATTCAATGTTATGCTTACACTAATGTTGCTAATAGATTTATGTTTAGTTTTGTATGAAGGAAGTTTTCAAGTGTAGGGATTGGAGAATGATGAGATGAGTTGAAGAATAGATAAAAGCTCAAGCTTGGGGATGCCCAGCACCCCAAGAAATATCCAAGAGGTACAAGCGTCAAAGCTTGGGGATGCCCCCGTGGCACCCCTTCTTCATCCGCAAAAATCAGGTCACCTTTCAACACACTATATTTTTATTGCTTTATGCATTATGCGTTTTTCTTGGAGCGTCAGTTGTTTTTAGTTTTCAGTTTTGTTTAGTTTTGTTTGCTGCAATAAATGGTTGGACCCCAACAAATTTCTTTAGGAGAAGTTGCCTTCTTTTTGATTTGCCAAGAACACTCGTCGAGCGATAAGAGTGAAAAACAGATTTCCGTGAGTGTTCTCTTTTTCTAGAACTGCGTTTAGCTTTCAATTTTCGCCTTGATTTATGTTCAGATCTTGTTATATCTTTGCATCTGGTGTATTTTTGCCTCTGGTCCATGTTGGTTTTCATCAAAAGAGTTGGTTATAAAAAGTTTGAATGGTGTTGGAAAAGAGAAAAAGCTTTATGCAAAAAAGTGGTACAAGAAGGAGCTTGTGTAGACTGCGGCCTAGGCTTTTGCATGTCGTGCTTGATGTCTTTTTGATAGCACGCTTAGTGGTTTTGCTGTAGCATGACTTGTCTCAAATGACTGAGATTGCTTAATGAGCCTTTGAAAAAATTATGCGTTGTTTTAATTATTTGGAAGTATTATTTTGATTTTCTCCTTGATGCTTTATTTGGGTTGACTTGGCGCATGCTCACACATGTTAGACTCGTACAAAGTCGCCATTGCCTCTATGATCATTTAGTTTTTGACTTTTGATGCCATCTTATGCTTCTTTTAATATCGCTTTGTTGCTTTCCATGATTATGGCCATTATTGCCTCTTAGTTGGTCGCTCCTAGTCTTTTGCTAGCCCTCATTTTGTACTGAGTATGAGCTCTACTCGGGCATCCAACTCCTAAAAACCAAGTTTGCCATTGTGTCCACTATAAATTCCTATGCATGGTATTTGTAAGCCATTCCAAGTAAATTTTCATGTGCTACCTTTCAAAAACTTTCAACTACTTCTCGTTTTGTGACACTGTTTTTAGCTCATGGGGACGTAGTGGTCGGAATTGCTATCTTCCATAAAAAATTAAGTACCCCTCGACTAGGCAGCTTCATCTGCTAGTCATTAATTTTGCATGAGAGCTGGTCAAACCATTGCAATGTAATTTTTAAAAAGAAAAAAAGGCACTCCTCCATGGTATGTGAATGTTGGTGGGCACCCGATGGAATCATTAGCCGTGGTTTGAGAAAGGAAAAAAGGTGGGGAGGAGTGCCAAAGCTTTATAAAAGAGCACCAATGTGCCAAATTTTCAAAGAACTCGGAACCGCTCTCACTTGTTTATTATGGAAGATAGTAAGACCCCATTGCTAGTCGTTGACAAAAGCAACCACCTCTCAAAACCCAAGTTTTATCTCTGTTTTACAAATGAAAAGCTCTAGCACATGTTTAATCACTGCTTCCCTCTGCGAAGGGCCTTTCTTTTACTTTTATGTTGAGTCACCACCTTCTATCTTTATGCACCGTCTAAGAGAGCATAGTTGTCATTCTGAGTATAATGTGCATTGTCCAAAGTTTTCATTGATTGATTCATGATCTTGGTTTCACTTGTTCTCAAATTACTTGTATCTAGTCGCCCTCTTAAACTTGAAGGTGTCCGATGCATTTATGTTTTGCTCTCTCATGAAGGACAAGCTGAAAACCATTTGTATGTTTTTCCTTTTGATTTGAACACACGTTTGACTTTCATTGTTTCATTTTCATGATCTTTCGTTTGTGTTCTTTTTCATGTTATAACACGGTTGCTAAGATTCTTCTATCAAGATTATGTCTTTCATGCCCATGTTTTAAGTTCTTTTGATCCTAGCGCACAATGCTTACATATATGGTCAAGATTGTGTAGGTGCATGTCACCTCAAAAATTATTTCTTTTGTTATCACTTACCTACTCGAGGACGAGCAGGAGTTAAGCTTGGGGATGCTGATACGTCTCCAACATATCCATAATTTTTGATGCTCCATGCTTGTTTTTACACCATTTGCTTAGTGTTTCGTTACACTCCGTGGCATTTTTATTCATTTTCTGGAACTAACCTATTAACGAGATGCCACATTGCCAGTTCCCTATTTTCTGCTGTTTTTGTGTTTCAGAAAAGTTACACAGGAAATATTCTCGGAATTGGACGAAACCAAAGCCAGAAGTCTAGATATTTACCGAAGCTTCCAGAGAACCGAAGAGGAGATGAAACCGAGCCAGAGGGTGGCCACACCACCAGGAGCACGGCCTGCCCCTGGCCGCGCTGGCCTACTGTGTGGCCACCCTGGCCCACTTCAGGTCTCGCCCCTTCGCGTATTTCATTGTCCCCAAAAACCTAAGTCAAGGGGGGGGGGGCTCAGAGATAGACACCGCCGCCTCTGCAGGGCGGAAAACACCAGAGAGAGAAAAGCTCTCCAGCACGCAGAAATCTGCCGGGGAAATTCCTTCCTGGGGAGGGGAGATCGTCGCCATCGTCATCACCATCGCACCGGACTTCATCGCTTCATCTGCACCATCACCATGCCATCCCGCTGTAACATCTTGAGTTGAATCTTGTCAAATTCTTAGGGGAAACTTTCCCGGTGTTGATTACTCTTGTAGTTGATGCTATTGAGTGGAACCGTTGAATTAAAGTTTATGTTCAGATTGTTATTTACCATTATTTCACCTCTGATCATGATCCATATGATGTCTTGTGAGTAGTTCGTTTGGTTCTTGAGGACATGGGAGAAGTCAAGTCGTTAGTAGTGGAATTATGTTGAGTAATATTTAACGGTTTGATATTTATTTGTTGTGGTGCTATTTCACTAGTGGTGTCATGTGAACGTCGACTACATGATACTTCACCATTTATGGGCCTAGTGAGATGCATTGTGTATTTGGCTACCAATTGTGGGGTTGCTGGAGTGACAGAAACCTAAATCTCCATTGGGAAACCATTGCACCAGGGAGCGTAGGATCTTAGAGTTTAAGGCTGTGGTTAGATTTATCTTAATTACTTTCTTGTATTTGCAGATGCTTGCAAGGGGTATAATCACAAGTGTGTATTTATCCTAGTAAGGGTTGTGCGCTAGCATAGGTTCACCCCCATAACACTTTTCAAACCAGTAAAGATTATTTAGTGGAATGAAGCAAAAGCACTTGACAGAAACTCCCGTGTGTCCTCGAGAACATTTGGTCATCATAAGTTACACAACCAGCTTGTCCTTTGCTAAAGAAAGGATTGGGCCACTTGCTGCAATTATTACTACTGTCTTTTATTTACTCGCACTTTATTTATTTGCATTACCAAACACCCCTGAAAACCCGTTTGCTAGTATTTACAGTGAAACCTTGATCAAAACCACTAGTCAACACCTTCTGCTCCTCCTTGTGTTCGGCACTCTTATTTATCGAAAGTATTATGATACACCCCCTATACTTGTGGGTCATCAAGACTATTTTCTGGCGCCGTTGCCGGGGAGTGAAGCGCTATTGAAGAGCGGATTTGGTAAAGGTAACCATCGCTGTGAGTATTGTTTTTATTTTTATTTTTGTCTTTTACTTTTATTTTATTTTGCTATGGAGAATTCTCCATTTGGTTTCCTATTTGGGAACACTTCTACCACTGCTGCACATGTGGATGAACCACCACCACCTGCTGAATTAGATCCTTTTAAAATACCTATGAAAATTGTTGAGCGTGTTATGGATACCTGCTACTCAGGAGATGGAACTGTCCATCCGGGTGATCACTTACTATTTATACATGAATTATGCGAGTTGTTCAAGTGTGCAGGTATTTCACCGAGCCAGGTCAAGAGGAAGCTATTCTCTTTATCATTGAAAGGCAGAGCTGAGGAGTGGTATCGGCTGCTCAAAGATGGTCCATCTATTGCATGGGAGGAAATTGTGCCTCTCTTTTATTCCAAGTTTTATCCTCCAAGTGAAATTCATAAAGATCGTAATCGGATATATAACTTTTGGCCTCATGATGGAGAGAGTATTGCCCAAGCGTGGGGGAGATTGAAGTTGCTAATGCTCAAATGTCCCATTCATGAGCTCCCCAATAATATTGTTATTGATAATTTTTATGCGAGGCTTACTCTTCCTGATAAGGATTATTTGGATGCTTCTTGTTTTGGATCATTTACTCATATGAAAGAAGATGCTAAGTGGAAACTTCTTGACCGTATCCAAGAGAATGCTGAAGGATGGGAAAACAACAAAGGTAGGAAGTCAGGTATAAACTATGATAATGAATGCATTAAAACTTTTATGGGAACCGATGACTTTCATAGTGTTAGCATTGCTTATGGTCTTGATTCTCAAATACTTGCTAATTGTCTTAAGGCTTTTGCCTCTTATCTTGATGTTCCAAAGAAAGACTAGAACAAATATCATGCACCTTATAAAGATTCCATTAGTCATATTCCTGCTGCAGCTACTGAAGTTTGTACTGTTGATAGCATTGTGCCTGAACCTTATTTTGAGAAGACACCTTTCCCTGCTAAGGTAAAAAAGTATTCTACTTTGGTAAGTGTGTCTAATAAAAGTACTAAGAAAGCTGTAGAGCCTGATGAGCAAATTACTATTAAGTCTCCTGTAGCTATATTGAAGGACCTTGTTACTAAAGATGTAGGGGATGAATATATTCTCTTTTGTGAAGATGCTTCTAACATTCTCTCACATCCTAAAAGGCATAGGAAAACAAGTGTTCTTGTTATTTCTGTTAGGATTGGAGATCATTGCTATTATGGTTTATGTGATATTGGTGCTAGTGCAAGTGCTATTCCTTTAGAGCTTTACCAAGAAATTATGCATGAGATTGGCGCTTGTGAACTTGAAGATATTGATGTGGTTCTTCAGCTTGCTAACAGAGAGACTGTTTGGCCCCTTGGTATTGTTCGAGATGTGGAAGTCCTATGCGGTAAGACTAAATACCCCACTGATTTTCTAGTACTTGGTAAGGAGGCTAGTAAAACTTGTCCTATTATTTTTGGTAGACCCTTCTTGAATACTTGTGGCGCTGTGATAGACTGTAAGAAGGAGAAAATTTTCACTAAGTTTAATGAAGAATCTTGTGAGTTTACTTTTTCTAAGTTTGCTAAGACTTCTTATGTAAATGAAACGCCTAATGGAAATTTTCGAGTTGAACAGCTTGCTTCTATTGCTCTTGCTCCTAATAATGCTTTGCAGCAATTCATGGAAGATCATGAAAGTGATGTTTTCAGTAAGGAAAGAGAATAGATTGATGATATTTTTCTTTGTCAACAACCGCTGATTAAGCACAATTTACCTGTGGAGGATCTTGGTACCACTTTGCCGCCTAAGGAAGATCCTGTTTTTGAATTAAAACCCTTGCCTGATAATCTTAAGTATGCTTATATAGATGATAATAAAATATATCCTATTATTATCAGTTCTAAACTTTCAGGAAAGGAAGAAGAAAGGTTATTGGAGATATTGAGGAAACACCGAGGAGCTATGGGATATACTCTTGATGATTTAAAAGGGATTTGCCCCACTTTATGTCAGCATGCTATTAATATGGAGAAAGACGCAAAGCCGGTTGTGGAGCATCAACGCCGCTTAAATCCCAAGATGAAGGATGTGGTAAGAAATGAGGTATTAAAGCTCCTTGATGCTGGTATTATTTATCCTATTGCTAATAGTAGATGGGTTAGTCATGTTCATTGTGTTCCTAAGAAAGGAGGTATGACTGTCGTACCTAATGAGAATAACGAGCTTATTCCTCAGAGGGTAGTAGTTGGTTATAGGATGTGCATTGACTATAGAAAAGTAAACAAGGTTACTAAAAAGGATCATTATCCTTTACCGTTTATAGATCAGATGTTAGAGAGGTTGTCTAAGAAGACTCATTTTTGTTTTCTTGATGGTTATTCCGGTTTCTCTCAGATTGCTGTTAAAAAGGAAGATCAAGAGAAAACCACTTTCACTTGCCCTTATGGAACTTATGCTTATAGACGTATGGCGTTTGGTTTATGCAATGCTCCTGCTACTTTTCAAAGATGCATGTCTGCTATTTTTCATGGTTTTTGTGAGGAAATTGTGGAGGTCTTCATGGATAATTTTTCCGTCTATGGAACTTCTTTTGATAATTGTTTGCACAATCTTGATAAAGTCTTGCAGAGGTGTGAAGAAACTAATCTTGTTCTTAATTGGGAGAAATGCCACTTTATGGTAAATGAAGGAATTGTCCTTGGACATAATTTTTTTGAAAGAGGTATTGAAGTTGCCAGAGCAAAAGTGGAGGCAATTGAGAAAATGCCCTATCCCAGAGATGTTAAAGGTATTCGTAGTATTCTTGGTCATGCTGGTTTCTATAGGAAGTTTATTAAAGATTTCTCTAAGATTTCAAAGCCTCTTACTAATCTTCTTCAAAAAGATGTACCATTTGTCTTTGATGATGATTGTAAGGAAGCTTTTGAAACTCTTAAGAAGGCTTTAACTACTGCTCCTATTGTTCAACCACCTGATTGGAATTTACCCTTTGAAATTATGTGTGATGCTAGTGATTTTGCTGTTGGTGCTGTTCTTGGACAGCGCGTAGACAATAAGTTGAATGTTATTCATTATGCTAGTAAGACTCTTGATGCTGCTCAGAAGAATTATGCTACCACTGAGAAAGAGTTTCTTGCTGTTGTTTTTGCATGTGATAAGTTTAGATCTTATATTGTTGATTCTAAAGTTACTATTCATACTGATCACGCTGCTATTAGATATCTTATGACTAAAAAGGATGCTAAGCCTAGGCTTATTAGATGGGTGTTACTTTTACAAGAATTTGATTTGCATATCGTAGATAGGAAAGGTGTTGAAAATCCTGTGGCTGACAACTTGTCTAGATTGGAAAACATTTCTTTTGATCCTATTCCTATTAATGATAGTTTTCCAAATGAACAGTTAGCTTCTATAAACGTAACTTCACGAGACCTTCCTTGGTATGCTGATTATGCTAACTTTATTGTTTCCAAGTATTTGCCTCCAACTTTTACAGCTCAGCAAAGAAGAAAATTCTTCTATGATTTGAGGCATTACTTTTGGGATGACCCACATTTATATAAAGAAGGAGTTGATGGTATTATGCAAAGATGTGTACCGGAATATGAGCAACAAGAGATATTAAGAAAATGCCATGGCAGTGCTTATGGAGGACATCATGCTGGAGATAGAACCGCACAAAAGGTTCTACAATCAGGTTTTTATTGGCCAACCCTCTTTAAAGATGCTAGAAGGTATGTTTTATCTTGTGATGAATGTCAAAGAGTAGGTAATATTTCTAGACGAAATGAAATGCCTATGAGTTACACTCTTGTTATTGAACCATTTGATTGTTGGGGATTTGACTTTATGGGTCCTTTTCCTCCTTTACAAGGCTATACTCACATACTTGTTGCTGTTGATTATGTTACTAAGTGGGTAGAAGCCATACCTACAAAGAGTGCCGATGGTGAGACTTCGTTAAAAATGCTTAAGGATGTTATTTTTCCTAGGTTTGGTGAGCCTAGATATCTTATGACTGATGGAGGTTCTCATTTTATTCACGGTGGTTTTAGAAAAACTCTTGCTAGATATCATGTTAATTATAGAATTGCTTCTGGTTATCATCCCCAAACTAGTGGGCAGGTAGAGCTTTCAAATAGAGAGATTAAGTCTATCTTGCAGAAGACTGTTAATAGATCTAGAAAAAACTGGGCTAGTAAGTTAAACGATGCTTTATGGGCTTATAGAACTGCTTATAAGAACCCCATGGGAATGTCTCCTTATAAGATGGTTTACGAAAAAGTGTGTCACTTGCCTTTAGAATTAGAACACAAAGCTTTTTGGGCAGTGAAAGAGCTTAATAGAGATTTTAAACTAGCCGGTAAGATAAGGTTACTTGATTTGGGTTCTCTAGATGAGTGGAGAAATGAAGCGTATGAGAATGCCAGACTTTTCAAAGAGAAAGTCAAGCAATGGCATGATAAGAGAATTCTTAAGAGAGAGTTTCATGTTGGTGAGAAAGTTTTATTGTATAGATCTCGTCTAAGATTTTTTGCAGGAAAATTACTCTCAAAATGGGAAGGACCATATGTTATTGTGGAAGTATACCGCTCAGGTGCGATAAAGATTGCTTCTTTGAAAGATGACACTACACAAGTGGTGAATGGACAAAGACTCAAACATTATATTGCTGGAGATTCTTATAATGAAGATGTTGATGTAATTGAAACAGTTTCTCCAGAAGAATTCATCCAAGACAATTTGCAGGTACCTGCAGAGTTCGTTTTCGAATAGGTAACAGTTCTAGTTAGAAAAGTTTCGCGTTGAACTCTTCCTTTAATATTTTTGTTGTTTTTACTAAATATGAAAAATCACAAGACGAAAACGAGCAGGAAAAGGAGTCCGGGTGCTCCTCACACACAGGGGGCGCAGGCCCACCCCTGGCCGCGCCGCCCTGGTGTGAGGACACCTCGGAACTCGTTTCCGTCCCGGTTTCCTCCTGTGATTTCCCCTCGATGTTTTATTTTTGCCTATATAACCCCCCGGAGTACTCGAGGTCTGTATATCGTTTTCTCGTCATGTTTTTGTTTCGAGCTATTTCAGTCAGGGGATTGTTTTTAGCTTTGAGTTGCAATGTCTTCGTCCAGTCCATCCGAGGAGAACCCTCTTGCGGATACCATTAATCCGTATATGAGGGAGCTGAAGATGCATCTGAAGGAGTTGTTGCTCAAAGATGGGGAGTTGCAGATCAAAGATGTCCAAGTTCCTAAGGGAGAAGGGAGCCTCGAAGCCAGGATGGAAGCACTGGAACAAGAAGTTTTAAATATAAGAAGATGGCGGAATGCGAGGTGGACATCATCCATATGATCAATCAAGAGCTTGTTACCAAGTACAAGAGGGAGACTACAGAACTTTGGAAGGACATCTTTTCACTCCATGAGACCACCAACCAATTACAATCACAACTCTATGACTTAAAGAACCAAAACTGTGAGTATGAAGCTAGATTTCAACAAATGAGTGCTGCTGCAAGTTTCAGGATACTGGAGACCAAGACATCCTTCCTTGACGGAGGACCTCTGCCTTGGAAGTACGATGATGATAAGGACTCACCACCACCACCAAAGGAGTAACTCGTCATCGGTATAGGCATCCCCTTGGCTTGTTCCAAGCTTGGGGGAGTGCCGTGGTATCACATCATTACCTTTTGCTCATTTACTTTTCAAGTAGAGTCATATCATGAATAGAGAAGTTATCTTATAGAATAGTTTGCAGTGTGGAAGTATCCTCCTTAGTTGGTTATCTATGTATCCCTTGGTGTGAGTTGCGGTAATAAAATATTAATGAGAAGTTTTATCGTTTACTTTCCGCACACTTTATTTTAGTTTGCAATCTCTCTCTTATACGACTAGTCTTGTTGATTAGTATTGGTATCACTTTGGGAGCATGAGTAAATTTAGTTGGTTTTGGCAAACTTAGCTTGGTCAGTAGCAACATTACCTTGAGGTTTGAGTAGAAAAGAAGAAAGAAGTGCTTGTAGCTACATCACTTCAGTTTTCCCTTCATGTTTGGCTTATAAGCAATATTATTCTTAAAAGTTAAAACCATTGTACCTTCAAGGAAGTTTGCATGATTGTTCCTATTATATGTATGTTTGTTTGTTTCATGCAACTCTTATGCTTGCTACTCAGCCTTGCTAGCCAAAAACCTATACTGAGAGGGAATACTTCTCGTGCATCCAAATCCCAAAAGCCAAGTCATTTCCAAAGAGTCCACTATAAATTCCTATGCATGGTATTTTAAGCCATTCCAAGTAAATTTTCATGTGCTACCTTTCAAAAACCTTCAAATACTTCTCATTTTGTGCCACTGTTTTTAGCTCATGAGGACGTAGTGGATGGGTTTGTTATCTTCCATACTAAATTAAGTACCCCTCGACTAGGCAGCTTCATCTGCTCGTCATTAATTTTGCAAGGGAGCTGGTCAGACCATTGTAATCTCAAAAAGAAAAGAAAAAAAGAGCACTCCTCCATGGTATGTGAAAGTTGGTTGGCACCCGATGGAATCGGTTAGCCATGGTTTGAGAAAAGAAAAGGTGGGGAGGAGTGCAAAGCTATAAAAGAGCACCAGTGTGCCAATTAATCAAACATCTCGGAACCGCTCTCACTTGTTTAGTATGTAAGATATCAAGAACTCCGTTGCTAGTCGTTGACAAAAGCAACCACCTCTCAAAATAACTTTTTACCTCTGTTTTACAAATGAAAAGCTCTAGCACATGTTTAATACCTGCTTCCCTCTACGAAGGGCCTGTCTTTTACTTTTATGTTGAGTCAACCTATTCCCTTCTATCTCAAGCAAGCATTTGAGTTGTTATGTTTCACTCATCCATATGTTGATCCGTTTAATTATGTTTACTAACTTCTTTTGTTAGTACAATGCTTTTGTCTGAAGGAATATATCTTTGAAAGCTTTTCTTTAAATATTAAAAGTTTGTTTTGTTGAGCATATGGTTTTTGCTATATTAGCTCTATTTTAAAAGGCTCTGTTCAAAAGAAAGAATAGCTTGTTCATCATTCTCTGACCAAGAACTAAGGTTTGCCATCGCCAATTATAGTTTACCTTGTGCATCCTTATATGTGATTCCCTTTTACTTATTGCAAGTCTATATCTTATAAAGGGAAGTTGCTGTCTATTATAATTTGTGCCTTGATAAATGTGATGCTTCTTGTCCGTATTTTTATTATCGACACTTCACTCCATAAACCTGTGGTCATGTTTACCGAGTTTAGTTTTCGCTTGGGGACAAGCGAGGTCTAAGCTTGGGGGGGTTGATACGTCCATTTTGCATCACTATTTTGTATCATAATTTACTGTTATTCATTGATATATTTCATACTTAGAGATGATACTTATGTTATTTCCTCTGTTTTTACATGTTTGATGATCATTGGAGGATTTGCTGCCGGAGTCAGGATTCTGCTGGAAAAGGACCGTCAAGACACCATATTTCGGAAGATTAGGAAAATTCTAGAAAAAATACCAGAAAATTATATTTTACCGAAAGACTCAGGAAGCCAGAAGGAGGAGTTGAGAGGAGCCAGGGGGTAGGCTCACACGTAGGGGGCGCGGCCTGCCCCTGGCCGCGCCGGCCTACTGTGTGGCCGCCCTGGCCCACTTCAGGTCTCACCCCTTCGCGTATTTCATCGTCCCTGAAAACCTAAGTCAAGGGGGGCTCAGAGATAGACACCGCTGCCTCTGCGGGGCAGAAAACACCAGAGAGAGAAAAGCTCTCTGGTAGGCAAAAATTGAAGGGTTTCGCAGCATAGAAAACAAAAATTTTCCTACGATGACGAACAAGAACAAGCCAAGATCTGATCTACGAGATGCAAAACAACGAGCGAGAGAGATTAAATCTACATACCCTTGTAGATCGCACAGCGGAAACGTTCACATGAACGTGGTCGGCGTAGTCGTACTAGCATCTCCTCCTCGCGATCCGATCCGATCCAAGCGCCACAACGGGCGGCGCCTCCGAGCGTTGCACACGTATAGCGCAACGACGACTCCTCCTCCTCGGTCCAGCAAGGTGCGATGGAGTGGTAAATGGGATCAGCAGCATGATGGCGTGGTGCTTATGGTGGAGAGTATATGCGGGCAGGGCTTCGCCTACACACGCAAGGTGGAAGAAGATTGGCAAAATCTCTAGTCAAACTAGGGCAAAAGGAATAATACATATAAAACAGCGAACAGCGGCGCGATGGCTGATCAAAAATCAGATCATCCCGTCCGGCCGCCGGGTCCTTTTATATGCGCATGGGTAGGTTTGCAAAAACCTAACGTGCTATGCACGTTCCGCAGGAAACGCCGCCGACTAGATCGATCACATCGATCTAGAGGTATCGATCTATACCTGGCAGCCGGGCCAGTCAATAGGCGTAGCGCATGTGGGCTCGAGCGGAGCTAGCTGCTCCTTGGCCGGCAGCATCGCACGAGCCAAACTGGCCGCATGCATGCATGCAAGCCACGGCCAACTCTCTTTTTCCTTTTTTCCTTTTTATTTCTTTTTCTTTGCTTTTCCTTTGCAGTTTGTCTAGATGGGCTACAAAACTAGTCCATTAGCAAAACTTTCTGTGGACAACTTTTTAGCCCTATTTATTTCTAATAAATAAATATATGTATTAACATTTATTAATTCAATTAATTAATAAATCATTAATCTTCTTCCCGGAACAATTCCGTAACTCTCCGAAACAATTTCCATAAATCCCAAAACTACCCTAGCGTCGATGAGCGTTAAGTGTGTGACCCTACGGGTTCGAGAATGTGCGGACATGATCACCATCAATAATCAATAGCGGGATCTGGAAATCCATATTGACTCCCACATATTCAACGAAGATCATTATCGGTGAACCACGATGTCAGGATTCAAATAATCCCGTATACGAATTCCTTTGTCTCACGATATTTTACTTGCCTGAGATTCGATCGTCGGTATCGCCATACCTAGTTCAATCTCGTTCGCAGCAAGTACTCTTTACTCGTTCCGCAATCCAATATCACCCTATGATTAAACTCATTAATCACGTGTTTGCAAACGGTGTATGATATTGATTACCGAGTGGGCCCAGAGTATATCTCTCCGACATGGGAGGGACAAATTCCATCTCGATACATGCAACCCAACAAGTACTTTCCGATTACCTGAGAGACACCTTTATGATCACCCTCTCATAGGATGACGTTTGATGACCTCAAAGCTCTCTTCCGGTACCAGGGAGTGACATTATCTCATGGTCTAAGGAATAGGATACTGACATAGGAAAAGCTACACAATTGTGAACACAATGACACGATCTAATTGCTGTGCTTAATTTGGGTCTGTCCATCACGTCATTCTCCTAATGACATGACCTCATTATTAATCGACAACTCATATCTATGGTTAGGAAACCTTAACCATCGTTAATCAATGAGCTAGTCTAGTAGAGGCATACTAGGGACACGGTGTTGTTTATAAACCACACAAGTATTAATGTTTCCGCTTAATACAATTCTAGCACGGAATATAAACATTAACATGAACAAGAAATATGATAATAACAATATTATTATTGCCTCTAGGGCATATTTCCTTCAAAAATATGCCGGGGAAATTCCTTCCTGGAGAGGGGAGATTGTCGCCATCATCATCACCATCGCACCAGACTTCATCGGGATCATCATCATCATCTCCATCACCAGCACCTTCATCTCCACCATCACCATGCCATCCCGCTGTAACATCTTGAGTTGAATCTTGTCAAATTCTTAGGGGAAACTTTCCCGGTGTTGATTACTCTTGTAGTTGATGCTATTGAGTGGAACCGTTGAATTAAGGTTTATGTTCAGATTGTTATTTACCATTATTTCACCTCTGATCATGATCCATATGATGTCTTGTGAGTAGTTCGTTTAGTTCTTGAGGACATGGGAGAAGTCAAGTCATTAGTAGTGGAATTATGTTGAGTAATATTTAATGGTTTGATATTTATTTGTTGTGGTTCTATTTCACTAGTGGTGTCATGTGAACGTCGACTACATGATACTTCACCATTTATGGGCCTAGTGAGATGCATTGTGTATTTGGCTACCAATTGTGGGGTTGCTGGAGTGACAGAAACCTAAACCTCCACTGGGAAACCATTGCACTAGGGAGCGTAGGATCTTAGAGTTTAAGGCTATGGTTAAATTTATCTTAATTACTTTTTTGTATTTGCGGATGCTTGCAAGGGGTATAATCACAAGTGTGTATTTATCCTAGTAAGGGTAGTGCACTAGCACATGTTCACCCCCATAACACTTATCAAACCAGTAAAGATTATTTAGCGGAATGAAGCGAAAGCACTTGACAGAAACTCCCGTGTGTCCTCGAGAACGTTTGGTCATCATAAGTTACACAACCGGCTTGTCCTTTGCTAAAGAAAGGATTGGGCCACTTGCTGCAATTATTACTACTGTCTTTTGTTTACTCGCACTTTATTTATTTGCATTACCAAACACCCCTGAAAACCCATTTGCTAGTATTTACAGTGAAACCTTGATCAAAGCCACTAGTCAACACCTTCTGCTCCTCGTTGGGTTCGACACTCTTATTTATCGAAAGTACTACGATACACCCCCTATACTTGTGGGTCATTGATACGTCTCCAACGTATCTATAATTTTTGATGCTCCATGCTTGTTTTTACACCATTTGCCTATTGTTTCGTTACACTTAGTGGCACTTTTATGCATTTTCCGGAACTAACCTATTAACGAGTTGCCACAGTGCCAGTTTCCTGTTTTCTGCTGTTTTTGTGTTTCAGAAGTGATACACAGCAAATATTCTCGGAGTTGGACGAAATAAGTTCCTGAAGTCTTATTTTACCCAGAAGCTTCCAGAGATCCAAAGGAGAGTCAGAGGGGGGGCCACCAGGGCCCCACACGCAGGGGCGGCGCGGTCAGGCCCCTGGCCACGCGGGCCCCGCGTGAGGGCGCCTGGCTCCTCCTCTGACATCGCCCCTTCGCCTATAAAGACCCCCCGATGGAAAAAACCTAAGTACCCGATCAGATTTCCAGAACACATCGCGATCCGCCGCAACCGTCGACCCGAAGATCGGGAGGGTCCAGAAGCTCTTCCCGGCACCCTGCCGGAGAGGGGAATCGCCACCGGAGGTCTTCTTCATCGCCATGCTTGCCTCCGGAGCGATGAGTGAGTAGTCTACCTTGGACTATGGGTCCATAGCAGTAGCTAGATGGTTGTCTTCTCCACCATGTGCTTCATATTTAGATCTCATGAGCTGCCCTACATGATTGAGATCACCGTTATGTAATTCTACATGTTTGGTTTGTTGGGATCCAATGAATATTGGTGTTTATGATTAAGTTGATGTACTGAATATTATCTTTTGTTATCTCTATGTTGTTTATGATCTTGCATGCTCTCCGTTGTTAGTAGCTATCTTGGCCGAGTAGTTGCTAGTGACTCCAAGAGGGGGTATTTATGCTCGATAGTGGGTTCATGCCTCTATTTCACCTGGGGGAGTGACAGAAACCTCTAAGGTGG
The DNA here is from genome assembly GCA_007115705.1 of Dactylis glomerata. NCBI lineage: Eukaryota > Viridiplantae > Streptophyta > Magnoliopsida > Poales > Poaceae > Dactylis > Dactylis glomerata. The sequence goes on from QXEO01000519.1 coordinate 371,515, forward strand.
TAGATGTGCTGTTGCTACTAGGGAGAAAACAACATTCATATGCTCAAGGGCATATGCTTTGTTTACATTACACACTTTGCTTAATGCAATTATCTGTTGTTCGCAACTTAATACTACTGGGGTGTTCGGATTGATATCCCCGGGAGTGGATTATTAGTCATAGATGCAGTTGGATGGCGGTCTATGTATTTTGTTGTAATGCCCAGAGTAAATCTCATAGTGATATTCTTGACATATCACGTTTATCTTTATTCTATCAATTGCCCAACTGTAATTTGTTTACCCAGCATGTGTTATTTTATCTATGGAGAGACACCACTAGTGAACTGTGGACCCCGGTCCTATTTACATCATATTGCTATCACCTGTTTACTTTACTCGCACTGTTTACTTTACTCGTACTGTTTACTTTACTCGCATACTATATTGTTTTCCACTCGATACGCTCATAACCTTTGTTTCAAGCAAACCGGTGAGATTGACAACCTCATCGCAAGTTGGGAACAAAGTATTTGTTTGTGTTGTGTGCAGGTTCCGCGTTGCTACTGGCCGAAGACGAGTCAACAAGTATCGTTAACGGCGCCCTTGTTGGAGTGTCACTAAGCCAGTCTGCATCACCTTCAGTCGTCATTGTCTCTCCTCTCCTGATCGACATTAAACCTTGGTTTCTTAACTGAGGGAAGACTAGCTGCTATACTCATCATACCTTCCTCTTGGGGTTCCCAACGGGCTGGTTATCCACCCCGCACAAGGACAGTCTGCTCCCACGTTAACCACACGCAATCAAAGGGATCAGCTAGTTTTCTGGCGCCGTTGCCGGGGACCGCAGAAGAATAATCTCCCTCGTCAATTAGGCGCCATCAAATAGCAGCAGTCATCATGAGCTTACTTTATTTTTGGGGTGTGAAGAGATATCTAGAAAGATTTCTTTGGTAGATATGAGAGTTGTTGATATTAATAGCACCCTTCGTGGTTGTCGTCTCTATTGTGTTAAAGATTGCCTCGCAAATACTTACATACAAAATCTTATAAAACATGATGTTTTGCCAAGCTATGACAGGACTGCTAGATGTTTTTATCTTATTAATAGAGAGGAGGAATCCTCCAATGTTTCTTCTGTTGTTTCTGTCAGTAAACCAGATTATGTGGAGAAGATGCCTTTCAAGCCTCTCCCTCCTCAAGGAGAGAGTAAGAAGAAGAAGAAGATGAGTAAAAGGCGAGAGGAAATGATATCTTCCCCTAAGCATGTTGCTCCTATTATAGATTATGATAATTCTGATTTTGATGATGTTCCTATGCCTGTTACCTATGTTAGTGATCATGATTGGGAAAAGCACTCTACTTTTGGTATTGAAAATCTTTTTGGTACCAATTCTAAGGTTAATAATTGTTGTACCATTAGTACTATCCATGTTCCTTCTTATGATGATATGTTTGATGAATATGCTTTGCAAAATAGCTGTTCTCTCGCTTATGATAATACTAAACCTCTAGTTTATGATGGTTATGATGATGAGTATAATATTTTTAGTTCACCTACTTTTGAGGAGAAAATTATTTATGATTACAATATGCCTCCTGTTTTTGATGATTATGGTGATGAGAATAATTTTGTTGAATTTGCTCCTACTATTGTTCAAGTGGGGAGTATTAATTCTTTTACACATGTGGCTCATGATAGGGATGCTTTATGTGATAGTTATGTTAGTTCTATTCATGATGCTACTGAAAGTTATTATGAGAGAGGGAAACATGGTTTGATGGATCTCAATAATATTAAGTTTCCCCTCTTTATGTTGCAAATCTTGAAGTGGCACTTGTTTTATCTATCCATGTTTGCTACTATGTGCCTCATTGATTTATTTTCTTACAAGATTCCTATACATAGGAAGTGGTTTAGATTTAAATGTGTTTCATATTTGCTTTTTAATGCTCTCTCTTGCTTCAAGTTCCTTTATGGCACATTTGCCTTAAGTTCTTTTATGGCGCCTACATGAGCATCTTTTCAAATTACTGCGCCTAGCTCAAAGGCGTTAAAGAAAAGCACTATTGGGAGATAACCCAATGTTTTACTTTCAGTACTTTTTCTTTTATTTGAGTCTTGGAAGTTATTACTACTGTAATAACCGCTCCTTGTCCTTTTTATTTCGTTGTTGTGCCAAAAGAAACCTCTAATTTGAGTGAGGTAAGATTTGGGGAAGTTGCTGTCCTGAAACAGATTTCGGTGCTGCACCATAAAATTCGTGAAAATTCTCTGAATATCTTATTGACCTGCGATTTCTTGTGCATATGCCCAAGGTTATATCCAAACTTTCATTAGTTTTACACTTTTTGATTTGAGCAACAGAAAACCCTCAAAAAAATCGACCTTTGTCAGCTGTTCTGTTTTGACAGATTTCTACCACTATTTGTGTTTGCCTCTCGATCGCTTTCTTTTTTAGTTCTTTTGATCACGGAACTTTTGGGGAAGTCGCTACAGTAGTATATGCTTTTATGTGGTGGTTTTGAGTTGAAATCTGAACCAAAAAGGGTTGATTCATTATTATGTTTATGCTAACATTGCTAATATAATTGTGTTGAGTTTTGTATGAAGGAAGTTTTCAAGTGTAGGGATTGGAGAATGATGAGATGAGTTGAAGAATGGACAAAAGCTCAAGCTTGGGGATTCCCATGTCACCCCAATAAATATCCAAGAAGTACAAGCGTCAAAGCTTGGGGATGCCCCGAGGCACCCCCTTCTTCATCGGCAAAAATCAGGTCACCTTTCAAAACACTATATTTTTATTGCTTCTTGCATTATGCATTTTTCTTGGAGCGTCAGTTGTTTTTGCTTTCAGTTTTCTTTTGTTTTGTTTGCTGCAATAAATGTTTGGATCACATCATTTGTTTGGAGAGAGACTTGCCCCGTTTTTCATTTGCCAAGAACACTCTATTTTTCACTCTTATCGTTCAACGAGTGTTCTCTTTTTCTGCTGCTGCATTTAGCTTGCATTTTTTGCCTTGATTTTTGTTCAGATCTTGTTATATCTGTGTATCAAGGTGTATTTTGACCTCTGGTCCATGTTGGTTTTCATCAAAAAAGTTATTTCAAAAAGGTTCAAATAGTGTTGGAAAAGAGAAAAAGTTTCATGCAAAAAAGTGGTACAAAAAGGAGCTTGTGTAGACTGCGGCTTAGGCTTTTGCATGCCATGCTTGATTGCATTTTGATAGTATGCTTAGTGATTTTTGCTGTAGCATGACTTGTCTCAAATGACTAAGATTGCGTAATGAGCCTTTGAAAAAAATCATGCGTTGTTTTTATTATATGGAAGCATTTATTTGGTTTTCTCCTTTGATGCTTTAGTTGGGTTGTGTTGGCACATGCTTACACATGTTGACTACAAAATAAGTCGCCTATAGCCTCTATGATCATTTGGTTTTTGACTTGTGATACCACTTTATGCTTCTTTCAATGATGTTTTGTCGCTATGCATGATTACGACCGTTATTGCTCTCTTAGTTGGTCGCTCCCAGTCTTTTGCTAGCCCTCATTTTGTACTGAGTATGAGCTCTACTCGTGCATCCAATCCCTAAAAACCAAGTTATTCCAATGTGACCAGTATAAATTCCTATGCATGGTATTTGCAAGCCATCCCAAGTAAATTTTCATGTGCCACCTTTCAAAAAAGGGATTTCTATTTTCGTGCCCTCGGGTCCTTAGTTGTGCTCAGTTTTCCCTAGCCGCTTAGTTTTTCCTCAGTTTTACCCAAGCCCTTGTCTGAAACTCTCACAAGGAGCTCGGACGGGAGGAATCCCGTTAAGTTGACCGTTGGTTGGTGCTGGGAAGTGGGGCCGCTGTTTGTGCCCCGCAGTGGACACGCCTCCACTTATCCAGATCATCGTGGGACCCACAACTTGTCCACGTTAGCGCGCCGGACCCATAGCTTACCCAGGTGCCCGTTACAAAATGGGAGCCCGAGCCAGCCCCGCGCCCGTGCCCGTGCCCGTGCCATTGCTTCCCCCTTCTTTCTCCGCGCCCCATTGTTCTTCTTCTCCGGCAGCGGCAGCCCTTCCCCGGCAGGCGGGTGATGTCTAGTTTCTCTTCGACCTCCCGTTCTTCGTGGCCGCAGTATGGACCTGTGCCTTTGACAAGATGCCCTGACTGCCCACGCCAAGAGCCTCTGAAGCGGTCGATCTGTAAGACGAACGACAACGGCAACCGTGGACGTGAGTTCCTTGCATGCGAGAGCTTGCCATATAGAGAGGGGGATAAGGTTAGATCTCGCTCCAATTGCTCTGTTTTCTCTCGATTTTCTTATTATTCCCTCGAATTTGGGATTTAGGGTTCACGTTGTTATTTTCAGATCCTGGAGAAATGCACGTATTTCGAGTGGATCGATGTGTACGTTCAGAGGCTTAAATTGCAGGAATCAATTGGCGGTATTGGGGAGCACAATTTGGGTGGGGGGATACTTGCTGTAGAGAATGCGGTGGAGAGAGGGGCCGTCCCGATTATGCCTAATGCTCCCAATGCAGAACTGGTGGAAGTGAAGGGAGAACTAAAGAAAATGAACAAGCAGTTAAAGCAGCTGATCGAGTTGAAGAAGCAAGCTAATCTGATGGCTGGTTGTTGTTTTTGTTGTATAATTGCGATCAGATTCTTATCATTGCTCGTCAAGCGCTAGAAGTTGTTACAAGGGATCCCTTGTTACAAATCCATTATTCAGTTACATGTACTTGTAGTTGTTTTCAAAGTTAGTGTGTGCATTCACCGAAATTACCAAAAAAAATAAGTGTTAGGGAATATAGGAATGCTAAAGATAGTTGATAATTGTTAGAGGGGTGACAAATAATGCATTCACCGAAATCCTACAAATATGTATGTCTCATGTTTATACCAAAATTATACCACTTTTGGGACGTTTCAAATAACCAAAACTATATCCCAAACTATATTCCCTAAAAGAAAAGGAATGCTAAAGAAAGTTGATAATTGTTAGAGGGGTGATAAATAATCCATTCACCGAAATCCCACAAATATGCCAAATATGTATGTCTCATGTTTCTACCAAAATTATACCATTTTTGGGCCGTTTCAAATTGCCAAAACTATATTCCCTAAAAGAAAAGGAATGCTAAAGAGAGTTGATAATTGTTAGAGGGATGATAAATAATTCATTCACCGAAATGCCCCAAATATGCCAAACATGTATGTCTCATGTTTCTACCAAAATTATACCACTTTTGGGCCGTTTCAAATTACCAAAACTAAATTCCCTAAAAGAAAAGGAATGCTAAAGATAGTTGATAATTGTTAGAGGGATGATAAATAATTCATTCACCGAAATGCCCCAAATATGCCAAACATGTATGTCTCATGTTTCTACCAAAATTATACCACTTTTGGGCCGTTTCAAATTACCAAAACTAAATTCCCTAAAAGAAAAGGAATGCTAAAGATAGTTGATAATTGTTAGAGGGGTGATAAATATGTATGTCTCTTGTTTACCACTTTTTAGTTTAACATTTTTAAATCATGGAAAATAATGCATAAATAGAGGGAATATAGTTACGTAGCAAAATAATCCATAAATGCACACGGATCGACTCCACCAACCGTTGATCCACCGACAGAGAGAGAGAGGGGTGGCCACGAAGAGAGAGAGAGGGGTGGCCACGAAGAGACGGATAGGGGTATACTGCCCGTTAGATCAGTGGATCAACGGTTGGTGGAGTCGATCCGTGTGACAACTGCTCAACCAATCAGGATAAGTTTGGGTTTCTGTGAGCATTTGTGACAGTACTTGAGGGCAAAACTGAGTAGTACTAAGAAACCAAGGGCACATAAATAGTAAATAGACTAAGGGATTCAAACAAAATAATTACAAAATGAAAAATGCGTGTTTTGTACAATATAATTCATATTGGGCTACATCAAATTATTTGCAATTCAAATATACATGATTGTGACAATTATGGCCTCATTTAGACAAACTATGTTTTGGGGAAGATGTTTTGCAAAGGGGTTTGAGTGGAAAACCATGCATCTTCATAGCTACTAGTGATTATGAGAAGTGGCAATTTGTGGTAAAACATGATTTATCTATGTTTGTTAAGGTGGCAGGTTGCGTAGGAAGATTCCATGAGTAGGTGCCACTATGTTTTTATTTTTTTGGATTTTTTTGCGCATGAAATGACTCAATTAGCTATGTTATTCTCATTTGTTGACTCTCTGTTGACCAGCTACTTGAGGGTAGAACTGAGTATATTGCACATGCCAGTCTAAGTACTCGAGGAGAAAACTGAGTACATATAAAATTTCTGAATAAGGCCCGAGGGTAGAACTGAGTACACCAAATGTCGAAGGGTTAGCATCGGCCGCCGGCGCATCGGCCGCCGCCCCCGTTCAGGCCCCCGTCGCTGCTTCCGACATAGGCGCCGGCGCAGCAGCCGCCGGCGCAATGGCCGCCGCCCCCGTCCAGGCCCCCGTCCAGGCACCCGTCCAGGCCCCCGTCGATTGGGACCTGTACGAAGACCCGTACGAACTAGTGCCGTACGTCGCGCCGGCGAACCCCTACGACACCAGCATCGTCGACGACTACCCGGAGGTAACCCTTTGTTCCCTTGTTCTTATGCCATTTCAATCCTTTTGTGTTAGATCTAGCATTATTAGTGTTCGTCTGTTCCTAGTTCAATCCTTTTATGATAGATCTAGCGTTATTAGGGTTAGTCTGTTCCTAGTTCAATCCTTTTATGATAGATCTAGCGTTATTATGATAGATCTGGCGTTATTAGTGTTTGTGATTTGCTTTTGTTTAAGATTCGGTTAACTTATGTGAGTAATCAATCCCATCCCATTAATTTGTGCCGATGATGATGAATATTTGGGCACAAATTGATTCAGGGTTTGGTCTGTGAACAATTGGTGTGTACAAATTTGTTGTGCATGATCTTTGGTTCACTGACCCAAATCCTAGATATAAGTGTGTCCAATGTAACTGAGGCTTCTTTTTTTCGTGCCCATATTATCATGCATGATCTTTTGTTCACTCTCTGTTCCATCATCGCTGCAATTGCCTCCGTGTTTTTCGATCTTTGGTGCTACATGACAGGTGCAGAGCAGCGACGTCGACAGCGACGACGAGTCCTTCCACACCAAGACTCGTCACGTCCTCAGGAGGCTGCAGTCCGGCCATTACGATCGCCACTTTGCTCGAGGTGTTTACAGGTGCCCCTTCTGCAACAGGAGGCTCCGCGCCACCGACTTCAACTGCCTGGTGAACCATGCCGAATCCCTTGGCAGTGCCCCTGGCGGCGCTAGAGTTGGAACGACCGTGAACGTGCATGCGTTCATGGCCAAACACAAAGCACTTGGGATTCACCTGCGCAGCCTCCAAGCTTAATCCCATGTAAAATGTAGCTTATGTTGGATCTAGGGATCGGTAGTACTGTTGGATCTGTCCTGAATATATATATATATATATATATATGCTATGTTGGCTGCTGTATGCAGCTTATCCTATATTTTCTCGATTTATTATGCTGCTGTGAATTTATCCTCTACTAGCTTCTAGATTTGCTAATAGATTTGTTAACATATTGGGCAAAAAACGAGGGCCAAAAGGCAACAATCATTAAAGAAAGACAGAAATAGAAGCTTCTCTAGATTTGATACTAATTTCGTGAAAAGAGAGAGAACTGTTACAGAGAGAGAGGGGAAAAAGGCGCTCTGAAAAATGCCAATTTGGGCCGAGAGAGACAAAACCGAGCTCTCACGTACAACCAAACGCGGTCTCGTCCTGTCCCACGCGGTCCCATTCTACCAGCCCCACGCGACGTGGCCCCACACGACGCGGCCCCACACGTCAGCACAGAACGGTCAACTAAACGGCAACCCTCCCGTCCGACCGTCTGCGAGGGGTTTGAAACTAGAGCGAGGGGAAAACTGAGGAAAAGTTAAGCGGCTGGGGAAAACTAAGTACAACTAACGACCCAGGGGCACGAAAATAGAAATCCCTTCAAAAAACCTTCAAAATACTTCTCATTTTGTGACACTGTTTTCAGCTCATGGGGACGTAGTGGTCGGATTTGCTATCTTCCATATTGTTTATTCCAAAAAGAAAAAAAGAAAGAAAGAAAGAAAGAAAAAAAGCACTCCTCCATGGTATGTGAATGTTGGTGGGCACCCGATGGAATCGGTTAGCCATGGTTTGAGAAAGGAAAAAAAGGTGGGGAGGAGTGCCAAGCTTTATAAAAGAGCACCAAAGTGCCAATCTCTCTCTCAAAAACTTCCTTCATTTTTGTATGGAAGATAGTAAGAACCCCATTGCTAGTCGTTGACAAAGACAACCACCTCTCAAAATCCAGTTTTTATCTCTCTGTTTTACAAATGAAAAGCTCTAGCACATGTTTAATCACTGCTTCCCTCTGCGAAGGGCCTTTCTTTTACTTTTATGTTGAGTCTCCACCTTCTACCTTTATGCACCGTCTAAAAGAGCATAGTTGTCATTCTGAGTATAATGTGCATAGTCCCAAAGTTTATTATTGATTGATTCATGATTATGGTTTTGCTTGTTCTTAAATTACTTGTATCTAGTCACCCTCTTAAACTTGAAGGTGTCCTATGCATTTATGTTTTGCTACTCCATGAGGGACAAGCTGAAAACCATTTCCTATGTTTTCCATATGGTTGAAACACACATGTGACTTTCATTGTTTCATTTTCATGATCTTTCCTTTGTGTTTCTTTTCATGCTATAACATGGTTGCTAAGTTTCTATTATCAAGATTATGTCTTTCATGCCCATGTTTTAAGTTCTTTGATCTCAACACTCAATGCTCTACCTCATTGATCAAATTGTGATGGTGCATGTCACCTCAAAAATTATTCTTTTGTTATCACTTACCTACTTGAGGACGAGCAGGAGTTAAGCTTGGGGATGCTGATACGTCTCAAACGTATCTATAATTTTTGATGCTCCATGCTTATTTTTACACCATTTGCCTTGTGTTTTGTTACACTTTGTGGCATTTTTATGCGACTTCCGGAACTAACCTATTGACAAGATGCCAAAGTGCCAGTTCCCTGTTTTCTGCTATTTTTGTGTTTCAGAAAAGCTACACAGGAAATATTCTCGGAATTGGACGAAACAAGTTCTCGAACTCCTATTTTCCCGGATGAAGGATGAGGACCAAACGGGAGCCGGAGAGGGGCCAGGGGCTGCCCACACAACAGGGGGGCCCATTGTGTGACCACCCTGGTCGCCTCCTGACGACACCTCTTCGCCTATAAAAAGCCTCCCGACGGAAAACCCTAAAAGAATCGGCAAATTTCTAGAAAGAGTTCCGCAGCTCCGCCGCCGCCACCAACGAATTTCGGGGGACAGAAGTCTCTGTTCCGGCACCCTGCCAGGACGGGGAAGTGCCCCCGGAGCCATCTCCATCGGTCTCCATCACCGTCTCCGCCGTCTCCATCAACCTCACCGCCATCTCCATCGCCGTTGCTGTCTCCTATAATGAGGAGGGAGTAGTTCTCCCCCGGGGCTGAGGGCTCTACCGGTAGCTATGTGGTTCACCTCTCTCTCCCATGATGTGATCTTTATGTGATTGTGAGCTTTGTATCTAGTTGAATTGGTAGATGTTATTATTCAGATATTATGCTACTCCTGTTCTTTACATTTGTAATCTTTGGAGATACCTTGTATCATGGTGTGAAGGTGACAGTGTGTGCATCATGTGTGTATTTTTGGTTAATGTCTCTATGAATTTTTGGTGTTTGTTGGAACCATCTAGTGCGTTCACGGTGATAGTGTGGGACAATCTATTTTAGGGAAATATGAACTTTGAGGAGTGTTTCGTAGCCCTACGCATGATTAGTGTTTGTTATCCATTGGAGAATTGTTTTGAGTTGTATATTGATGATAGTATCTATTGGTTCAATTATGTTATATTTGTTGGGAGTGTGTCCACTAGTGAAAGTATGATCCCTAGGCCTTGTTTCCAAGCATTGCACACTGTTTCCTTTCAGTTTTGTTACATGTTTGCTCGCAGCGATACTTATTTCAGATTACATTTACTACTCATAATCATCACTACTACTTGTATTTCACTATATCTTCGCCGAACTAGTGCACCTATACATCTGACAAGTGTATTGGGTGTGTTGGGAACACAAGACACTTTCTGTATCGCAATTGCAGGGTTGCTTGAGAGGGATAGCTTTGACCTCTTCCTCCCTGAGTTCGATAAACCTTGGGTGATCCACTTAAGGGAAACTTGCTACGGTTCTACAAACCTCTGCACTTGGAGGCCCAACACTGTCTACAAGAATAGACGCGTGCGTAGACATCACTTATTCTTTTTATTTCGTTGTTGTGCCAAGAGAAACCTCTAATTTGAGTGAGGTAAGATTTGGGGAAGTTGCTGTCCTGAAACAGATTTCGGTGCTGCACTGTAAAAATTCGTGAAAATTCTCTGAATATCTTTTTAACCTGCGATTTCTTGTGCATATGCCCCTGGTTATATCCAAACTTTCATTAGTTTTACACTTTTTGATTTGAGCAACAGAAGGTCCTCAAAAAATCGACCTTTGACAACTATTCAGTTTTGACAGATTTCTGCCACTATTTGTGTTTGCCTCTCGATCGCTTTCTTTTTGAGTTCTTTTGATCACGGAACTTTTGGGGAAGTTGCTACAGTAGTATATGCAATATATGTGGTGTTTTTGAGTTGAAACCTGAACCGAAAAGGGTTGATTCATTATTATGTTTATGCTAACGTTGCTAATAGAATTGTGTTGAGTTTTGTATGAAGGAAGTTTTCAAGTGTAGGGATTGGAGAATGATGAGATGAGATGAAGAATGGACAAAAGCTCAAGCTTGGGGATGCCCACGCACCCCAATAAATATCCAAGAGGTACAAGCATCAAAGCTTGGGATGCCCCCGAGGCACCCCTTCTTCATCGGCAAAAAATAGGTCACCTTTCAAAACACTATATTTTTATTGCTTCATGCACTATGCGTTTTTCTTGGAGCATCTTTACTTTAGTTTTTAGTTTAGTTTAGTTTTGTGTGCTGTAATAAATTGTTGGACCCTAACAAATTTCATTTGGAGGACTTGTACTCGTTTTCATTTGCCAAGAACACTCCGTTTTTTACTCTTATCGTTCAACGAGTGTTCTCTTTTTCCGCTGCTACGTTTAGCTTTCGTTTTTCGCCTTGATTTTTGTTCAGATCTTGTTTTATCTTTGCATCAAGGTGTATTTGGACCTCTGGTCTATATTGGTATTCATCAAAAGAGTTGTTTCAAAAAGGTTCGAATGGTGTTGGAAAAGAGAAAAAGTTTCATGCAAAAAAGTGGTACAAAAAGGAGCTTGTTTAGACTGCGGCTTAGACTTTTCATGCCATGCTTAATGTCATTTTGATAGTATGCTTAGTGATTTTTGCTGTAGCATGTCTTGTCTCAAATGACTGAGATTGCTTAATGAGCCTTTGAAAAAATCATGCGTTGTTTTTATTATTTAGAAGCATTAATTTGGTTTTCTCCTTTGAAGCTTTATTTGGGTTGACTTGGCGCATGCTTACAACATGTTATGACTATAAACAAGTCTCCATAAGCCTCTATGATCATTTAGTTTTTGACTTTTGATGCCATTTTATGCTTCTCTTAATGATGTTTTGTCGTTATGCATGATTATGGCCGTTATTGCTCTCTTAGTTGGTCGCTCCCAGTCTTTTGCTAGCCTTCATTTTGTACTGAGTATGAGCTCTACTCGTGCATCCAACTCCCAAAAACCAAGTTATTCCAAGTGTCCACTATAAATTCCTATGCATGGTATTTGCAATCCATTCCAAGTAAATTTTCATGTGCTACCTTTCAAAAAAACCTTCAAAACACTTCTCGTTTTGTGACACTGTTTTCAGCTCATGGGGATGTAGTGGTCGGATTTGCTATTTTCCATATTGTCTTATTCCAAAAAGAAAAAAAAAGAGAAAAAAAATAAAGAAAAAAGGCACTCCTCCATGGTATGTGAATGTTGGTGGGCACCCGATGGAATCGGTTAGCCATGGTTTGTGAAAGAAAAAAAGGTGGGGAGGAGTGCCAAGCTTTATAAAAGAGCACCAAAGTGCCAATTCCTCTCTCAAAAACTTGCTTACTTTTTGTATGGAAGATAGTAAGAACCCCATTGCTAGTCGTTGACAAAGACAACCACCTCTCAAAACCCAGTTTTTATCTCTCTGTTTTACAAATGAAAAGCTCTAGCACAGGTTTAATCACTGCTTCCCTTTGCGAAGGGTCTTTCTTTTACTTTTATGTTGAGTCACCACATTCTACCTTTATGCACCTTCTAAGAGAGCATAGTTGCCATTCTGAGTATAATGTGCATTGTCCTAAAGTTATCATTGATTGATTCATTATTTTGGTTTCACTTGTTCTTAAATTATTTGTATCTAGTCGCCCTCTTAAACTTGAAGGTGTCCTATGCATTTATCTTTTGCTATTCCATAAGGGACAAGCTGAAAACCATTTGCTATGTTTTCCATATGATTTGAACACACGTTTGACTTTCATTGTTTCATTATTCATGATCTTTCGTTTGTGTTCTTTTTCATGTTATAACATGGTTGCTAAGTTTCTTATTGTCAAGATTATATCTTCATGCCCATGTTTTAAGTTCTTTTGATCCCAGCACTCAATGCTTACATAAATGATCAAGATTGTGATGGTGCATGTCACCTCAAAAATTATTCTTTTGTCATCACTTACCTACTCGAGGACGAGCAGGAGTTAAGCTTGGGGATGCTTGATACGTTTCAAACGTATCTATAATTTTTGATGCTCCATGCTTGTTATTTCACCATTTTCTTAGTGTTTTGTTACACTTCGTGGAGTTTTTATGCATTTTCTGGAACTAACCTATTAACAAGATGCCACAGTGCCAGTTCCCTGTTTTCTTCTATTTTTATGTTTCAGAAAAGTTACACAGGAAATATTCTCGAAATTGGACGAAACAAAAGCCGAACCTCCTATTTTTACCAAAGCTTCGCGAAGACCGAAGATGACACGGAGAGGGGCCAGAGGCTGGCCACACCACAGGGGGGCGCGGCCCAGCCCCTGGCCGCGCCCACCCATGGTGAGCCTGCCTGGTCCACCTCCTGACGAAGCCCCTTCGCCTATAAAGACCCCTCGATGGGAAAAACCTAAGGGACGGATCGCTTTTCCCAGAAACATACTGCAAGCCGCCGCCTTCGCCGTCGCGAGATCGGGAGGATCCAGTTCCCGGCACCCTACCGGAGGCCTTCTACACCACCATGGTCGCCTCCGGAGTGATGTGTGAGTAGTCTACCTTGGACTATGGGTCCATAGCAATAGCTAGATGGTTGTCTTCTCCACCATGTGCTTCATGTTTAGATCTTGTGAGCTGCCCTACATGATCAGGATCATCTTTATGTAATCATACATGTTGTGTTTGTTGGGATCCGATGAGTATTGGTACTATGTCAAGTTGATGTGCTAAAATTATATCTGATGTTATCTCTATGTTGTTTATGATCTTGCATGCTTTCCGTTGCTAGTAGCTATCTTGGCCGAGTAGATGCTAGTAACTCCAAGAGGGAGTATTTATGCTCGATAGTTGGGTTCATGCCTCTATTTAATCTGGGGGAGTGACAGAAACCTCTAAGGTTGTAGATGTGCTGTTGCCACTAGGGAGAAAATAACATTCTTGTGTCTAAGGACATTTGCTTTGTTTACATTACTCACTTTGCTTAATGCGATTATCTGTTGTTCGCAACTTAATACTCAAGGGGTCCTCGAATGATTCCCCGCGAGTGGATTTTTAGTCATAGATGCAGCTGGATGCCAGTCTATGTATTTTGTCGTAATGCCCAGAGTAAGCCTCATAGTGATCCTCGTGATGTATGTACGTTATCTTTGCTCTATCAATTTCCCAACTGTAATTTGTTTACCCAGCATGTGCTTTTTATCTTATGGAGAGACACCACTAGTGAACTGTGGACCCCGGTCCAATTTCCTTTACATTGTTACACCATTTTACTTTACTCGCATTGTTTACTTTACTTGCATTACTATTACCCAATTACCACTCGATACACTCATTCCTTTGTTTACAGCAAACCGGTGAGATTGACAGCCTCATCGTAAGTTGCGAGCAAAGTATTTTTTTGTGTTGTGTGCAGGTTTCACGTTGCTGCTAGGTGAAGAAGCTCCTATGTACTAGCAAGTTGTCTGGCACCATTCGGAGTGTCGCGAAGCTAGCAAGCATCACCTTCTTAAGTTTGGCTCTCTCCTAATGGATTGATTACCTTGGTTTCATAACTGAGTAAAAACTTGCTGCTATGCTCATCACACCTTCTCTCGGGGTTCCCAACTGGTCGGTCATTTACATCATCAACACCGCACCATCAGCCACCACTTTTCCACACTCATGTTACTATTAGTGTATGGTTAGTTAGTATATTTTATTACTGTAGCACTAACAATTACTTTCTTGTATTTATTATCTTGCAAAGCTATCTCTCATACCCGTATTGTTGCTCTAGTTTTATTTCCTAGATAATGCAAACGTCTAGTGTGCGTAGAGTTGTATCAGTAGTTGATAGAACTTGAGAGAACATTTATCCTACCATTAGCTCCTTGTTGGTTTCAACACTCTTACTTATCGAAAAGGCTACACACGACCCCCTATACTTGTGGGATATCACTCCTCTTTAGATATGTTATCTTCCCACTGTAATTTGAGATTGGGCTATCATTAAATCAAACTCAATACCAAGGACTATCTTGATGATGTTTCTACTCGTGGTGTCTCAATCGAGTACATATTCATGTCCTTTGGTCTGACCAATACTTTTTCCTTGTTCCTGCAACATATGAGTCCATCTTCTTGGAGCATCTAAACAAGCTTGTTGTTGAGGCATCGACGACATCCTTATTTTGTCCATGTCTAACGAGAATTACATGGGAAATTTGGCACTAATGTTGGAAACATGTAAGAACCAACTTTGTGTAATCGCAAAGTATGTGTTCAGGATGTTGGAAGTGACTTTCTTTGATTCACATGGAATTGTTGTAAGATATTGCCGTGAATTCAAGAAGAATTTTCTTTGTTTCCTCGGGAATCATCTCGAATCGGTCATGCATGTGCAAAGTATTCTTGAGATTGCAGGTTGTTACCTCCATTTCCTTGAATACTATGTAAGCATGCCAAGCCACTGATTAATTTTCTAAAGAAAGAAAAGAAGTCCAAGAATTTTATTATCTTCTTTGATGTTTCCCAACAAGGATTCCGTTGTGTTTCATTGCAAGACATTCATGTATGTGCAATTGTCTTTGACCGTTGCAACCACACAAGTCTCGCAATCTATCTCATGTTTTGGAGCTTAAAATTATCGTTCACCTTAGTGGTAATCATTCTAAACTTTCTATTCGAACATCTTGAGTCCAGTGTATCATTTCACTTAACCAAAGTTGAATCTCAAGAATCAATGATGGCTGGTGTTCCTCAAGGTTTTGATAAGGATCTCTTTGCAAATCCGGCAAGTTTGGGGTTGTGGTTGACACAATTAGTCGGAAGAACTATTGCCATAAGTGCTTGAATCACCAGAATAGCCCCTCTTCACGAGGAAGTTATGCGACTTATTATAGAAAGTGTGTCTTATGGTCTCTACTCAATTCCCAAGTCCGATCTTTCATTGACGACTAATTGAGGGCTAGTTTAAAGCCTGATATTGGTGTCTAGAACATCAAGAAGAATATTAGAAGCAGAGTTGCTAAAGGTCTCTCAGTCAATCTTTTAGAATCTTCTGTTGTGGCAACAACTCCATCCATAGGAATTCCATTCCGTGCATGATCCTTGACACTTCATTGGTCATTGTCTCCCCTTCTTTTGTCTGTACTTGAAGTTCTAATCAACTCAAACATTGTGTGAATTCGCCAGGCACATGAGGACCCATAACTTCTAATCATGTGGTAAGCGTCTTTTCATGCCAAGGAGCTACCATGATTCTGAAAATCAAAACTCTCTCATTTCATACTCATGTGTGCTTCTCAGAGTCAACCCTCTTTGAAGAGTGCCTCATCATAGTAATGAAGGCAATCCAACTCCTCGCTACCTTGTACCTTCCTATTTCTGTCAAGTTTGGAGAAATTGCCTACCAAATTGAAACTTACTGCATCTCCTCCATTACCTTGACATATTTCATGTTGTCATCTCAAGAGATGTTTGTGCACTCATTCCATGAGGTAATGATATGTCTCTAACGTATCCATAATTTTTGATGCTCCATGCTTGTTTTTACACCATTTGCTTAGTGTTTCGTTACACTTCGTGGCATTTTTATGCATTTTCCGGAACTAACCTATTAACGAGATGCCACAGTGCCAGTTCCCTATTTTCTGCTGTTTTTGTGTTTCAGAAAAGTTACACAGGAAATATTCTCGGAATTGGACGAAACAAAAGCCAAACATCCAGAAATTCACCGAAGCTTCTAGAGAACCAAAGAGGAGACAGAGTGGAGCCACGAGGGGCCCACACAACAGGGTGGCGCAGCCAAGGGCTAAGCCGCGCCCCCTATGTGTGTGGCCACCTCGGTCCACTTCTGACGATGCCCCTTCACCTATAAAGACCCCCCGATGGGAAAAACCTAAATACCCGATCACTTTTCTAGAAACATATCACGATCCGCCGCCATCGTCGACCCGAGATCGGGAGGGTCCAGAAGCTCTTCCCGGCACCCTGCCGGAGAGGGGAATCACCACCGGAGGTCTTCTTCATCGTCATGCTTGCCTCCGGCGCGATGAGTGAGTAGTCTACCTTGGACTATGGGTCCATAGCAGTAGCTAGATGGTTGTCTTCTCCACCATGTGCTTCATGTTTAGATCTCGTGAGCTACCTTACATGATTGAGATTACCGTTATGTAATTCTACATGTTGTGTTTGTTGGGATCCGATGAATATTGGTGTTATGATTGAGTTGATGTGCTGAATATTATCTTATGTTATCTCTATGTTGTTTATGATCTTGCATGCTCTCCGTTGTTAGTAGCTATCTTGGCCGAGTAGTTGCTAGTGACTCCAAGAGGGGGTATTTATGCTCGATAGTGGGTTCATGCCTCTATTTAATCTAGGGGAGTGACAGAAACCTCTAAGGTTGTAGATGTGCTGTTGCTACTAGGGAGAAAACAACATTCATATGCTCAAGGGCATATGCTTTGTTTACATTACACACTTTGCTTAATGCAGTTATCTGTTGTTCGCAACTTAATACTTGTGGAGTTCTCGCATTGATTCGCCACAAGTGGATTATTAGTCATAGATGCAGTTGGATGGCGGTCTATGTATCTTGTTGTAATGCCCAGAGTAAATCTCATAGTGCTCCTCTCGACATATGCACGTTGTCTTTATTCTATCAATTGCCCAACTATAATTTGTTTACCCAGCATGTGTTATTTTATCTTACGGAGAGACACCACTAGTGAACTTTGGACACCGGTCCTATTTCCATTATATTGCTATCACTTGTTTATTTTACTCGCACTATTTACTTTACTCGCATATTACTATTGCTTTCCACTCGATACGCTCATTCCTTTGTTTCAAGCAAACCGGTGAGATTGAAACCTCATCGTAAGTTGGGAGCATATTTGGTTGTGTTGTGTGCAGGTTCCGCGTTGGTACTAGTTGAAGACGTGTCAACAAGAATCGTTAACGGCGTCCTTGTTGGAGTGTCAATAGGCTAGTCAGCATCACCTTCTGGAGTATTGGCTTTTTCCTGGATTCGACATACCTTGGTTTCTTACTGAGGGAAAATTTGCTACTGTACTCATCATACCTTCCTCTTGGGGTTCCCAACTGGGTGGTTATCTGCCCGCATCAAACATAATTTTCTGGCCCCGTTGCCATGGAAAAAGAAGGCTTCTGCAAGCGGAGTTTCGCACGCACATCCTTTACTTTGTTTTATGTTTTGCTTTACTTTATTTTTACTTGCATCGTTTTATCAAAAACACAAAAAAATTAGTATCCTTTATAGTTGTTTTTACTTGTCTGCTTTTAGCTTTGCTAGAATGGCTACTCTTGAGAACACCAAGTTGTGTGATTTTACTAGCACTAATAATAGTAATTTTATCTGCACTCCTATTGCGCCACCTGCTCCTGCTGCTGATTTTTATGAGATTAAACCTGCTTTGTTGAACCTTGTTATGAAAGAGCAATTTTCTAGTGCTAGTACTGATGATGCTGCAGCTCATCTCAACAATTTTGTTGAGCTATGTGAGATGCAGAAATATAAGGATGTGGAGAGTGATATTATTAAGCTTACGTTGTTTCCTTTTCTTTGAGAGGAAAAGCTAAGGATTGGTTGTTGTCTTTGGCTAAAAATAGTATTGATTCATGGGCTAAGTGTAAGGATGCTTTTATTGGTAAATACTATCCTCCTGCTAAGATTATAGCTTTGCGTAGCAATATTATGAAGTTTAGTCAGTTTCATAATGAATATGTTGCTCAGGCTTGGGAAAGAATGAAATCTATGATAAAGAATTGTCCCACTCATGGACTTACTACTTGGATGATTGTCCAAACTTTTTATGCAGGACTGAATTTTTCTTCAAGGAACCTATTGGATTTAGCTGCTGGAGGCACTTTTATGTCCCTTACCTTGGGCGCCGCAATGAAGCTTCTTGACAATATGATGGTAAATTACTATGAATGGCACACTGAGAGAGCTCCACAAGGTAAGAAGGTAAATTCTGTTGAGGAAACCTCTTCCTTGAGTGATAAGATTGATGCTATAATGCTTATGCTTTCTAATGATAGAACTCATGTTGATCCTAATAATGTTCCTTTGGCCTCTTTGGTTGCTCAAGAAGAGCATGTTGATGTAAACTTCATTAGAAATAATAATTTCAACAACAATGCTTATAGGAACAATTTTGCTAGTAACAATTATAGGCCGTTTCCTTCTAATGGTGATAATAGCTATCTTGGTAGACCTAAAATGCCTAGTGAAGAAAGAATTTTTGAACTTGAAAAGGCTACCAAGAATTTTATGCAGGCGCAATATGAGCAGAACAGGGCTTTCACCAAGACTATGGAGGAGCAATCAGCTCTGTTGAGGACTATTAGTCATCAACTTGAAAATTTAAACAAGGCTATTCCTGATTTGTAAGCTAAGGTTTCTAAAGCTGAAACCGATATTTCGTCTTTTTCTAATGTGCAATCTTCTTTGGTTAACAGAATGTCCGCTAAGCCTGATCCTTTTGCCACTTCTAATGCTATCCAAGTTAGAATTGATGAAAATGTTAGGATGCTAGCAGAATTGCATGCCAGGTGGGAAAGAGAAGATGAGATGGCTAGAAATATGAAGTTATGCGCCATTACTACCTCTAATGATGTTGTTCCAAAGGCTAGCAATCCTCTTACTTTGATTGGTGTAGAGAAAACTCCCACTCCTTGTGTTAAAAAGCCTAAAACTGCCAAAACTTTTTCTCAAAAGAGTGCTGAAATTTTTCGGAGTGTAGGAGATGATAGCTCTATTTCCTTTAATGATTTTGATGTTGATGGCTACAATATATCTGAAGTTATTTTGTTCTTGCAAAAGCTTACTTTGACTCCCTATGCTAGTTCTTTAAATGTTGCTTTTACTAAGCATATTACCAATGCTCTTATGAAAATTAGGGATGAAAAGTTGAAGCAAAAAGCCTCTATTCCTAAGAAGTTAGAAGATGGTTGGGAACCCATCATTGATATGCATGTTAATGGTTTTGATTGCCATGCTTTATGTGATCTAGGTGCTAGTATTTCTATCATGCCTAGAAAAATTTATGACATGCTTGATTTACCACCGCTTGAAAAGTGTTATTATGATGTTCCTATTGCTGATGTTGCTAAGAAGAAACCTTTGGGAAGGATTAATGATGTTCTTTTTATGGTTAACAATAACCTTGTTCCCGTTGATTTTCTTGTCATGGATGTTGAATGCAATGCTTTATGTCCTATTATTTTGGGAAGACCCTTTCTTCGAACTGTAGGTGCCATCATTGATATGAGGGAAGGCACTATCAAATATCAATTCCCACTCAAGAAAGGTATGGAACACTTCCCTAGAAAGAGAAAGAAATTACTTTTTGACTCTATTCTTAGAGCAAATTATGATCTTGATGCTTCATCACTTGATATTACTTGATTCGCACTTTCTGCGCCTAGCTCAAAGGCGTTAAAGAAAAGCACTCTTGGGAGATAACCCAATGTTTTTACTTTCAGTTCTTTTTCTTTTATTTGAGTCTTGGAAGTTATTACTACTGTAATGACCTCTGCTTATCCTTTTTATTTCATTTTTGTGCCAAGAGAAGCCTCTAATTTGAGTGAGGTAAGATTTGGGGATGTTGCTGTCCTGAAACAGTTTTTGGTGCTGCACCGTAAAAATTCGTGAAAATTCTCTGTATATCTTTTGGACCTGCGATTTCTTGTGCATATGACCCAGGTTATATCCAAACTTTCATAAGTTGAACACTTTTTGATTTGAGCAACAGAAAACCCTCTAAAAATTCGACCTTTGTCAGCTGTTCTGTTTTGACAGATTTCTGCCAATATTTGTGTTTGCCGCTTTATCGCTTTGTTTTTTAGTTCTTTTGATCACGGAAATTTTGGGGAAGTTGCTACAGTAGTATATACTTTATATGTGGTGGTTTTGAGTTGAAACCTGAAGCAAAAAGGGTTGACTCATTGTTATGCTTACACTAATGTTGCTAATAGATTTGTGTTTAGTTTTGTATGAAGGAAGTTTTCAATTGTAGGGATCGGAGAATGATGAGATGACTTGAAGAATGGACAAAAGCTCAAGCTTGGGGATGCCCACACACTCCAAGAAATATCCAAGAGGTACAAGTGTCAAAGCTTGGGGATGCCCCCGAGGCACCCCTTCTTCATCGGCAAAAATCAGGTCACCTTTCAACACACTATATTTTTATTGCTTCATGCACTATGTGTTTTTCTTGGAGCGTCAGTTGTCTTTAGTTTTCAGTTTTCTTAGTATTGTTTGCTGCAATAAATGGTTGGACCCCAACAAATTTCTTTTGGAGAAGTTTCCTTGCTTTTCATTTGCCAAGAATACTCCGTTTTTCACTCTTATCGTTTCAACGAGTGTTCTCTTTTCCTAGAACTGCGTTTAGCTTTCGATTTTCGCCTTGATTTGTGTTCAGATCTTGTTATATCTTTGCATCAAGGTGTATTTTGACCTCTGGTCCATGTTGGTTTTCATCAAAAGAGTTGTTTCAAAAAAGTTTGAATGGTGTTGGAAAAGAGAAAAAGTTTTATGCAAAAAAGTCGTACAAGAAGGACCTTATGTAGACTGCGGCCTAGGCTTTTGCATTTCGTGCTTGATGTCTTTTTGATAGTATGCTTAGTGGTTTTGCTGTAGCATGACTTGTCTCAAATGACTGAGATTTCTTAATGACCCTTTGAAAAAATCATGTGTTGTTTTAATTATTTGGAAGCATTATTTTGGTTTTCTCCTTGATGCTTTATTTGGATTGACTTGGCACATGCTCACACATGTTAGACTCATACAAAGTCACCATTGCCTCTATGATCATCTAGTTTTTGACTTTTGATGCCATCTTATGCTTCTTTTAATGTCGCTTTGTCGCTTTGCATGATTATGGCCATTATTGCTCTCTTAGTTGGTCGCTCCCAGTCTTTTGCTAGCCTTCATTTTGTACTGAGTATGAGCTCTACTCGTGCATCCAACTCCTAAAAATCAAGTTGTTCCAAAGTGTCCACCATACATACCTATTGGCAATTTGCTATTCCAAAGTACATTTGACTTGCTTTTATCTATCCTTCAAATTAAACTCTTTTTGGTGTTACGCGAAAATTGGTCAGTAAAGCTCTCACGAACCTGATGGCACACTTTACTTTTCTTGTTTTAAAAATTTGACATTGTGGCTCTCTTATGTTGAGTTGTTATGCTTACAAGTTGTAAGTTGGAAATTTGCCCAGCCATGCCGTCATGGGGCAAGCTTTCAACATTGCACTTCTTTCATTTGAGTTGATATCGTGATCTTTTGTTTATGGATACTCGCGATGTGAAATAAGTTGGGAATCTTGCGGGATCATGGAGTTTTTATATGTGTTAGGGAAATGCCCGGGCCGCTAATCTAAGCCATGCATCATTCATGGTGGAAATTTACAGCATGCCCATAGTGGACATTCGACGACGCATCTCACAATAAAAAGCTATACCAATGGTAAATAAAAGAGATGTTGAGGTGTTCATTGTCTGTTTGTCCTGTCATTTTGATGTGGGCTTGTTCCATGTCATCGGGCAGGAGGTACCCCGTTGGTGGTTCTCGATGATACACATATATTTACAATGACAAGAGCTTGCTTGGGACTCTAAGTCGAGTAGCATGAGGTTTGGGTATTCGTACTTCACGGGACACGAGGTTTTCAACTTATGATTTGTCAAGCATATGCATCATAAGTGTATTCGTATTAACATTAACCATTCAAGATGCCTATGATGGGGGCAATGAGAGCTCAAAGCTAGTAAGTACCATAATTTTTGAAGGTTTATAAAACTTGCAATCACTGCTTCCCTCCGCGAAGGGCCTTTCTTTTATTTTTATGTTGAGTCACCACCTTCTATCTTTATGCACCGTCTAAGAGAGCATAGTTGTCATTCTGAGTATAATGTGCATTGTCCCAAAGTTTTCATTGATTGATTCATGATGTTGGTTTCACTTGTTCTTAAATTATTTGTATCTAGTCGCCCTCTTAAACTTGAAGGTGTCCTATGCATTTATGTTTTGCTCTCTCATGAAGGACAAGCTGAAAACCATTTGTATGTTTTTCCTTATGATTTGAACACATGTTTGACTTTCATTGTTTCATTTTTATGATCTTTCGTTTATGTTCTTTTTCATGTTATAACATGGTTGCTAAGTTTCTTCTATCAAGATTATGTCTTTCATGCCCATGTTTTAAGTTCTTTTGATCCCAGCGCACAACGCTTACATATATGATCAAGATTATGTAGGTGCATGTCACCTCAAAAATTATTTCTTTTGTTATCACTTACCTACTCGAGGACGAGCAGGAGTTAAGCTTGGGGATGCTGATACGTCTCTAACGTATCCATAATTTTTGATGCTCCATGCTTGTTTTTACACCATTTGCTTAGTGTTTCGTTACACTTCGTGGCATTTTTATGCATTTTCCGGAACTAACCTATTAACGAGATGCCACAGTGCCAGTTCCCTATTTTCTGCTATTTTTGTGTTTCAGAAAAGTTACACAGGAAATATTCTCGGAATTGGACGAAACAAAAGCCAAACATCCAGAAATTCACCGAAGCTTCTAGAGAACCGAAGAGGAGACGGAGTGGAGCCACGAGGGGCCCACACAATAGGGTGGCGTGGCCTAGGGCTAGGCCACGCCCCCTATGTGTGTGGCCGCCTCGGTCCACTTGTGACGATGCCCCTTCGCCTATAAAGACCCCCCGACGGTAAAAACCTAAATACTCGATCCATTTTCGAGAAACATATCGCGATCCGCCGCCGTCATCGACCCGAGATTGGGAGGGTCCAGAAGCTCTTCCCGGCACCCTGCCAGAGAGGGGAATCGCCACCGGAGGTCTTCTTCATCGCCATGCTTGCCTGCGGCGTGATGAGTGAGTAGTCTACCTTGGACTATGGGTCCATAGCAGTAGCTAGATGGTTGTCTTATCCACCATGTGCTTCATGTTTAGATCTCGTGAGCTGCCTTACATGATCGAGATCACCGTTATGTAATTCTACATATTGTGTTTGTTGGGATCCAATGAATATTGGTGTTATGATTGAGTTGATGTGCTGAATATTATCTTATGTTATCTCTATGTTGTTTATGATCTTGCATGCTCTCCGTTGTTAGTAGCTATCTTGGCCGAGTAGTTGCTAGTGACTCCAAGAGGGGGTATTTATACTCGATAGTGGGTTCATGCCTCTATTTAATCTGGGGGAGTGACAGAAACCTCTAAGGTTGTAGATGTGCTGTTGCCACTAGGGAGAAAACAACATTCATATGCTCAAGGGCATATGCTTTGTTTACATTACACACTTTGCTTAATGCAGTTATCTGTTGTTCGCAACTTAATACTTGTGGAGTTCTCGGATTGATTCGCACAAGTGGATTATTAGTCATAGATGCAGTTGGATGGCGGTCTATGTATCTTGTTGTAATGCCCAGAGTAAATCTCATAGTGATCCTCTCGACATATGCACGTTGTCTTTATTCTATCAATTGCCCAACTGTAATTTGTTTACCCAGCATGTGTTATTTTATCTTACGGAGAGACACCACTAGTGAACTGTGGACCCCAGTCCTATTTCCATTATATTGCTATCACCTATTTATTTTACTCGCATATTACTATTGCTTTCCACTCGATATGCTCATTCCTTTGTTTCAAGCAAACCGGTGAGATTGACAACCTCATCGTAAGTTGGGAGCAAAGTATTTGGTTGTGTTGTGTGCAGGTTCCGCGTTGCTACTAGTTGAAGACGTGTCAACAAGAATCGTTAATAGCGCCCTTGTTGGAGTGTTAGTAGGCTAGTCAGCATCACATTCTGGAGTATTGGCTTTTTCTTGGATTCGACATACCTTGGTTTCTTACTGAGGGAAAATTTGCTACTATACTCATCATACCTTCCTCTTGGGGTTCCCAACTGGGTGGTTATCTGCCCGCATCAGGTAACCATTAGATACTCGATCCTTTTGAAGATCTATCTTTCCAGAGTCATTCCAACTTTCCTTTAGTGCAGTTGAGCAAAAAATATTGAAGGAAGGAGACCAACTCTTCAACATATAAGATCATTGTGAGATCTAAGAGATCATTGAAGACCGGTGTAACCCTATTCCCTTCTCTCTTTTCCTACCCTTGGAATCTCGGGACGAGATTCTTGTAAGCGGGATAGATCTCTAACATCCCTATTTTAGCTAATCCTAAATTAGGATTTGATTTGTGCATCATGAGCATCATTATTATTTGTCCTAACAAAATTGCATTGAGTGGAATTTCAAAACCCTATTTTTTTGTACAAATCTCTATATGTTCTGAAATGCTCTCAAAATTTTCAAATAGATTGCAAACAAAAACTTGTAGACCTAACCCTCGCATGCCCCCAGCCGTAACAGGCACTAGTTCGCATCACGTAGGCGCACGCACAGTCGCCCCCTTGCCGGCAGCCCGATGCTGCCTCCTCCGGCCGCCCCCACTAATGGAGGTGACCGGTGAGTCTTTTCTTCTTCCTCCCATCTTCTAGTCCCCTACGGTCTACCTCCTTCTCCAACCTCCATGTCTTCAAACACCATTGATTTGATTTCCGATATTCTTCCTTCCACAACTAGATATCAGCCATGGCTAGCGGTAGCATTCAAACTCGAGCACATCTTCTGGGTGTTGTTTGATTTATGTAGATGATGACAAGAAGCCGCTGTGAATTAGATGCGTTCATTGTTGATGACCCACAAGTATGGGGGTGTATCGTAGTACTTTCGATAAATAAGAGTATCGAACCCTACGAGGAGCAGAAGGTCTTGACAAGCAGTTTTGAACAAGGATTCACAGTAAATACTAGCAAACGGGTTTTTAGGGGTATTTGATAATGCAAGTAAATAAAGTACGAGTAAATAAAAGACAATAATAATAATTGCTATGAGCGGTTCAATCCTTTCTAGAGCAAAGTACAAGTCGGTTGTGTTACTTATGATTAACAAACGTTCCTGAGGACACACGGGAGTTTCTGTCAAGTGCTTTCGCTTCATACAGCTAAGTAATCTTCATTGGTTTGATAGGTGTTATGGGGGTGAACCTATGATAATGCACTAGCCCAACTTGGACTAATACACACTTGTGATTATACCACTTGCAAGCATCCACAACTACAAGAAAGTAATTAAGATAAATCTAACCACAGCCTTAAACTCTAAGATCCTACACTCCCTGGTGCACTGGTTTCCTAACGGAGGTTTAGGTTTCTGTTGCTCCGGCAACCCCACAATTAGTATCCAAATACACAATGCATTATACTAGGCCCATAAAGGTGAAGTATCATGTAGTCAATGTTCACATGACACCACTAGTAAAATAGCACCACAACATATATATATCAAACCATTAAATATTACTCAACATAGTTTAACTACTAACATCTTGACTTCTCCCATGACCTCAAGAACTAAACGAACTACTCACAAGACATCATATGGATCATGATCAGAGGTGAAATAATGATAAATAACAATCTGGACATAAACCTTAATTCAACGGTTTCACTCAATAGCATCAACTACAAGAGTAATCAACACCGGGAAAGTTTCCCCTATGAACTGGACAAGATTCACCCCAAGATGTTACAGCGGGATGGCATGGTGATGATGGTGATGAAGGTGCTGGTGATGATGGTGATGATGATGATGATCCCGATGAAGCCCAGCTCGATGATGATGGCGACGATTTCCCCTCTCCGGGAAGGAATTTCCCTGACAGATTTCTGCCTACCGGAGAGCTTTCTCTCTCTGTGTGTTTTCCGCCCCGCAGAGGTGGCAGAGTCTATCTGTGATCCCCCCTTGGGTCTTAGGTTTTCGGGGAGACGATATACGTGAACGGGCGATGGCAGAGGTGGGCCAGGGCGGCCACACCACCAGGTGGCACAGCCTAGGGCTGGCTCGCGCCACCAGGTGGTGTGGGCCCCTGGTGGCTCACCTCGCCCTCTCCTTGTGGCTACTTCCGTCTTCCGGTGAAATATGAATTTCTGGGTATTTTCCTGGAATTGCTGGTCTTCATAAATATGGTGTCTTGACGGTCATTTTTCCAGCAGAATCCTGACTCTAGCACTGAATTCTCAAATAATCATCAAACATGCAAAATAGAGGAAAATGACATAAGTATCATCTCTAAATATTAAATATATCAATGAATAACAGTAAATTATGATATAAAATAGTGATGCAAAATGGACGTATCAACCCCCCCAAGCTTAGACCTTGCTTGTCCCCAAGCGAAAACTGAACTCGATAAACATGACAACAGGTTTATGGAGTGAAGTGTCGATAAACAAAATACGGACAAGAAGCATCACACTTACAAGGAACAAGTCATAATAGACAACAACTTCGCTTCATATAATTTAACTTGCAATGAGAAAAGGGAATCACAATAAAGGTGCACAAGGTAAATCATGATTGGTGATGGCAAACCTTTGTTCTTGGTCAGAGAACAATGAAAAGATTGTACTTATATTTTGATCGGAGCCTTTTATATCAAAGCTTATATAGCAAAAATCACACGCTCAATCATAACAATCTCTTTACAGTCATAGATATCTTCCAAAAATATATTCATTCAGATAAAAGCATCATACTAAACAAAGGAAGATAGTAAACATGATTGAATAAATCAACATAAGGATGGTTGGATCACAACAACTCAAATGCTTGCTTGAGATAGAGGGGAATAGGTTGACTCAACATAAAAGCAAAAAGATAGGCCCTTCGCAGAGGGAAGCAGGGATTAATCATGTCCTAGAGATTTTTATTTGTAAAATAGAGATAAAAAATTGTTTTGAGAGGTGGTTGTTCCTGTCAACAACTAGCAACGGAGTTCTTGCTATCTTCCATACTAAACAAGTGAGAGTGGTTCTAAATTGTTGTAAGAGGCATTTATATGCTCTTTTATAGTTTGGCACTCCTCCCCACTTTTCTTTTCACAAACCATGGCAAACTGAGTCCATCGGGTGTCCACCAACTTTCACAAACCATGGAGGAGTGCTTTTTTCTTTTCTTTTTCTTTTTTTGTTATAGTGGTCTGACCAGCTCCCTTGCAAAATTAGTGATGAGCAGATGAATCATGCAAGTCGAGGGGTACTCAATCTATTATATAATTAAAACAACTAAAAATGAACGGCTAAGATTTAACATGAGGCAATACTAGAAAGGAGCGGCTAAGATTTTAAAGAAGAAATAGAAAGGATCCAAGTCGATCAGGCTACGTAAGTAGAGTCCTAGAGCTAAAACAAATTGAATACATGACACATTGTGCAGATAAGGATTCGTCTCATCAAACATGACTTTTGCAATAGGACTATTATATGCACCGTGTGCAATCACAACTCCCATCTCTTTAACCCATATACGCCGTGAGGGTTGCTCCGCTCTGATCAACCCGGCGGCTGATTTTCAGCGTCGGAGTTATGTACAACGAAACTAACTCGAGAGGATCAAATAATCTTGCCTTAGCTAAGCTGATGAACACACAGGTATTCGACGAGTCCGCATGGTGATATCATTGTGTCGAGAAGCGACCATATAGGTCCAGGAGGCAGTTTGGATCGCTGGCGACATAAAGGGGCAAACACGTGTGCATGTGCGAGGTCCGATGACGGTAGAGGATCTGTTGAAACAATCGTGCCACCTGTTTGCATGACCTATCACCTCATGGAATCAAGCAGTCTGGAGCGGCTCAGATTGAAAGTGAAAAGAACAACGAACTTTGATGTTCCAAGGGATCCCTTGGTCTTCACGTTGCAGTCAAAAGCCACAAAGCTATATCAGAATCACGTTGTGGAGTCTTGATCGGGATGGGAATATGAAATATCCTCCAGCTGCCCAACTAGCAAAATCAGTTGATGAGTGGTATATTGATCGTATTGGAATATGTGAGCGCAGAAATTTAACCATGTTGCGAGATCTGATTAAGATGAACAGACAAAGAATCCATTGTAGCGATCACGCGCAACTCGGTGTATGAATTGGACAACTGATAGGGAGCCTTTTTTCTGCATACATCTTGCAAGGTCAAGATTGAAGAACTGCTTTATTTTGCGAGAAGAATTGAAGAACTACGAGAGTCGAGAGATAATGGCCATGTCCAGCGGCCAAAGGATGATGCCAGCGTTTCCATCGCATGGGGGCTCAACAGCTCAGGCAAACTCAAGGACATAGCTACAGGCCAAAGGAATTTTTAGATGATTCACGCACTCTTGGAGACCAATCGAATAAGGTTAGTCGATATCATCTCAGAAAAGAACTCACCAAAGGTTAGTCAGTCAAATCAGTACGAGAAGAAAAGCGAATGCTAGCAATAGACACAACCTCAAGAACTCGGAGAGCAGAGAGCAAGATCTGTGACAATCCAAGATTCGTATTCCTTTACCCCCAAAGGTAGCACAAGAAAAGAAAAACTCTGCCCATCCATCCAAATTATAAAGATGACTGCAGATGATTAGTTAATCTGCTTCTTGCATAACCTATACTGTATATGTAATTAACTCGGCTCAAAACGATTACGTTCAGCATTATCTTGGGGTCTTGGACGATGTTTCTTTTTTAGATAGTACCTACCGTATAAGTATACTTAGAAATCCTATGGTATATAGAATTTGTTAAGTTGACAACCAAGCAAGCTTTCTATGTGAAATTAGAAACATGAGGCAAAATATATCGGCAAAATCTATTTCCATTGGAACTCTAAAAAATCCATGCATTGACACACTCACGAGCAAATTATATACCTAATTAGTAGTTTAATTCATTTACTGAAATATTTAAACAGCTTGAGACAAAAGCACACGAGCATCGGGTGTGAGAGAGAATTTTTAAGCAAAATTTATCTGTATACACAAATAGTTATTCAAACTCGGAAGAGCAAGCAATAACTCATAAAAGTAATTAGGGCAGCTACAAAGCAGGGACATCAGGATTTTGCTCCCAGCGGACGTTAAGTTGCAACTAACAATCCTACCCAATGGGCTGCAATTTGCAGGCATGGAGGAATCCTTTGCATTATACGGGGCCCTAAAAATTTCCATGCATGTTTGTGCTAAGGTATTTGCATGCATGCCAATATTAATTGTCTAATTCTTTCTCTGCTACTAAAGCGTCTAAAGAAGCACGGAGCATTGCATATGCCTTTAAATACGAAATCTAAGATGAACATGCGTGAATCCATCTGTAGGTAGTCACTATATATGATAGTAACTAACAAAGGCAACTTAAAATTGATATCCGTCTGGATACATATCATTTCAGATCTTATTTTTTTAAAATGCTCAAAATAAATATTTGTCTAAGGACAAAAAATACAAAAATTAAAATGAAAGTCTATAAGGTGTTACATTCGCCTTCCACTTTCACAAACGAAGTATCCACAATGTAATACACCAACTTAATTTGTCAAAGTTTCTCAGGACTAGCCGCGCAAATGCGCGGGTCACCCATCTAGTTTAGTATGGAAGATAACAAACCCAACCACTACGTCCTCATGAGCTAAAAACAGTGTCACAAAATGAGAAGTATTGGAAGGTTTTTGAAAGGTAGCACATGAAAATTTACTTGGAATGGCTTGAAATACCATGCATAGGAATTTATAGTGGACTCTTTGGAAGTAACTTGGTTTTTGGGAATTGGATGCACGAGAAGTATTTCCTCTCAGTACAGGTTTTTGGCTAGCAAAGCTGGACAGCAAGCATAAGAGTTTTATGAAACAAACAAACATACATGTGATAGAAAACAATCATGCAAATTTTGTTGAAAGTACAAACGATCTTAACTTGAGAATACTAATGCTTATGAGCCAATCACAAAGGAAAGACGTTGAAATAATGTATCTACATGTATTTCCCTCTTTTCTACTCAAGCCTCAAAGTTTGCCAAAACCAACTAGATTTACTCGTGCTCCCAAAGTGATACCAATACTAATCAACAAGACTAATCATATAAGAAAATTTGCAAACTAAAATAAAGTGTGCAGAAAGTAAATGATAAGACTTCTCATTAATATTTCATAACCGCAACTCACACCAAAGGATACATAGATAACCAACTAAAGGAGAGATACTTCCACACTGCAAACCATCCTATATGATAACTTCTCTATTCGTGATATGACTCTACTTGAAAAGTAAATGGGTAAAAGGTAATGATGTGATACCGCGGCACTCCCCCAAGCTTGGAACAAACCAAGGAGATGCCAATACCAATGGCGAGTTATTCCTTCGGTGGTGGTGGTGAATCTTTATCATCATCAGACTTCCAAGGCAAAGGTTCCCTATCAAGAAAAGATGACTTGGTCTAGAATATCTTGAAACTGGCAGCAACACTCATTTATTTAAACCCAGCCTCATACTCATAGTTTTGATTTTGCAAGTCATAGAGTTGTGCTTGTAATTTATTGGTGGTCTCATGGAGTGACAAGATGCCATCCCAGAGCTCTGCAGTTTCCTTGTGCTTGGCGATGAGTTCTTGATTTATCCTATGGATAATGTCCACCTCGCGTTCCGCCATATTCTTGTATCTAAAGACTTCTTGCTCCAGCTCTTCCATCCTAGCTT
The DNA here is from genome assembly GCA_007115705.1 of Dactylis glomerata. Classification (NCBI taxonomy): domain Eukaryota; kingdom Viridiplantae; phylum Streptophyta; class Magnoliopsida; order Poales; family Poaceae; genus Dactylis; species Dactylis glomerata. The sequence goes on from QXEO01000519.1 coordinate 402,880, forward strand.
CAAGACTTCCTTCTCCTTTAGGGCCCTCAACATCTTCTATCTGTAACTTCCCATCCTTGAGCGACAACTCCTTTGGATGCATCTTCAGCTCCCTCATGTACGGATTAATGATGTCCGCAAGGGAGTTCTCCTCGGATGAACCAAAAGAAGACATGGTGGCTCTAAAACTGAGGATAGCTCCTGACAGAAACAGATCGAAACAAAAACACAACGAGAAAATGATATACAGACCTCGGGCAATCCGGGGGTTATATAGGCGAAAGTTTAACAACAAAATGAAGGCACATGAGGAAACCGGGACGAAAATGAGCTCTGATGCGAACACACCACAGGGTGGCGCGACTAGCAGGGGGCCTGCGCCACGGTGTGGTGTGGAGCCTCCGGGCTCCGTTTCCAACTCGTTCTCATCTCGTGATTTTTATATTTAATAAAAAAACAAAAGTATAAACAGAAAAATTTAACGTGAACCTTTTCTTTGATGAATTCTTCCAGAGTCACCACTTGAATAATATCAATATCTTTATTTAAAGAATCTCCAGAAATATAATGTTTGAGTCTTTGCCCATTAACCACTTGCGTAGTCTTATCTTTAAGCGAAGCAATATTTATCGCACCTGAACGATACACCTCTTCAATAATAAAGTGTCCTTCCCATTTTGAGAGTAATTTTTCTGCAAAAAAATCTGAGACGAGACCTATACAATAGAACTTTCTCACCAACATGAAATTCTCTCTTAAGAATTCTCCTATCATGCCATTGCTTGACTTTCTCTTTAAAAAGTCTGGCATTCTCATAAGCTTTACTTCTCCACTCTTCTAAGGAACTCAAATCAAGCAAACTTTTCTTACCAGCTAGTTTAAAATCCCTATTAAGCTCTTTCACTGCCCAAAAAGCTTTGTGTTCTAATTCTAAAGGCAAGTGACACTCTTTTCTGTAAACCATTTTGTAAGGAGACATACCCATGGGGTTCTTATAAGCAGTTCTATAAGCCCATAAAGCATTTTTTAACTTGCTAGCCTAGTTTTTCCTAGATCTATTAATAGTCTTCTGCAAGATAGACTTGATCTCTCTATTCGATAGATCTACTTGCCCACTAGTTTGGGGATGATAAGTAGAAGCAATTCTATGATTAATGTCATATCTAGCAAGAATCTTCCTAAAACCACCATGAATAAAATGAGAACTTCCATCAGTCATAAGATATGTAGGCACACCAAACCTAGGAAAAATAACATCCATAAGCATTTTTAACGAGCTCTCACCATCGGCACTCTTTGTAGGTATAGCTTCTACCCACTTAGTAACATAATCAACAGCAACAAGTATATGAGTATAACCTTTTGAAGGAGGAAAAGGACCCATAATGTCAAATCCCCAACAATCAAATGGTTCAATAACAAGAGAATAATTCATAGGCATTTCATTGCGTCTAGAAATATTACCAACTCTTTGGCATTCATCACAAGATAAAATAAACTTTCTTGCATCTTTAAAAAGAGTAGGCCAATAAAAACCTGATTGTAGAACCTTTTGTGCAGTTCTATCTCCAGCATGATGTCCTCCATAAGCACTACCATGACATTTCCTCAATATTTCTTGTTGTTCATATTCTGGAACACATCTTCGCATAATACCATCCACTCCTTCTTTATATAAGTGTGGGTCATCCCAAAAATAATGCCTCAAGTCATAAAAAAATTTCCTTCTTTGCTGGGTTGTAAAGGTTGGAGGCAAATACTTGGAAACAATAAAGTTAGCATAATCAGCATACCAAGGACTCTCTCGCAAGGTTACCTTTATTGCAGCCAACTGTTCATTTGGAAAACTATCATTAACAGGAATAGGATCAAAAGAAATGTTTTCCAATCTAAACAAATTATCAGCAACAGGATTTTCAGCACCTTTCCTATCTACAATAGGCAAATCAAACTCTTGTAAAAGCAACACCCATTTAATAAGCCTGGGCTTAGCATATTTCTTTGCCATAAGATACCTAATAGCAGTGTGATCAGTATGAATAGTAACTTTCGAATCAACAATATAAGGTCTAAACTTATCACAAGCAAAGACAACAACAAGGAACTCTTTCTCAGTAGTAGCATAATTCTTTTGAGCAGCATCAAGAGTCTTACTAGCATAATGAATAACATTCAACTTCTTATCTACGCGCTGTCCAAGAATAGTACCCACAGCAAAATCACTAGCATCACACATAATTTGAAAGGGTAAATTCCAATCAGGTGGTTGGACAATAGAAGCAGTTGTTAAAGCCTTCTTAAGAGTTTCAAAAGCTTCCTTACAATCATCATAAAAAACAAAAGGTACATCTTTTTGAAGAAGATTAGTAAGAGGCTTTGAAATCTTAGAGAAATCTTTAATAAACCTCCTATAACAACCAGCATGACCAAGAATACTACGAATACCTTTTACATCTCTAGAACAGGGCATTTTCTCAATTGCTTCAACTTTTGCTCTGTCAACTTCAATACCTCTTTCAGAAATTTCATGTCCAAGAACAATTCCTTCATTCACCATAAAGTGGCATTTCTCCCAATTTAGAACAAGACTAGTTTCCTCACATCTCTGCAAAACTTTATCAAGATTGTGCAAACAATTATCAAAAGAAGTTCCATAGATGAAGAAATAGTCCATGAATACCTCCACAATTTCTTCACAAAATTCATGAAAAATAGCAGACATGCATATTTGAAACGTAGCAGGAGCATTGCACAAACCAAAAAGCATACATCTATAAGCATAAGTTCCATAAGGACAAGTAAAAGTGGTTTTATCTTGATCTTGCTTTTTAACTGCAATTTGAGAGAAACCAGAATAACCATCAAGAAAACAAAAATGAGTTTTCTTAAATAACCTCTCTAACATCTGATCTATAAACAGTAAAGGATAATGATCTTTCTTAGTAACTTTATAGACCTTTCTAAAATTGATGCACATCCTATAACCAACTACTACTCTCTGAGGAATAAGCTCATTATTCTCATTAGGCACAACAGTAATTCGTCCTTTCTTAGGAACACAATGAACAGGACTAACCCATCTACTATCAGCAATAGGATAAATAATACCAGTATCAAGGAGTTTCAATACCTCATTTTTTACCACTTCCTTCATCTTAGTAATTAAACGGCGTTGATGTTCAACAACTAGCTTTGCATCTGGCTCCATATTAATAGCATGCTGACATATAGTAGGGGAAATCCCTTTTTAATCATCAAGAGTATATCCCATAGCTCCTCAGTGTTTCCTCAATATTTCCAATAACCTTTCTTCTTCCTTCCTTGAAAGTTTAGAACTAATAATAATAGGATATATTTTCTTATCTTCAATATAAGCATATTTAAGATCATCAGGTAAAGGTTTTAAATCAAAAACAAGATCTTCCTTAGGTGGCAAAGTGGTACCCAAATCCTCCACAGGTAAATTGTGTTTAAGCATCTCTGGCTGATGAAGAAGAATCTTGTCTATCTCATTTCTTTCTTCCTTGAAGATCTCACTTTCATGGTGCTCTATATATTGCAGCAAAGCATCGTTAGGAGCAAGAGCAATAGAGGCAAGCTGTTCAACTCTAAAATCTTCATTAGGCAAATCAGTTTCATAAGGAGCTTTGGTAAACTTAGAAAAATTAAACTCATAAGATTCTCCATCAAACTTAGTCAAAATTTTCTCCTTACAATCTATAACAGCGCCAAAAGTATTAAAGAAAGGTCTACCAAAATAATAGGACAAGTTTTACTAGTAGCTGAACCAAGTACTTGAAAATCAGCAGGATATTTAGTCTTGCCGCATAAAACTTCCACATCTCTAACAATACCAATTGGAGAGATAGTTTCTCTGTTAGGGAGCTGAATAACTACGTCAATATCTTCAAGTTCACAAGAACCAATTTCATGCATGATTTCTATGTAAAGCTCATAAGGAATAGCACTTGAACTTGCACCAATGTTGCATAAACCATAATAGCAATGATCACCAATCCTGACAGAAAGCACATGAACACTTGTTTTCCTAGATCTACTAGGGTGTGAAACAATATTAGAAGCATCTTCGCAAAAGATAATGTGTCCATCTTCTACATTTTTAGTAACAAGGTCCTTTACTATTGCTACTGCAGGTTTAACAGTTATTTTCTCATCAGGTTCTAAAGCTTTCTTTGCACTTTTATTAAGCACACTGGTTAACATAGAATGCTCCTTTACCTTAGTAGGGAAAGGTGTTTTCTCAAAATAAGGCTCAGGCAAAATATGATCAACAGTACAAACTTTAGTAATTCTAGCAGGAACACAACTAATATTATCTTTATAAGGCGCATGGTAATTGTTCCAATCCTTCTTTGGAACATCAAGATAAGAGGCAAAAGCCTTAAAACAGTTGGCAAGTATTTGAGAATCAAGACCATAAACAGCACTAACATTATGAAAATCATCAGTTCCCATAAAATATTTAATGCATTCATAATCATAATTTATACCTGACTTTCTACCTTTGTCGTTCTCCCATTGTTGTGGTTTCGTCAACAGATCTGCCATAGGGGTAGGTGTATGTCGGTTTGTGGAATGGGGTGAACACGGCGGAGCGATCCGGGACGGTTGTAGCACGAGTTTACCCAGCTTTAGATCCTGCAACGGTGGCGAGATCCTACGTGCTGCTATAATTCAGTATATGGCAACAAGTGCTCGATTACAATGATGAGGTTGGCTGTTTCACTATGCGATTGGCCGTATCTAAGTCTCGGTGCCCTCAAGGGCTTCTCCACGTCGGCTTATAAAGGCGCCTGGTGTGGGCGTCACGATGGTACTGGAGCGGATACAATATGGAGTCCTAGACTAAGTCCTATACGTGTAGTACAAGGCAACCCGCCATGGGCTTGACTTAGGATCCGCCATAAGCTCTTGCGTCCAGTATCCGCCATGGGCTTTCCAGCAACTGGGCCACCCGGTAGGCAATCCGCCATACCACCTCCATGGGCCACCCTGGCTTGCTGGTTTAGGACTACGTCGCTGGTATACCCATTTGGTATATCCCCAATAGTAGCCCCCGGGGAACTTGAAGATCGCCACCTTCATCCGCCATGCTTAGTTTTTTGGTGAAGTCCATCCTCCATAGCTCGTCTTCTTTTTTGCGTCTGGATGGTGGTTCTTGGCGTTCCTCCTTTCTTCATGTCTCAATCTACTGTAGATAGCGGATTGTGCGACGTAATTTCAGCTAAGCGAGATTTTTGGGATCCGTTGGATCTTACCACAAAATCCGCCGTAACTTTTGCCACGTAGTTCCTTCTAGGGTAAGATTCGTGGTATAAGCACCGTTGGTAAAGATTACCATTTTACCCTTGGACACATGTCATTGATCTAGGGTTTGTGAGTTTGGGATGAATGGTTCAGATGGCGGGCATGAATCTCGAGGCCCGGGGCCAATATATACCCCGGCCGGTCACCCCCTACCGTTTCACACCTCATTCCACCCCACGCATTCTCTCTCCTTAGCGCCGCTATGAGAGCTTTGTGATCTCCAGTGAGCCACCGCCTAGAATCCCTTGACGCCGGCCACTTTCCGCCGGAGTAGTTTATCTCAGCGCGAATCATATTTTTTAGCGGGAACAAACCTTCTTTCCGCCATAAACATGAATCCAGGATCTCCTTCCCGCCATTCTTCCGATGCCGAGGAAGAAGACTCTCCCCTGTAGCAGTCCGCTTACACCTCCCATCCTAATACGGCGGATTCCTATCCGGAGGATGTCACATCTGAATCAGAAGAGGAGATGGCAGGACAAGCCACAGAGGAGGTTGCAGAAGGGGAAGGAAATGACGGTGGAGCCAAAGAGGAAGAGCGGGATAGCGGAGTCCGAGTCGAGGAAGAGAAGATTCCCATGAACCTTCACGGGTACTGGGTAAAATGCCATGGCAAAGATGCTCACGTCCAGGCTCTGGAGGACGAGGGTACCATGGCTCCACAGGCAGAATCCCACTGGCGGACTGACCATAAAGCCTTGGTACCGGCCCCAAACTCTACTGAGATTTTGATGCTCAAATCTCATGTGGAGAGGGGTCTTAGCATGCCGCCATCCCATTTCTTTGCGAATATCCTGAAATACTATGGGCTGCAGCTCCACCACATAGCTCCCAACAGCCTAGTGTCTGTGGCGGGTTATGCGGCCTTGTGCGAAGGATTCCTCGGAATTCGGCCCAGGGTGGATCTCTTCCAGCTATACTTCTCCGTGCGGCCCAACTATGAGAATGACGGGTTTCTTTGGACCTGTGGAATGATATGTTTTCTTTCTCGGAGGTCTAAAGAATATCCCTTCATCACACCTCTGGATTCTGCTGTGGGATGGAGAGGATCCTGATTCTATATGGCGGACAAGCCTGCGCCATCTCAAGACCATGGCCTTCATCCTTTTGAGAACATAGCAGCGCAGCCCCTCGATTCCTGGAGGCCAGTCAATGATGAATTTGCCACCCCCTACGTCAAGCTCCTTGCACGATGGATTGCCAAGCTATCCAAGGATGGTCTCAAGGGAATTGATACCATCAACTGCTTGATATCTCTGCGGATCCAGACTTTACAGCATCGTGATCGCCTGATGCATGAGTATACTGGTGCAAAGGATGGCATGTGATATTCAGAGGAAGAGCTAGACCCCAAGGTGATCGAGAAGCGCATCCGCTCGCTCATGAAGTCTCCAAGGAAGAAGCCCCTTAAATTTGGCATGGCTATGTTTGAGAATGGCAGCTGCCCTCCGGTTCATTGCTTTTCCGCCACAGTACACATGATACCTTTGAATTTTATGAGAGCTAACGTTTTTAGTCTTCCGATTTTTAGCTGAAGTCGCTTGGTCCCACAGATTTTTCCCATCCCATTGTAACGCCCCACCTTTGGATTAGGGTGGAACACCTGTGTTAAGTGCTATTCCCTGGATCACTAATAGCACCACAGAACAAAATAAAGTATTCATTGCATAGTATCAAAGATTACATCACAGCTCCAGATACATAAGTCTTTAAACTTACAAACCAGCTTAGTCACATGGACTTGCTCAAATACCAGAGTTCAACACATCACAAACACAACGGAAACTAAGGTAGCAGTGAGCCTCCATCTTCACCATGCGCCACAGGCAGTCATGTTGGAATGTAGACTCGAGATCCTATCAACTTACTCCTCATCAGAAGAACCTGCACATTTGAATATGCAGCCCCAAGAATGGGGGTCAGTACAATGATGTACTGGCAAATGACACATATTTGGTGGTGGTTGTGAAAGAGCTATCTATTTGGCTGGTGGAGCTTTTGGCTCATTTGCATAAAGCAAATTTTATCCTATCATTTTCAAATCAAAACCTTTTTAATCTTTGAAAGACTTTAAAAGGGGCACATGGTTAAATCCACCATGAGCACCAAAGTCACCTGGTTAAATCCACCAAGATGACCCCATGAGGTTAAATCCACCACATGGTTAAAGGAAAGGGGCACATGGTTAAATCCACCATGAGCACCAAAGTCACCTGGTTAAATCCACCAAGATGACCCCATGAGGTTAAATCCACCACATGGTTAAAGGAAAGGGGCACATGGTTAAATCCACCATGAGCACCAAAGTCACCTGGTTAAATCCACCAAGATGACCCCATGAGGTTAAATCCACCATATGGTCCTGAGACTGTTTCTAAACAAGTTTTATTTATTCTGAAAAGGTGAGGAGACTCTTCCGTACATCCATGTCTAGGAACACAAATTGTCCATAACCGGGGACACGGCTAACCGATTAGTTTGACACCCTGCAGGGGTTGTGCACTTTCACCTTAAGACCCAAATCAAAACTTTTTAATCATTGAAAGACTTTGATGGGGCACATGGTTAAATCCACCATGAGCACCAAAATCACCAGGTTAAATCCACCATGGTGATCCCATGAGGTTAAATCCACCACATGGTTGAAGGAAAGGGCACATGGTTAAATCCACCATGAACACCAAAGTCACCAGGTTAAATCCACCATGATGACCCCATGAGGTTAAATCCACCACATGGTCCTGAAACTATTTCTATACCAACTCATAACAAGGCATGGCATCATTTTTCATAGTAGTTTGCAATCCTAGCAAGTGGGGTTTAAAGGATGGCTACACACTACTAGGATCTAAGCATTTCATAATCCACTTGAAATTTTCATATCATGCATGGTATTGAAAACACTAATGCATATAATAAGGGATAGGTGGAAGCATGTGTGTCACTTGCCTTTTTGGAGTTTAAACTCTTTCCCTTCTCTCAACGAAAGGCGTTGCTCTCCGTACGAAGCTAAAATACAGAGATAGACAACATAAACACACCATTCCAATACAAACAAAATCAAGCAGTGCAAACAATTGGTAAGGTTGATTTTTCTTTTTTTTAACTTTCTTATGACATCGATGGTAAGAAAGATATGGCAGGAGGCTTGTGGCTTACAAGGTGGGATTTTGAGAGATTGGAAGGCAAGGTCAAATGATTAGGGAGAAATGGAATATCCAAGATATAATTGAAGAATATTTATGCTTTACAAAAGCATGGATAGAATTTGGAAATGGCTCATGTGAATAGATTCACATAAGTATAGAATAGTGCAACTAGAACACTACTGAATAAAGTGTGACAACACTTACTCAAAATAGTACAAGTTACACATAGGCTTGGGTATGTATTTGTGATATATTGAATTACTCAATTAACTCATTTGTAGATTGAATAGTTCAATATAGAATAATAAGATTGAGTGTTCATGAGATTGGATAGGTATGAATTATATTGAGATTAATGGTGTGTGCATGGTCACAAGATTTTCTTGGACAAAAGGATTAACTTGAGCTAGAGTTTGATTCTCAAGATATGGCCATGTCAAAGTTTAAATTCTTCTTTGGATAATTCAAACTAGTTTTGGGTGAGGTTGTGGTTCAAAGATGATAATGGATTTGAATGGTTTAATATATGTGTGATATGGGGTAGAGTGTATCAACACAAGTAGTAAAGGAAAACCTAATTGAGATCTATTACCCTTTACTCAAATAACTCAAGTGTAATTTGAATACTGTGAACTAGGTTAGCAAGATTAAGGTCGGTATGATATTGGTTCATGTTAAGGTGTCAAAATGGTTTTGGTGGATAGGTATGATCATAGGATTCACCTTGGTAGAAGGAATTATATTGAAAAGAATTATAGAATTAACTCTATAATAAAAATACTCAAATCCTCATATTTGAATTTGAATACATGCTAGGGGGTTAAAATGTTCTGGGAGGTGGTTCTACTGGATATAGGACTTCAATATCTTCCATATACAAAAGGAATCAATTGAATATGACTTGTAGAATTTGAGCTAGCTTACATATACTCAAATCCACGATTCAAATTTGAATATTATGAAACTATCCCAAAAGTAAAATATTACTGTACCATTGTGTTCTACAATTTCCAAGGATTCCATGGATATAAAGTTTGTTGAATTTGGCCAAGCAGATCAAAAGATATGAAATTTCTAAGTTTTTACACTAATCTGTCTAAAAATCCGAAAATACAATAAGATTTGACACGTGGCGCTACCGTACTGGAGGATACCCCTTCGTTTAATGATCTATTTGTGACCTTTAGATGTAGATCTAATGGACCAAAAGAGCTCGCCGGAATAACTCACCGGAATGGTCACCGGAAATACGTCCACGGCGGCGGCTCGGGATGTCGACGTTGTGGTGGCTTCCGGTGATGATGACATGGTGAACGTTGTAGAGGATGTGTAAGCGAACACGGTGGACACCTTTTCGAGCCCTGGCAAGCCTTCTAGCACTGGCCACATGCGGATGGAGAGGCAACGTTGTCGGGCGGCGCGGCCAACTTCACCAATGTGATGTAAGATCATGTCGTGGAGGTAGGAGATGATAAGGAGAGTCTACTATTAAAAGGAAACGAGTTAAGGAGCGCCGGAGACGACGTACCGTAGCGATGAACACTGCAAGATCTGAATTTAGACGTCGAGGGTACGGGAGATACAATCATCCTTTGAAGAAACTTTGTGAATGAAAATGGAGGAGATGAACAAGGGGCACATGATGCTTCTCTCCGTTCGTCTTGGAATCGACCGAGAAGGGAGATCGGGATGGGTATGCCAACGAGTGGCATTCGGTTCACGAGATTGGTTTGAAAGATTAGGACCGCTAAATAGCGAGTAAGTTCTCTGAATGGAAACTCCACTGAATTCTAAGAAGCTTTCGTGTTGAAGGTGAAGAGAAAAGAGCATTGGAATAGATGGGAGAAGGAGAGGAATAATTAACTGTGCCATGAACGTTGAGTTCGTGTTCTGAACGTGGGTGATAACGTACGGAGGTGGAAGATGACCCCCTCGGGATTCGGTCGGCCTAGATGGGCCGGCCCAGTTGGGTCCTTCCCTTTTTTTTGCTTTTTTTTTTCCTTTTCTGTTTCTTTTCTATCTTTTGGTTTATATGATTCTAAAGTGATTTAAAATACACTCGAAATATATTATAATTTTTTTTGAATAAAATACCAGTGCAAATATAATTTTTAAAAGAAACACTTTGGTACTATTTTGTTTGAAAAAAAAATATGAAAAGGAAAATGATCCACATAAGCTCATAGGGCCTATTATAAATAGACCTTTATGGGTTTTGTTTTAATATCTCCTTTTGAAATGTTTTGAAGAAAAATTCAAAATAGATTTTAAAACATTAATTTATTTTTTTATCCCATTAAACAAGCTATATATAAAATATGTTTATGCACCTTGGGACTTTATGGCTACTTGGACATTGGTTATCAAAGTAGGATTTAGGGCTTTTATTTTACCGAAGGAAAAATCCTTTAGAATTTCAAAACCCTGAAAACAATATAGTTTTGTTGAAAACATTTGGTTGCCCAAAATTTTATTAAAAATCTATTTAATAAAATAATTTTAAATATTGCACAAATAGTTTTAATTCCCTGCGGATTTTTATTCAACACAACCAAATCATTCAATTTAATTTTTTTTATTCCAAAAATTGAATAAAATTCTGGGATGTTACAGACTACCACCCTTAAAAGAAATCTCGTCCCCGAGATTTGGAGAGGCTAGAAAGGAAGAAGGGTTTGGGATACCTAGGTGGCTACCACCCTTAAAAGAGACTTTTGTAGGCAATCTAGGTCTTTGGGTTCAGACGGGGCATACCTTGGTTTTGACTTGGCACTGGGTCATCTTTTGAATCTATAGTTAGATTCTATCTTCATTTCCAATAGGAGGGTGTTTATTCACAAACTTGGGTTTCCAGTATTTCTCAAGGAGGCTTGAGCATAACTTTGCTCCATTGTAGAGCTCCTATCCAACCAGGTAGTTTGTTGAACTACTTTGGACACTGAAGGGTCAATCAGAGGAGCAAGTTAAGATGATATCATATCTTCATTTCATCCTCTTTGCTGACATGTTTGGCGGTCTTCCTTCTTGTGGTCCATTCCTTTGTAAGTACTTTTGGGTAGGACGAAGTTCTTAGTGTCATCTTCATTTGCAAGTCATCTTCAATGGGAAGCTTGTGTTCAACCTCACCGTATTCTTATGTTTTGGCATCACTTGTCTATTATAAGGGTATAACATCTTATCCTCCTAAGGTTAAGGTTTAACAACGTCGTCTCTCTTGTGGGTATGTCTCTCTAGATTAACCATTCCTCATTACAAAAGTGAACAATATGAGTAGTCATCATGGGGGCCAATCCATGTCGCACCCAATCATTACCTTGCATTTGGTTTGGTGCATCCCGCAATCTAACTCTTGGTCAACCTCACTAGTTTTGACAAATTTTATTGGAAATTGAACCAATGTTCCAAAATCCATTTTTTTGAAAATAAATCTATCGTTCCCTAGCTAGGGGTTTGCTTAACTCTGTCATATGGCGTTAACTCTTGAGTTACATATCCTTCGGTTTTCCATTTCATTGGAAAAATAAATCCTTTCGACAAGGTTGCCCTTAGCTCTTACAAGTCCTTACAATGTTTGATACAAAGCAACAGTTTCATACAATTGCTTCCATGTTGATTACATCTTGTTGTGTATTCTCCTTGTATTTGCGGCATCCTTCGGTTATCCCAATTCACTGAAGTCTTGAAGTACCATTCTCTGAGCATTTATCTACATAGTGTCCCTTTTGTTTGCACTTGTAACAGGTGATCTGGCGGAGGTCCTTCTTCACGCTACCTTGTCCATTTGCTTTGTTGTTCCTTTCAGTACATTTCTCTGCATAATGTCCTAGCTCCTTGCAATTTGTGTATAGCACCTTGCTTTTGTCCTTCTTCTTTTTGGGTCTCTCTAAGGCTAGGAGATCTCTTACCTCCATCTCTTCATATTCTACTATAGCTGTGGGAAACCTATCTCATTTCCTCGAGCAGTTTCTAGATAAGTTTCCTTCTTCTTCACATGAAAAGCAACACTTGGTGGTAAGGTTGTGTACTATTTCCAATACTTTCTTTTCCACCATTATCTTGGATCTTCTATCTTCAGGGGTCTTTTCTAGCATCTGCCACAATCCATCCTTGGATTGTTGATTCATTCGTTGCACCATGGGGTAAAGATAACATTCAACAGGAACATGATTGTTTCCATCACATAGGAAACAAGTAACTTGGGTCATGGGACATTTTCCAATTGGGTGACTTGTATCACAGTAAGAACACTGTTCATGATAGTCCTTAGATGTGTGTCCTATTTCTCCACATTTCTTACAGGCTTGCAGTGCCATCTCAACATCACCTTTTGTTGTCTTTCCACCATGATCATTTTGTGGCAGGCTATTATTGTTACTAGCCACAATCTGGGACATCATTTATACTATTCGCGAATGATCATCCAGTACTTGCTGCACTCCTGGAGGTAGCTCTTTGCTATCGCGATTAACCATATTCCGAGTCAATACTTGCATCATTTCAGTATGCACTTCAACCATCCGTTGCATGGCTATCTCCAACTGAGGGTGGTTGTGATTGTTCTGGCGTTGCGGATGCATCTATTTAGGGTTTAGGACAGGTTTAGGTCTTAGCATAGATGAGAATAGATAGAAGGGATCTAAACAAGATTCCTACCCAAAACACAGCAGATCAAGAGAATTCATCTTACAAACAATATCTAACAAACATTCATCCCCTCTAGCAAACTATGTCAAACACTAATAATCTAGTATGGTCATACCCCAATTTGGTATGATCATTAGATTTATCACAACATCGTTGGTTCTATAAACTAGAATTTTGGTGGTCTAGTATATTACTGTCTTCATTGTTCCATGTTCTCAATTACACTTCCTCGATGTATTGTTGGGTGTTGTGCAGTCTTCATATCTGTATTTCTCCAAATTCTTTGTCGGCCTTCAGTGTAGTTCTTCATGTTGGGTGAAGGAGATTTTATGAAGTATCAACCTCCCACTTCTGGCTCATTGTGATCTTCTATCCTTTGTTGATGATTTCAGGGTAGGGTCCTCTATAGCAAAAGGAAACATTTGAAGAGGAAGTAGGGGAGAATACAAGGAGTTCAAAATGCAAACTCTTTTATTTATATATGTAAACAGAAGCAAGATGAGATAGAATTTTTTTATTTTTTTTATATCTTAGGGTCTTCCTATTTTCTAATCCAACCTAGGGTCTCGATCCTACAGGCAACACTATGCTCTTATACCATTTTGTAACGCCCCACCTTTGGATTAGGGTGGAACACCTGTGTTAAGTGCTATTCCTGGATCACTGATAGCACCACAGAACAAAATAAAGTATTCATTGCATAGTATCAAATATTACATCGCAGATCCAGATACATAAATCTTTAAACTTACAAACCAGCTTAGTCACATGGACTTGCTCAAATACCAGAGTTCAACACATCACAAACACAACGGAAACTAAGGTAGCAGTGAGCCTCCATCTTCACCATGCGCCACAGGCAGTCATGTTGGAATATAGACTCAAGATCCTATCAACTTACTCCTCATCAGAAGATCCTGCTGACGAGGGTTAACTCGACAAATGTCCTAAATGAAGGACTTAGGATCGGGGAGATAGGGCGTCAGATGAACTCGAAGGTAAAGTTAGTCGAGATAGGTGTGTGTCGAAAGTAAACTTGGGTGTTCAACCTGGCTTGCTTTCAATCTGCCCTACACCGTCCCCTCCTGGCCCCTATATATAGGTGGCCAGGTCTCGAGGATCGGGTAGGGTCCGATACAGATTACAAATATCGACATACGGTAAAGACTCGTATTCGACTATCATTACAATTGGGCCTAGCTATACGGGCCTTAGGGGTACTCAACTAACGGGCTCTATTAGCTATACCCTTGTCAGTAGCCCCTGAGATTCTACCAGAATTGTAGATTCAGGTTGAATCTCTAATCTTCAAATCTTCGACTTGATCAATTCTTCGACTTCTTCTTATCTTCAAATCTTCGACTTGGTCTTTCGACTTATATTTATGATAATTTGTTCGCAAGGGGTCTTGATGAACAAGCCTGACAACTCTGATGGATCAAGAGGTCAGTTAACTGCCGGAACAGATACTTGTCACCTACTTCAAATTCAATCCCCTTGGACTTGAATTCGGGATACCGGTCAAACCCACTCTTTTGCCGCATTTAGGACTTACAAAGAATGAATCCCAGTGATTCTCAGGGTACCCAGTGCGTCCACCAGGATTTTCTTCGCGTCATAGACACGGATACATGCCAGCAGAGCGCATCCATGTGCGTATACCGGGCCACATAGGACGGATCCTGGGGTATTACCTTCGTGATAAATCACGGCATTCGAGTTTCGTTGCGATAACGCAACTCGAGAATCTTATGTCGCAGCCAAGTTTTTGACTGATAAAATCAAAGAAATTTGGATTTTAAATTAATCTTCTTCGCTCCCGATGGGAGTAATCTCTCTGCACTTTTGTCGACTATATAGTCGAAGTTTGTATACTTACCCTTCTTCATCTCCATTATTAATTATCTTATCCTCTATCGGGTGCGCGCTCAGCGCTCCCGATGGGAGTAGCCCCCGAGGCTATGTTTGGATACTTGTAGTCAAGCATAGGCTCAAAGTTCATTTCTTCTTCCTTCTGTTAACGTCTATTATTTGCAAGCCCCCGAGTCCAAGTCGAGGTTTTCATATCGTGCAACCGCAATCTTCTCTTCTTGTTCTCTGGTATTATCGTCTGCTGTGTGCAGAATTTAACTCCTATTGTAAAATATGTTGACGGGCCTTGCTTTAGCACGGGGGGCCGATAATACGTGCTTATAAATAAAGCACCCTCTAGCAAGGGTAAAAACCCTAATCAAATTCCTCCTCCGCCGCATCATCTTCTCCCTCCATCTAGGGTTTTCCTTTTTCCTTTGTCCACATGGCTGACGCAGATAGCTCCCGTCTGAATCTTGGCTTTCCGGTGGCGCCCCGAGGCCGAGGTCGCCCTCGTGGAAGCAAAAACAAGAACAACACCACTCCGGTCGTAACAGGATCATCATCGGCCGCTCCGGCTAAGCGTCGCCCCGGCCGCCCACCTGGTAGTAAGAACAAGCCCAAGGTGACTGGCGCTGCTCCGGGTCCAGTCGCTCCTCCTCCTTCTACTTCCGCTGCTCCTGCTGCGCCTCCCCGAATCTTTTCTTTCCTCTGCATTGCCATGGCGCAGTGCCGCGAGATTCAGCGCCTGCCGCTGAATTTCACCAACTTCATGGATGGGCGCGAACTATGAGAGGCGGTTCTCCGCGAACAGTCTGGCAGTGGTATCCCATACGAGGTGGAGGTGTGGTATGATGGCGACGGCGAGCAGTACTTTAAGGGTGGCTGGTCGCAGTTCGCAAAAGACCACGACATCCACCAAGGCTTCTTCATGGCCTTTGACTTCCACATCGGCACATCGAAGTTCGACGTGAAGATCTACGACGGCACCCTCTGT
This sequence comes from Dactylis glomerata, assembly GCA_007115705.1. NCBI lineage: Eukaryota > Viridiplantae > Streptophyta > Magnoliopsida > Poales > Poaceae > Dactylis > Dactylis glomerata. The sequence continues at coordinate 418,828 of QXEO01000519.1, forward strand.
CAGAAGAAATATGAGGCTGAAGTCCACTTCCATTAGGATTTTGCTTTTTTTGTAATGTCGTTTGATAATGTCCTTGCTGCCATGTTCTCTGTAATGAATATTCGTATTCTATGTCGATGTTTTTGCTAGTACCAGGAAAACAAGTTATTGTTCTGAGGTACGCTTTTCCATCTGTCGGGTTCTTTGTGAACCAAGAATATCGGGTTCCTTTGTGAACCAAGTTATTTGAATATTTATCGGGTTGTCTGCACAACCTTTCAGTGAAAAAAGTCTTCCAAGTCGCGATAACAATTCCTTCCGTACAACCTGAGGGTTGAAGCCCCCGAGGCGAAGAAGTAATAATTGTACAATTTTGTCGAGTTCAACCCAAAGAACCTGACCTGTGGCCTCATGTTCTGGGTTCAGAGGGTTAACTCGAATTTATTAATACCACTATACTTATTCTACGCGTAAAAATGCCGTAGCTGCTCTGCATTCCATGGGTTGCTCTCATCCTTCCCAGTCTTCTTGTCTTGTAGTCGATATGCTCCTCCTGGTATTACTTCGGTGACGATGTAAGGTCCCACCCAAGGGGACTCCAACTTGCCATGGCTGTCTTGCCTAAGCCGCAAAACTAGGTCTCCCACCACGAAGGATCGTGGACGAACTCGACTACTATGGTAGTTTCGTAGGCTCTGTTGATACTGTGTAGCCCTTTCTAATGCTTTATCTCTTGCTTCATCTAGTGCATCGACATCATCCTGCAATGCTTCTGTTGATGTTGTCTCGTCATATGCTGTCACTCTTGGAGCCTCGTGTGTAACCTCGACTGGAAGCACGGCTTCTGCACCATGGACCAGGAAGAAAGGAGTTTCTTGAGTTGCTGCGTTAGGCGTAGTTCTTAGACTCCAAAGAACGGAAGGCAATTCTTCTACCCAAGCGCTCTTGGCTTTCTTGAGAGGTGCTAGGAGCCTCTTTTTTATCCCACTACATATCAGGCCATTGGCCTTTTCGACTTGCCCGTTTGTCTTCGGGTGCGCCACAGATGCGAATTTTAGCTTGATCCCTAATCCTTCGCAGTAACTCTTGAATTCCTTTGAAGTGAAATTTGTCCCATTGTCTGTGATGATACTGTATGGTACACCAAAACGGAAAACTATTGACTTGATGAAGTTGATTGCTGCTGTAGAATCTTGAGTTGTCACCGGGGCCGCTTCTACCCACTTGGTCAATTTATCGACTGCCACTAGCATGTAGACATGCCCTCCTGGCCAGGATTTGTGCAACTTTCCCACCATATCGAGGCCCCATTGTGCAGAAGGCCAAGATAATGGTATTGTTTGTAACTCCGCTGCTGGTGCATGCTGTCTAGATGCAAACCTTTGACATGATTCACACTTTCGAACTATATCTTTTGCGTCCTCGATGGCTGTTAGCCAATAGAATCCTGCTCGGAAAGCTTTTGCTGCTATTGCTCTGCTGCTAGCATGATGGCCGCATACTCCACCGTGTATGTCTTGTAGTATCTTTTGTCCTTCTTGGGGCATTACACAACGCTGCAGAACGCCCGTAATACTTTTCTTGTATAGTTTCCCCTGCAACACGACAAACGCTTTCGATCTTCGAGTTATCCTCTTGGCCTCCACTGCATCTTCTGGTAGTTTTTGATTTATCATGTATGCAAGATATGGCTGCATCCATGTTTCTTCTATCATCATGACCTCCTCTGGTTCTGATGTAGCCCCCGAGCCTGCTGTAGTAGTCAAACTTTTTCCACTTTTTGTTGTTCTTTCCACTATTTCCTCCCAAAATACTCTGGATGGCACATGTAAACATTGTGACCCAATATTTGCTAAATTGTCGGCTTCTTCATTGCTGTTCCTGCTTACGTGCGAGACTTCGCATCCATCGAACGTTCCTTCTAGATAATGGTACAAATTTTTGTAAGCCATCATGTTGTCATTGATTGTGTCACATCTGTTCATAACTTGCTGGACAACAAGGTTGGAATCTCCAAATATTTTTAGGCGAGTTGCTCCACATGCTTTAGCCATCTTCATTCCGTGCAACAAAGCCTCGTACTCTGCTTCATTGTTAGAAGCCTGTGGAAAGCTCATCCTTAATACGTACTTCAATTTGTCGCCATGAGGTGATACCAACACTACTCCTGCGCCTGCGCCTTGGACTCTTTTAGAACCGTCGAAGTACATTGTCCAAACACTGGATAAATCTGGTGGTCCTGTGCTCTGCAGCTCCAGCCACTCTGCCGTAAAATCTGGCAAAACTTGCGACTTGATCGCCTTCCTTTTTTCGTACGTGATGTCCATGGGAGATAACTCGATTCCCCACAAAGAGACACGTCCTGTTGCTGAAGGATTATTCAATATGTTCGACAATGGCGCCTCGTTGACCACTATAATCGGGTGCACCGCAAAGTACTGTCGTAGTTTTCGTGCGGTTGTGAAGACACTGTATGCCAACTTCTGATAGTGCGGGTACCTTTGTTTTGTTGGAGACAACACTTCACTGATGAAATATACTGGCCTCTGGACACCATGGGCTTTTCCTTCTTCGCTTCTTTCGACTACTAATACTGTACTCACCACCTGATGGGTTGCGGCGATGTACAATAGCAATGGTTCTTTTTCTTTTGGTGCGACCAGCACTGGTGGCGTGGAAAGCACTTTTTTCAACTGTGCAAACGCTGCGTCTGCTTCTTCTGTCCACTCGAATTTATCGTC